>OZ014457.1:4294538-4351889 GCA_963966035.1 Acleris laterana
GTAGGGCTGGGTGTAAGATACCGTGGTAGGTGGTTCATTATTGTTAAAGAAAAATGAAAGTGCAATCTGATGTAAATTTAAGCTATGATCGATACTGACTCCCAGTTGAAAAGTATTATTACGTTTATATGAACCGGCGAGGTTTTAAATATTATAATTGGGTTATGTAAGTTTTACATTTAAATTATGAATGTTTTATTTTTTACTATTGTATGTTTTCTATACATTATTTTATACGGGACGCCGCGACGCTCAAGTTTGTGATTTGCTATAATAGTTAGCTGACATTTTTACTTTTTAATTTCCATAGACAATATTCTCAGCGTAGAGCAAACTTTTTTATCGACCTTAGAGAACGTACAAATTAAATCACCTACGGTTAAGCAAATAATGTATTGCTTGTGGTTATAGTTTTATTTTATTTTAGCAATAAATTTGCTTTTAATCTTATTTCAGTTTTTGTTTTATTTTTATTTTTTCCTTTTCCTTTGATTTCCTTAGAGGTAATGTTAGTGATAAATGTATATTTAAAGGAACCGTACTCCTTGCATCACAGTGTACATAGTTATATTGAGTTCTTATTGTAAATATGGAAACGCCACATCTAGGTAGTGAAGGTAACGTTAAGTAGGTGAATAGCAACCCCGGCGTGTGTAGGCAGTGGGTTCAATCATGGATAATCAAAATTATTGTCTCTTATTAAATGTATCCGAAAATGTATTGAAATTATCTCGGATATAGTTCTAGGCCCCAAATTTTCAAAATTCAAAAATGTAACGGTTTGAAAGATTTAACGGTCTGGATTGACAGAAGTCTTAACTCTCGGTTCTAGTGTTACCAAATTTCATACATATCGATGTTATATATAAACCAATAAGTTAGGAAGTAAGTTATAGCATATAATAGTCAATATTAAACCTTAACAGCTGTTTAACAGTTACATGAATCGTTTTTAACCTCCGACACTTAAAAACAGATTTTCGTAAAATTTAACTTTTTCAAAACGTTTTTATACTCAAAAATGCAACACCATGTAGTTATTACTTTAGATACGTTTTAGACTAATTTCTTAGCTATTGCTTTAAAGATGAATATTATATCGTTACATTATACGTACCCTGAATATTTTCGAACCATCTCACAAAGACATAGTTTAATTACTAACAGTAAATATCGACAGTAACCAACGTCAGTATATTTTCTATACAATTTAAAACTATTCCCAACTATACTTAACATAAAAAACCATTTGACATCAATGACAAGAAAAAAAGGCGCGAAAATAAAACCAAAGACTATAATATTTTTTCATAGAGCAAAGGAACAACTTGATCAGCCAACTCCAATATTCGATTTCAAAAGGTGGACAAGAAATTATTCAGAGGGATTGGTGTCAAAATCAAATCATAAAATCATTTACATCTCAAAAACTAACTAAAAATATCATTGTTTACGTCATTTATGAGGTAAATTATTAAAGTTTTGAATTTGACAGCCAAGTACTACTTCTGTTGTATCATATTACGCCATCTTGTATTCTATTGTTGCGTTAATGTTTTTAATGGTAGTCAGTAACGGTGTAAATAAGTAACGTAGCGAATAGATTATTATACGTTATCTCAATTATAATAATGAATAGTCATAAATAGTGGTAATTATTATTGTTCATATCATATTAATAATAATGATGCTGAAAACATTGTCTTCTTTCTGAACAATTTCTAAAGTTATTAAATTTAAAAATAAAGAAATTGCTAATCAGTCGTTGTTTTATTTGGAACTGTAAATATTTATACATTAACAAATACATGTGTTATGTACCAAGGACCATAATTATTATGAACTCTCAATACCTCAAAATTTTGAGACAGTCCCTATCTAAGTATCTGCCTGGAATTCACCAGGATTTCACTCTTAAAAGGTGCTTCGGGTTTTTACACGTCTCTCACTCGCTTTAATACGCACTTTAAGAGTGAGTGAGAGAAAGTACACACCCGAAGCACCTTCTTAGAGCTCACAGACTGTTCACATAAGTAGTTCACTGTACCATGAAGCCAAACCAGCGTAATTTTTCGAGTTGTTTGTCGCATATTTTCAGTCACTTATTGTGCGAAGCCGTGTGAACTAAACAGTTGTATGAAATCCAACGAAGCAAAAATTACGCCACCGAAAATATTATGCTGAAAAAAATACGCTAGTTTGGCTTCAAACGAAATAAAATATAGATAACTCATCAACCTCTATTTATTTCCCTTCATATTCCACATTCACATCATTGAACGCCTTCATCTTCGTAACTGATGTCCAGATGTGGTCAGCAAGAACAGCCGGCTCCTGGTAGCTCGCGAAGTGCCCTCCGAAGTCCAGGGTGGTGGACTGCACCAGATGCTGGTACCGATCGCGCACGAAGTCATCAGGCTGGTAGATCAGCTCGTTGGCGAACCGGACCACGGCGAACGGGACTTTCACTGGTGCCCTGGATCGGATAGTTTTGACTCACAGCAAATGCATCAAATATATCAGGGGACTATGTCACATCAATAGACCTAGTCCCAAACTTAGGCTTGTACTGTGGGTACTAGACATCGATATAAATAGACAGAAAAATATACTTAAATACATAGAAAACATCTATGACTCAGGAACAAAACAAATAATCGCGTTTATCACACACACATCTGCCCTTACTCGTACCTGGATTTGAACCCAGAACCGTAGGCATCTAGGGTCAAAACCAACTTTGGTTACACAATGGAATAAGGGCCAAAATAATAGCACCCGAAACCGATGTACGTGCATGAAGAGGTTGATGAATGAAGAAGTAGCGAAAGTTGTGTTTAGACCGGTGCACCAGGCGTTCCATAGTCTCTGCCTACATTGTAATTTTTCCCATTTCAAGATAGTTCAAGTAGGTAAAATACAATATGTGTAATGTATAATCATATTTGACAGATAAATTTAGCCTTTTCGCTTTCTTACACTTAAGAATAGACAAGGAGAGAGCCAACTTTCACTGGCAGATAAATTTACTCGTCCATTGTGAAACAGGCCCATTCTATCGCTGATTTTTTGTTTTATTATTTCCCATGAAATTTATCGAAATTACTTTAATACTGGAGCGAGCGTGAGTTGACACGAGTGTACTGTCAATCCTTAATTATTATTATTTTTTAAACCTCTTACAGTAATATAGTCCGACTGAGTGGATTCTGGTTCCAAGCTGCAAACTCCGCATACATTCTGATGCTTGTGGTCATGGTCTGGGTAGCCCAGTAGACCGTAAGGCAGTCGAACCAATCCAGCATGTCGTAGTAGCGTCCCGCGTTCCCGTCGATGGCCCGAATGTTCTCAGAAGCAGCTCCTGACAAGATGCTCTGGAGCACCCAGGAAGCCAGAGCGACTGGGGAGTCATCAAGGCCATGGCCTGAAAATTACCAAATCGTAGTATCATCATCAGCAGAAAAATATCTCTGTTGGACATAGGCCTTTCCCGAAAAGCTTCATCACGATCGAGCCTGTGCTAGTAGGATCTAGAGCTTTTCTGAACCTTTGTCAAAAGCGTTATGTCAGCTGGCCCTTTTTTCATTTTAATGGATCCCTCAGGATTATCTAAACTAGGGAAATGCCATTGGGAAAACAAGCTTCCCCAAAAATTTTCCCTCATCCTCAAAAAGTAGCATCGAGTATACTTAGGTAAACGAGCGCACGCCTTGATGGTAAGCAGGATCTACACATAATGATAAGAAATCTCAGGATTACAAATGAAAATGAAATGTTGGAACGTCTCTGTGCTAGTAAATTATCACCATCCTAATAGGCTAAGTAAAGTTTTTGGAAGATATGTAGGTATATTATTTTTTTTTTCGATAGTCGTCATCCTGAAGATCATTGAACTGCGGCTCTTTTATTTTTATTTCCTCTAATATTTTAGAAATATTTTTTTTAGTTATGAAGTTGACATTTGTACACTTTAATGACCGACTAGCTTGTTGCATTCGTTTTTAATGAAAAATAAAAAAAAAAACACTTCTCTATCTGTCATTGTCAAATCAAATCAAAGTAAACAAACGATTCAATACAACGGCTCTTTTCTGTTTGCTTGTGTTTCATGTGATCAGTGTTTTTAGAAATATTTTTAACGATCTCAGAACGAACTCCGGACTTTCGTTTTGCCGCTTTGCTCTAAGACCTTTGCACGATATTTGGTCTACGATTTATTTTCTAACCCTTTGGCACTTCTTCTTGGACACCGATTTCTTCCTTTCTCGACGACTCTTACCCTGCTTTTTGATAGCCACGAGAGCATTTTTGAATTGTACAATCCACGCAATTAATTCAGGCAATCCCACACGGACTGTGGAAGTGGAGTATTACAAAGATTTACTTGAATTTACTTATTTGAACTGAACTGTTTGTTTACTTTGATTTGATTTGACGTTGACAGATATAGAAGTGACAGTTTTTTTTTCTATTTCATTAAATACGAAGGCAACAAGCTTGTCGGTCATTAAAGTTTACAAATGTCAACTTCATAACTAAAAAAAAGATTTCTAAAATATTAGAGGAAATAAAAGTAAAAGAGCCGCAGTTCCATGATCTTCAGGATGACGACTATCGAAAAAAAATATAATTTACATCTCTTCCAAAAACTTTACTTACCCAATTCGACACCGAAACAGACGTGGGAATACTAATGCAAGGCGGGTTAAAGGTTAAAGTAGTTTCCGGGTGGACACAGAGGCACTATAATTGAAGAGAAATATATACTTAGATAGAATACATCCAAGACTCTGAGACAAAATACTCGCACTATTTATGTAAGCAGAGTTTCTAATTCTCTACCAACCAGGCTAACACGTCGTCAAAGACTGAAAATGTACGTTCATAGGTGAAAAGACCAATGTTACGGACCTACGTTGTCCGGTCTTGTGGCATGCACGTGGAAGTAGCCGAAGTTCTCCAGGAAGAACTGAAGCTGGTTGGCGATGGGGTACATTCTGGACTGGTACCGGGGCTCCACGACGGCTGCGGGGTACAGCTGCCCCAGCGCATACTTGGTCAGCGTTTGAGGTCGGAGACTGGAAACAAAGTTATTAAGAACTAATAAGTAATAAGTACAGTACTGACGGGACCCAACAAGAGCTTGTTAGAACTGAGGCCCTTTACAAGAGGCATTCGGTGTTTGTTATCGTTATCCAAAATGTATAGCATTGACGTAAACTGTCTGAAGGTCGCGTCGAGGCGAGCGCCTATGTCAATTCCATACATGTTGTCAGTTTTCGAAAACCGTTTACGTTAGCGTAAAGCACCTTCTCTAGCCTTACAGATTACGTACCTCATGGCGAAGGTCGTGTGTAGCCCCATAACCCTGTCGGGGAAGAGAACTGCCAGGGCGTCACCCACGGGTTGGGCGATCCCGGCGGAGTGGATGTAGACCCGAGGGTGCCCCAGGCGACTCATGAGGTTCTTCAAAATCACAGCCATTTCGTACGGCGCCAGGCCGATCTTGTTTGTAGCCTGAAAATTAAGTTATAATCTGTAAATGATAAACTGGACGACTTTGCCACTTATTTTTTTGTATTTTATGGACACACCTAATAAAATAAAGTAAAAGTTATTACTCGTACTATATTTAGCCTTTAGACTACCAATATCTATGGACTTCGCCTTCGTCATGCTTTAAAAACATTTCAGAAGTTGTTGGTTCGTGGACGGACCGGGGTGATCTTAAATGTATATGTATATTGAAGAGAGACAGAGAGCGATTACGTTTGTTTTGTATCGTGTAATATTCGGAAGTGCTATTATAATGCGGGTGGTAGGACCTTGTGCAGGGCCCGTCCGGATCGCTACCACCATCTTATCCATTAACCTACCGCCAAACAGCAGTGTTTGCATTGTTGTGTTCCGGTTTGGGGATAAGACAGCCGGTGAAATGACTAGCATAGAGGCATTCCATCTTAGTCCTTAGGGTTGGCAACGCATTTGCAGTCTTAGGATTGCATTGCACTTGCAGTCTTGTGAATGCGAATGTCTATGGGTCACAGTTTCCACTTACCATCAGGTGGCCTGTGCGCTCGTTTGTCTTCTCTATGCCATAAAAAAAAAAGTTTCATACGTCTGCTAGTCACTTGATTTGGATTTTGGATGTGTTACTTATTCTATTCAGTCAGGGTGTAATCTAAGTCGTGAATCAAATGATCACCTCTGTGTTCTATCCACGAATATGAACCACTTTCACTACAGAACCTACCTACCCTGAAATCACGCAAAAAAAAACAGCTGCTCATACATTTTGGTCGAGTACGTATTGAACTTTTCTATGAAACAGCTGATTTTTTTTTCGCGATTTCATAGTCGATCCCGTAGTGAAAGTTATAAGGTAGGTATAAGTTATATTCGTGGGTGGAGTACAGAGGTGATCATTTGATTCACGACTTAGATTACACCCTGACTGAATAGAATAAGTAACACATCCAAAATCCAAATCAAGTGACTAGCAGACGTATGAAACTTTTTTTTTTATGGCATAGAGAAGACAAACGAGCGCACAGGCCACCTGATGGTAAGTGGAAACTGTGACCCATAGACATTCGCATTCACAAGACTGCAAGTGCAATGCAATCCTAAGACTGCAAATGCGTTGCCAACCCTAAGGACTAAGATGGAATGCCTCTATGCTAGTGATTTCACCAGCTGTCTTATCCCCAAACCGGAACACAACAGTGCGAACACTGCTGTTTGGCGGTAGGTTAATGGATAAGATGGTGGTAGCGATCCGGACGGACCCACAAGGTCCTACCACCCGCAGAACAGTTAGGCAGTTTTCCTCACCTCAGAGTACCCAAAACCTGGCAGGGACGGTGCAATAATCTCAAACACGAAGTCGCACTCCTCTCGCTCCTGCTGCAAGTAATCTATGACGTGGATAAACTCGAATGCTGTCACTGGCCAGCCGTGGATGAGCAGTAGTGGGAGCACCTTCTTGCCTTGAGGGTTTGGAGGCTTTACGTGGATGTAGTGGATGTCCAGACCTATAACGTAAAAGGCTGGATTTGGTGACGTCATTTTAATGCACCGAGCAAACGTCGAGCGTCCAGTGGCGCCCTCATTACTTTTATTGTGTTGTCTACTTAAGTAAAGAATGTACTTGCAATCAGACAATACGTTTTTGTAGCGCAAGTAAAAACACAATTTATGGGATACGTCGGACACTTTAATAACAATTACCCTTTGAGTAGTCAGCTTAACGGGAAAAGGTGGCCACTTTTTTCCGTTAAGTTGATAACTCGAAGGTGAATTGTTATTAAACTATGTGATATACCCTATAAGTTGTGTTTTCATTAGTAGTATAAAACCGACCAATTTCAAAAAAAAACATTTGTTTAATAGAAAAACACAATAATAGTAAGGAGGGCGTCACTGTACATCCGGCGTACGCTCGGCGTAGTCTTAACAAGAAATCATTATCAATATTATTGCGACTTAGCGACATCTAGCGGCAACTTAGTATAACCAACTCGACCAGCGCCTCCAGCGTCAGACACCGCAACTAAATCTGACAGTGCGCTACATCGCTCGAAGTTTCTCCAGTCAGTTGACTTATATTATATACCACTTCCAACTTCATCGTAATGGACTTCGGTCCCCAGGCATAACACCCGCCTGGAGAGAGATCTCTCTGTTGTCCTCTCTTCCTACAATATCTGTCAGATCTATTTATTGCTAAGCAAATCCTGGAATTTCTAACACGAGGAATACATTTTTACAAATTCATTCAATGTAAAAAAGGCAAACCCATCACCATCATCATATCTGCTGAAATTCGTCCACTGCTGGGCATACATTTATTTATTTCATTACAATCTTTAAGTTTAGGGGCTTTTTTGAATCTTGATCACGGCAGCCCCGACAGGACATAGGTACATCTCCAAGGTTCGCTACAATTATTGATGCGTACCGCCCGTATCTAGCGGATTCTCACCACCTTCAACAGATCGATGACGATAGTCCACATTTTGTAAAGGGGTCTACCTATGCTTATCTCTCTGTACGCGGTCGCTATCGTGAACAGTGGGGCTAGACAAATTGCCATCGTTCACGAACGCTAGCGTTAGGCGATCACTTTGGTGATCACCTGTCACTTGGCGCTGTCAAAATTAAATAGGCTAGATAATCAGTTTTCAGCGTGTCAGTTGTAACGAGTGATATATCACGTGACTTACGTCATTCCCATACATTTTTCAATGACAACACATGTCGCCAGTGATCAGGTGATCACCTAACGCTAGCGTTCGTGAACGATGGCAATTTGTCTAGCCCCACTGTTTAGTTACAACATCTATCCGTTTCAAGTTCTAACACTCCATGACAGCCGATCTAATTAATATAGCATTTTAGACTAGTGTACTACACGACAGTAACCAAAGCAACGCGATTGTTGTAATGACAACTGCGTATTTTTAATAGTTACCTTACGGTTCAAAATCGAAGAATTTCGAAGATACTGAAGCTGAGTAAGAAATTCATTTTATGTTGAGAGAAAAAGACAGAGCTGTATAACTGTTATAGCTCTGTCTCTTTGACACCCAAAACTGAACTGAAGAAGAAGAAAAAGAAGAAAAAAACAGTGTTTCAACTGCTGTTGTATGTCCTGGGGGGTTATTATGACATAGCAATGCAGTTCATTTTACGGTGAGCGTAAAGGACGGAACTATAGCAGTTACATAACTCTGTCCCTTTCTCTCAGCGTAAAATGAATTGCACAGATACGTCATAATAACCCCACTGGACTGTCAAGTGGATATAGAGAGAAAGAGAAAGAGAGATATCGCATATTAATATACTCCCCCTGGACTATCAAGTTGACAAAGACATTTCATACGATCTAAAGATTGCATACGCCCTCAAAATCAGGCTTGTAAGCTCGTTGGCGTTCTCTGTTCAAAACCCTTACCCTGTATATTGGTGAGATACTGCGGGAGGCGGTTGAGCCAGCGCTCGCGCCCCTGGAAGTCGTACTCGTGCGTCCAGTAGTGCAGGAACCACTCCAGGAAGTCGGAGTTGGTCCCGTACGTGTGTGCCGCGCCGCTCAGCGAGCGTGTGATGTTGCGCCGGTGCTGGACGCGCAGGCGCAGGTCTGATATCATCTGGAACATTCCATCAAAATGGTTAGTACTTGATCAGTGGTTCACCACTCTAACTTACGCTGAAACTGAGTATCTGCTAAAAATGAATAGAAAAATAATTTATGTGGCACATAAAAAAAAACAGTTTGCAATTATAAAAAAAGTCTTAACCTAAATACATTTTTTCTTTAAGGCCAAAATGGTCTCAGCTCAGCTTTATGCCTCTGAATGTGATAAACACATTCAGAGACACTGGTTTTCAGTGAGACCAGGGAGAGAATAGCGATCGAAGGTGTCAAAAAAAATTAAATTAAAAAAAATAACTACAATAATATCAATATCATTTTGAGATCATACAAAACTTTATTGTGTATGTATACACACAACGTGCGTGTGTGTGTGCGTCTGTGTTTGTGTGTGTGTGTGTGTGCGTGTGTGCGCGTCTGTGTGTTTGTGTGAGTGTGTACAACTGCTTACGATCCAGATATTTGGGAAGTTAGGTAATAAATAATTCTTGAAATGATTTTTAAAGTTAGCTACTGATTTCTGCTAGAGGTTTCCTCTTAGGGGCTTCACTCTAACAAACGCACACACTCCCTCAGTTCCTTCACCCACATAATCAAATCACACACATTATGATAGCTTCACTCCTGGGATGCCCAAGATACAGGCTCAGCCTAGTTTGGGATCCGCTGTAATTTGGATTAAGGAACATGTATTCTTTTGGTAAATAAATTATTCTTATTCTCTTATTCTCTAATTGTATAACGCTATAGATGAAAGAAAGAGAGAAAAATATTTATTCACAACAATAACACACATAAATATAACGTAAAGAAAAGAAAAGAGACGAATCTGTCGTCTCTTTTCTTTGTTGCTGTGAAGCCAACGCTGGTCTTGCGTTGGGACCGCTCGGTGAAATTACGGAAGGTGATCAAATCTTGAAATAAGTGGAAGAAGTTTTAGGTAGGTTTTTGATAGAGTGATATTATACTTAAGGCATACATTTTACATGGACGACACGATGTTGCCCTGGTTGGTAGTGTACTGTCAACCAATTTGATTTCTAGGCCACTTTGGACTATGTTAAAGTGACGTTGTCAACCAAAACGTAAGACACTCCCTATGATTTGGTTTACAACGTCACGTTGACAAAGTCTATAGTGGCCTAGGAATCAAATTGGTTGACTGTACCTTGCCTACGAAACTAGCGGTTCCGAGATCGGTTCCTAGTATGGGAAAATGTTTGTGTGATGAGAACGATATTTGTTTATGTATTTAAGTAAGTAATTATTTCTCTATGTATAAATAATTTTATATCGTCGTCTTGTACCCATAGGAAAAGCTAAGAACTTAATTTGGGACTAGGTCAGTTTGTCCCTTGTTATTTATTTAATTTATTGTTTTACTGTGTTAACAATAAAAAAAGTTGACGAATGTTTTTTTCCTCTAAAGCTTCAATTGTAAATATATAGACTGACGTTGCTCCAAAAGATTTACAAATTTTACAAACCTCATCAGAAAACTGCACCCTGAATGGCCTGATGCTGCTGTCTGCCGGCTTCTCCCCCCACCAGCGCTCCGGGATCCTCGGTATGGGAGGTGATGGGAACAGGGAACCCACCAGCTTGGCTGCCGCTTCGAGGAACGAGTGGAAAGTGAACTTGTTCTGGGAAGAAGAGTTTGGAAAATGATTCATAAAATGCATATGAAAATTAATTATTTTAACTAGCGTTTGCCCACGACTCCTTTCGTGTAGAACTTGTTCTCGTTTCTCGTTACCAGTGTGCCAAATCTCATGTAAATCAGTATATTATACAGGGCTACATTGTAGCTAGACAAGGAGCGAAACGCCAACGTAAATAGAAAACTGACAGACTATATGGAGTTGACGTATGCGCTCGACGCGACCGTCCGACAGCTTGCGTCAATCTTAACCAAAGGCCCTATACAAGATGCGTCGCGAGATCGCTATCGAAAATAGAAAATGGATTGACGTAAGCTGCCAGGTGGTCGGGTCAAGCGCTTATGTCAATTCACACTTTGACACTTTACGAAAATCGTTTTCGATAGCGTTAAGCATCTTGTCTAAGGCTTCGTTTCGATAACGATAACTTGAAATACGAGTACTTCTTATCCAAGGCCACTCATCACTTATACAATATTTCACTTACGATTCCTCCGAGGATTTTATCAAACAATCCTTGCGCCATCGGAAAAGAGTTGTTTATTCTCTGAATAAAATCCACTATCGGGCTCGTCAAGGACCTCGCTTCAATTCGATTTCTATCGGAAACGTCAATTTCCGCAATCACCGTGCCAAAACACAATAATAATATTAAATACATTTTTGTGTTATTTTGATAATAAGTAAACAAAAGTAACGCAATATTAATTGTACAAACGTGCACTTGGTAATGCACTTTACAAATACTAGCGAAATCCGTGGAGCCACTATACGAATTATTTCAAGCTAAGTGCAATTATATTTTCTGTAATTATCATAAAGAAAAACCGGACAAGCGCAAATCAGACTATCCCACGGAGGATTCCGTACGTATACAGAGTACTGTTGGGCGATGGGCTTGCATTGCAACCTGTCACTAATACACTGGTAAACATCTTGGCCTAAGTGTTAATGTGGTTACAGAAATATCAACAAGTTTTTAGAGTTGTTGGTAAATCTGTAGCTCTGCCTACCCCACTCTGGGAATAAAGGCGTGAGATTATGTATGTATGTATGTGTACAGAGTACCTACGTAAAAAAAGCGTTATAGTTATAATAAGATAACCATATAATTATACCTAACCATAACCATATAAAAAAACCTCCGAACCAGAAGCAAATGGTTGAATTCGCAGAACAAAAATGCCGGTGGTTGTTATTAGGATGGTAAAAAAGGAACCCTTATGGTGAGACTTCCGTGTCCGTTTGTATGGTACAGCAGTTTTTCTATGAAACTTGAAATTTGGCATAGTTGTATAAGTTGCTTGCCCACATCTGTTCTAAGTAACATGAAATTATTTTTCTAAATATACGAAAAGGGATCTAGAATGTGGGATTTAAAAAATGAAAGTGATTTGATTATAGCACTTTTTAGCACTACTTTTTGTTTTATAGCTTAAAAATGGCCATTCCCTTGTCTCTGAAGGTTATGGGCCAAAAAATCTACAAAATTCATGACTTGAAGGTAATTACCAATATTTTACGCGATTAATAAAATTAAGATAACAATATTTTTAATTTTGGAAAAAACTATAAAAACTTTAAGAATCTGTATTAAAATGCATACAAAATACTGTTCATATTCAACCATATTATCTTAAAAACGGAACTCTTGGCGCGCGTGTCCAATTCGCGTTTGACCGGTTTTTAAACACCGACTTTATTTTTTCTTCATTTTCGTAGGTATATAATCCTACCGACTTACAGATGGACTGACAGCAGAGTTTTAGCTAATATATAAATTTTGCCCTTGGATACGGAGGGTGCGCCAAAGTTCATATAAAATTGCAAATTAGATTATTGGAACTCCGAAAATGTATCTCATATAATTTTACATCCTAATGATCACTCTTAATACTCTTCATAATTTTTTTGAATACTAACGATCGGAACTTATAATCATCTGAACTTATACCGTCAATATTCATGGATCCGTACACTTATCAGAATTTCTTAAATATCTTACGTGTAGATTAAATTAGGTTAGGTTAGATTTATAAAAATCTAAAAAAGTAACAGTTTTTAAAAAAAATGTATTATGAGTTGCGATGATTAAGACTTAAAAAAATATGAACAAAAAAGTATGAGGAAAATTTTTCGGAGTAATGATGAGTATACTCACAAATCGGTGTAAAAATTCGAAAGACCAATTTTATCTATGAGCCAATATGGACCCGGGTACGGAACTCCAAAAAACATTGTTCATTTTGTACGGGTCTACTTAAACTAGACAAAACTATTGAAGCGTCAATCGTCCGTTTTAACATGACCCCGTAACAACGCTACACCTTGTAAAAGCAATTATAGCATAACGATTATTAGGTATAGTCGGCCTTGTAAGTAGCTGCACACTTTTGTACCTTGTCGCTGTAACGCCTATAAAGATCAGCGCAGCTGTTTAAACATGACGTTAAAGTGACAAAGTACTATAGTTCACAGCTACTTAAGACCGTAGGTACATACGCATGATTTCTCGTATCCTGGTTTTGCTACACTTTAGTAATTACTTATGTATAAATGACATTGACTTTGTTTAAACAGTTGGTTGAACATTACACATTAAAAAATTCATTATTACTTAATTTCCCATCTGGATTAGTAACAGACAAATAGTTTAAACAGATGGTTTAAAAAGAATAGCAATTATTTAATATTTAAATTCGATCTTCACTCTGCCTTCGCCATAAAAGAATGTAAAGACAAGGTCAAGCGGGGCTATTGTGACAGAGGGGTCAATGCATCTCTTATTTTTTTTTCAGGAGACCGATCTTCTATAGTAGTACGATAATTTCTATAAAAGGAACGATAAATAGTTTTAAATAAATAAATAATATAAATATAAGGGGACAATCTCACACCAATTGACCTAGTCCCAAACTAAGCTCTAGGCTTGTACTATGGGTACTATGTAGACAACGATATAAATACTTATATAGAGAAATATATACTTAAATACATAGAAAACATCCATGACTCAGGAACAAATATTCGCGCTCATCACACAAATATCTGCCGTTACCGGGATTCGAACCCAGGACCACTAGCTTCGTAGGCAGGGTCACTACCCACTAGGCCAGCAAGTCGTCATAACGTCAAAACGTTGAATTCGTTTGAAAATTTTAAAGATGCATTTACAGTCACAGTCACAATATTCCCGCTTGACCTTATTAGTCATACCTGGATATCTCTCTCTCTCTCTCTTCTCTCTTCTTTAAATAGGTAATGAAAATACCGAATTTTTGACTCTTTACATTATAATTTTTTTTTCGTAGTCGAAGGCCTGCAGGCTTATTGCCTAACGTACTCGCAATCGCAATCGTTTTCATTTTGACAGTCCGGAGGAGAGTCTGCTTTCAAAAATAAAACAATTGTTCCACTTTTATGTCGATTGCGATTGCGAGTGCGTTAAGAAATAGGCCAGCAGGATTATTATAGCAACGTGTATCGCAACATACATACCTACATTACCCTTCCTTTGCTTCGCCGTAGTCAGGTAAAAAAGAACCCTGCGGCAGTGTCTAGAAGATGCTGGCCGCATTTACTCGCTGAAATTAGATTATTTCATACATACATACATAAACTCACGCCTTTATTCCCAGAGTGGGGTAGGCAGAGCTACATAATTTCCAACAACTACGAGGGCTGCTACTTATGTAACCGGAATAGAAAAAATAAACAAACGTACATGGCTAAATATGGTTTTATTGTTTTTCGAAGTATTCTCCGTGATAATCGATGCACTTTTGCATACGTTGAAACCAATTTATAAAGCACTTTTTCCACTCTGACTGAGGTATCTCCAAAACGTGCTGTCTGAACGCGTCGACGGCATCTTCACGGGTCGAAAATCGTTGACCACGTAATTTATTCTTTACATTTGGAAATAAATAGAAATCATTGGGTGCCAAATCAGGGCTGTAAGGTGGATGACCCGTTAATTCTATATTTTGACCTTCCAAAAATCGAGTCGTTTCACGTGATGTATGACAGCTGGCGTTATCATGGTGCAGAATGATTCTCCGTCGCTGGTTGTTTTTCCGTATTTTTTCAAATACTTCCGGCAAACAAATGGTCGTGTACCACTCCGAATTAACCGTTTTACGATTCTCTAGGGGCACTGTAGCCACATGGCCATTAATACCAAAAAAGCAGGCCACCATTTGCTTCAAGGTGCTTTTTGCACGAGTTACTTTCGTAGGGTTCGGCTCATTTTGAAACACCCACACCGTTGATTGTTGTTTAGTTTCGGGATCATACGCATAGATCCAGGATTCGTCACCTGTGTAGATATTATAAACAGCTTTTGAGTCACCACGGTTATATTTTTTCAACATTTCCTTGCACCATTCGACGCGAGCCTCTTTTTGATCCTTAGTTAAGTTGTGCGGGATCCAACGCGAACAAATTTTTTTCACAGCTAAGTGTTCATGTAATATCTTATTAATGCTCGTCATACATATGCCTATAGTCGCCTCTATCTCGCGATACGTAACATGACGGTCATGCATTATAAGTTTTCGCACAGCTTCAATATTTTGTGGTACAACGACCGATTTCGGGCGACCATCCTTAACTTCGTCCCTGAGCATACTACGTCCACGATTGAACTCACTAAACCAGTGATACACAGTAGTTTTGGATGGAGCTTCATCACCAAAAGTCGAAGTTAGTTGATCTATGCACTGTTGTTGCGTTAAACCACGCCGAAAATCGTAATAAATCATAGCACGAATATTTTCACGAGTGAGTTCCATTCTTGCAGCGAGATTAAAATTTAAACCCGCCAAAAACAAAAGACTAGCGTACATAAGAAAAAAAATATATAGCGGCCAGTATTAAAAAAAGTTCAAATTTTACCATGGAGGTCAGATATAGCGTTTAAAAATGTTGGAATCCTGGATTCCGGTTACCTAAGTAGCAGCCCTCGTATAAAAACTTTTTGATAATTCTTTAGATTATTTCGTCCCTGCATGTACGGTCGGCCAAGAAAGTGGTGACAACGACATTGCCAACACATCTTTTGTAATATTCTTTTAATCACAACTGCTACTCCTTGTACTTTCAATTCCAAATTAATGCAACAGATTAAATAAAAAGTAAGTGCTCTAAAAACAGGTTTCAGATAGCGCCGACTAAAAAACATGACGTATAATTTACAGCTAATTGTCAATTACTGTAATCGCACAAATAGCCCTTGAAAATATAAGACATAAGTCGCAGCCACCAGCAGAATATAACAGGTCTATGAAGAGTATCTCACCTGGAGTCCCCTTGGTTACGTATCGTGTCATAAATTTTTTTAGTGGTGGCACGTGGCAGTGTCACGAATGCTAGGCATCGCGATGACGTCTAACATTTCACAGCTGGCAACCCTAACCAGAAGGTGGAACATCTGGGGTAAGTTTACTATTAATGTCTATGACTCTATGGTGTATAGACCTCGTCAATGACTCAGTGCTTTGACCTCTAACTGTACTTTGCCGGTATAACATGTGATATAGTGATTTGACTGGTACTATGAGGTTGCTGAGAACGCGATGGAGTGGGAAACCGACAGAGCTGGTTTCCCTAAAGCTAAGTATCTTTAGCGGCTAAGGATCTAAGGCCCGTATTAATAAACTAATCTCAACTCTAATGCTCGTCTCGAGATGCGTCAAAAATTACAGTGTTCTATGGTTTGACGTTTACTTTGACGTATCTTGTGACACGCATCTCAGCCAAGATGAGTTTATTAATACGGGCCTAAGTATTTAAGTGTCTTTGACAGCTGGTTGTATTGTATGTATAATGTCTTGACCACATTAACCCTTGTTGTAACGCTGTAGTTTGAACCTGCGTTCCTCTCAATTTTTCGATAGGTCTATACCCTCTAGTGATCAAAAGGGGATTTGTTGGAGTCAGTATACGCGCACCGGAGGATCGTTCGCGGTGTTTGCCGGCGGCGTGTTCGCATTGGCGGTGTGAATGAGAGACAGGATACGTTATGATGGCGGATGGAGAGAACACACATACACGGTCGGGACATTCCTTGGGATGTCGCCGGGCTGGTGTCCACAATGGTGGCGTAGGAAGTGTTCTCTGATAGAGCGCGGCCGCACGTAGTTTGGTGGTAAGGCGTGAGCTTAGGAGCGAACTGTCGCTATATGGTGGTGACCAGTCTCACATGACATGTGTTGGCAAAGATAAGTGGGTTCCGTGGCGAGCAGAGTCAGGGCGCCGATGCGTCCCAGTACAGCTTTGGGGAAGAGAGACTATAATACTATCACAGACAGACTACCTAGTAGTCTTCCTTCAACGTAGTAAACTAACCCTCTTTATATATTTGTAATGTCAACCCTACTAGCTTCTTTAGATGCTTATGCATATGCATAGAACCCCCTTTAATAAATACAGGTGGTGCTCGAAACCCTCGCAGGCGGAGCTGGCTGCTGAAGGAGCAAGTGTCAGAGGTGTGGAGAGAGGAGAGAAGGAGAGTGCAGACATCCATTAAGAAACAAGGGGTAAGGTTCTAACACCTTTTGTTTCTTTCCATCACGACGACGACGACGTATTTTACTCTACCATTTGAGTTACGTAAAGACACCGTCGCGACAGGCAGCGACTGGTTGCGCCGCCATGGTGTCCAGTGAGAAGCCTTAGCGTTATTTGCTTATATAATTTGTGCAGAAGTCACGGGTAAGGTTCACAAACAAGACAAAACATACAGGTTCTGACAGGAGACCACATTCACTAATGCGCAACAGAAGTATCTACCTAGGGCGCGATATCATGGACCCACAAGAAATACAACTCCTCACTACCCAAAGCATCTGGAAATTCCTGGACGCAACGGGCTTTTGCGATGAGCTCTAAACAAAGGACTTCCACAAAAGATCAGCAATAAAAGAACTCATTGAAGAAAACATTGTATTTATTTCTTAGCGTTGACAGCCTCCATCTTCTCGATTGACACCCAGATGTGGTCAGCGAGGAGTTTTGGGTATTCAAAAGCCGCGAAATGCCCGCCGACGTCCATGGTCGAAGTGTACACCAGGTTCTGGTACCGATCACGCAAGAAGTCATCGGGCATGTAGATCAGCTCGTGGCGGAAGCGGATCGCGGTGAACGGGACTTTTGGGATCGGTGTTCTGAGGATCAGTTTAAGTTTGAACAAGCATTTACTGGTATAAGTGAGTATTTTATAATTATTGAATGTTTAAAAACCCCCGATATAATGGCCCCTAGATTCAGAGCGTTATATCTTAAACTCAGAGCGTTATATCTTAAACAACCCAACCGATTCTTATGAAACCTAGTTAAGAACTCATTGTCAGTGTCAGCCCGTACTAGTCTACTGCTGGACTAGACTGGATCTTCAGCTTCTCTTATCTAACCTACACTACACATCTAACCTCCTAAGCCAATAAGTAGTATCCCAAATACAATAACCAACGCAAGTTGAATTCGCTTCCATTGGTAATATAATATGGTTGATATTACTACACGAGTGGTATAGGAGGGCAGACCTGGCCTACATACACAAAAGCGTTGCCAACCTTGAGGACTAAGATGAAATGTCTCATGTCTAGTAATTTTACCGGTTGTCTTATCCCGACACCAGAACACAACAATGCGAACGGTATTTTAATGGGATGGTGGCAGCGATTCAGGCGGACCCTGCACAAGGTCTATTACCACGAACTTACTAGGTACGTAGGTAGGTGATACTTACAACAGTATAGTCAGGCTGCGCGGGTTCTGTATAAAGGCTAACAGCTCCGCGTACAGTCGCACGCTGGTGGCCCCGGTCTGCGTCGCCCAGTAGATCGTGAGGGTATCGATCAAGTCCAACACGTTGTATGTGCTCTCCACGTTGCCGTCCACTCTCTGGATGTTCGCAGGATCCGCGGCCGCCAGATAGTTTTCGAGAATCCAGGAAGCAAGCGTGACTGGGGAATCGTCAAGGCCGTGGCCTGGAATACGTGAATTTTGAGTCAGTATTGTTTGCCCTAAAATCATTTGCCATAAACTCACATTTTATATAATTTTAAATGAGCATTCGCACCTTTAGCACGAAAATGACCCAAACCGAAATTGAGATTTTGATGTGAAACAAAACGAAACAAACGAAAGGGGGTTCAATTTACTTTGACTATCAAATTGTACATGCGTCCTTTTTAGGGGAATGGCAAAAAACGGAACCCTTATGGATTCGTCATGTCTGTCTGTGCGTCCGTCTGTCCGTCCGTATGTCACAGCCACTTTTTCCCGTAACTATAAGAGCTATACTGTGGAAACTTTGTAAGTAGATGTATTCGGTGAACCGCTTTAAGATTTTCATACAAAAATAAAAAAAAACAATAAATTTTTGGGGTTCCCCATACTTAGAACTGAAACTCAAATATTTTTTTTTGATCAACCCCAAGTGTCAATCTATGGATTTTTCATTTTTTTTCTAAACTGAATAATTTGCGCGAGAGACGCTTCCAAAGTGGAAAAATGTGTGTCCCCCTCCCCCGTAACTTCTAAAATAAGGGAATGATAAATGTAAAAATAATATATGATGTACATTACCATGCAAACTTCCACCGAAAATTGGTTTGAACGAGATCTAATAATTAGTTTTTTTTTTTAATACGTTATAAATCGTAAACCGCATTTTACCTTTCATTCAATCCACTCCAATATAATAAAGAATAAAGAAATACATTTATTTAGATGTATAGTGGTACGGAACCCTACATGCGCGAGTCCGACTCGCACTTGGCCGCTTTTATTTAGGACGGTAGTGCAACGTAGTCAATGGTGGTACGAACCAACGTTGTCTGGTCTCGAGGCTTGCAGGTGCAAGTAGCCGGAGTTCTCCAACAAGAATATGATAATATCGATGAGCGTGTACAGTCTCGACTCGTACCGGGGCTCCACCACGGCTGGCGGGAACAGCTGCCCCAACGCGTACTTCACGAGCGTTACAGGCCTGGCACTGGAAAAGCAGCCTAATTAAAAAATATTTTGATTTGGTCAAGGAGAAGATAAACAAGGACAGAGGCCATCTGATGGTATAGTCTGACCAGCAAGTGATTACACTAAAAAAGGTGTCAAATTCAAAATATCACTAGCTGGTAGACACGAATTCATAGCGACCGGATAGGTACTCATAATGTGATATGAAGAATTTGAGAAAAGTGCTTGTATCACCACTCGCTGGTCGGTCTCTATAGACCCATAGCCATTTACATTCTCAAAGCCACAAATGCGTTACCAATTCTGAGGACTAAGATGGAATGTCTCTATGCTAGTAATTTCACCAGTTGCCTTATTCCACACCAGGGACCGTTGCGTTTATCGCGTGACAAAGTGTGGATAAGGCATCCGTCACCTTCTGACACGTTAATAAGTACGAGAGTGACGGATGCTCTATCCACATTTAGACGCAACCATACTTGGCCCGCAGAACACAACAATGCAAACAATGCTGCTAAACTATAAATTAAATAAGATAGTGGTAGCAATCCAAACGGACCCTGCTCAAGGTTCTCCCACCACTAAATGCATACGTAAATTTTACACACTAATACTATACTACCTGAATGCGAAAGAACTATCGAGCCCCAACACCATCTCAGGGTACAGAACTGCCATAGCGTCTCCAACGAACTGAGAGATGTCATAGCAGTGCACGTAGAACCGAGGGTGTCCTAGACGGAGCATGAGGTTCTTCATTATGGCAGCGATCTCGTAAGGAGCCAAGCCGATCTTGTTAGTACTCTGAAAATAAGTCAATAAATAGGTCAAGGAAGAATATTACACAAATGGGCAATGGATGAAAAATTTAAAAGTGCTTGAATATTTTTATATCGGTAGGAATAACGTTCCTTATTAACAGGAAAAAATTACAGATTTTTAGGTATCGTCTATCATTAATAAATAAATAATTCGTTTGAACTCGAACAATTTGTCTCCTATACGTAAGTATGGCTTAAACTCTGTTGTCCGATAAAAAAATTAAAAAAAAACTGCCGTTGTTATTCTGTCAAAACTGTCAATGTAATTCTAACCTCTCTCTGGGCTTATTATTATCGTTTGCGTTTGGATGTATCTTATATTTTACGACTGCTTACTCACGCCGGACCATTGATATTGCCTTCTTAAACGACGACCATTGACCTTTGTGGCATGCAATGAGGCAAGGTCGAACTACAGGTTTCAAAATATATGAGATGACCCACTGTGGCACGCCTGATGCGCCTTGTGCAAGAAATATAAGGTGGCTACAAATATCATGAAACCAAAGCCATGAAAAGGGGAAAACATTTAGAAAAAATAGAGAAGGAGTTAAATAAAATAATTGATGAATCAGGTTTCATGCTGATAAATGGAATCTTTGGGGCATCTCCTAATGGAGTATGTGGAGGTGGAGATTTTGTTGTAGAGGTGAAATGTCCCATATCAGATATAAATAATTATAAATATGAATAAAGTAAACAAATTTCACTTAATTAATCATTAAGTTGTATTATTTCTTCTAACTTCTGGGACCATCAATTAAGTGTTACCTATTACAAGTATATCTGTAATAATAAAAGAACTATTCTCATAATTTTTTTATTTAACTTAATTCAACTATTATACTACTTCTATCTATCATACCAAAAATCAAATCAATCAGTTGCTTTGTTTTGCTGTGAAAGAAGGATAAACATACTTTCACATTTATTATAATTAGTATGACTGATTACTTTCCTTCCTTTTGTCCTCAGCATTAAAATAACTACCACTAGCTTTTACAAAAAACAAATATTGCCTTGAAGTTGATGAACCTCATCTTCAACTTCAAGGCAATATTTGTTTTTTGTAAAAGCTAGTGGTAATTACTGGCTGTTTGTAGTACGTTGGGACCTACGAGGTTAAATGTGACTGGAAAAGGGACCACTTTAGCGGTATGGAGTTATTATTCTGTGCTGTGCAACTATTTTCTTGTTGCTTGATGAGGTTGAGAATGAAGGGCTTGAAGGCTCAAACAGTGTTGGTGTCGAAAAGCCACTTGATGCAGGCACTTGAATGAACTGGCTCGGCATTACTTATGCAGCTAAAGATACTGCTTAAACATTGGCTGCGCAGCCTACACTTCTTACTGCAGGTTTTATCATTGCTGCCTTATGTCCTCTTTGAAATTCATACTGACTTGCCGAATCACACTGAAAATAACCAAACATCACAAACAAGCATATTATTATACAAGTCTCGACCGGTTATATGATTTACGGTTTCGACCAATCAATGGAGTGGTTAATGAGGAAGGTTTCGGTGTAGGTATAATTCATTCAAGTGTAAAGCTGGGTCAGCTATAAGTATAATGCAATAATATGAAACCATTTCAATTATAGCAGGACACAATTATGCTCCTATTGACAAGGGAAAACTAAACAAAAATGGACTTCTTGCTATTCAAATTAGCAGGCTTTACTCTCATAAATTTTTTATTTAACTTAATTCAACTATTATACTACTTCTATCTATCATACCAAAAATCAAATCAATCAGTTGCTGTTTTGCTGTGATTGCCTTGAAGTTGAAGAACCTCATCTTCAACTTCAAGGCAATATTTTTATTTCTATATTTTAATACTAAAACCTAGTGATCCTATTAATGAAGCACATACTTTGACAAAAAATAATAATGTATTAGATTTATTTTATTATGGGTTCCTGTAGATTAATAAGACCACATGCAATTATATCACGTCGTTATGAGAACATGTCTGCAGAAAACATGTCTTAACTGGTTCTCTGTACCTAGTCAGTAGAATCCATGGTAATCAACACAAAATAATTTAGGCAAATACAATACAAGTTCCGGTCCTGTTTACGTGTGTAGTGGTCGTCGTAAAGGCTAACAATCAATATCAAATCCTGAGTCCAAAGCTGAGGTCGTCGTTTAAGAAGACAATATCAAAGGACCGGTGTGAGTAAGCAGTCGTAAAATATAAGATACATCCAAACGCAAACGATAATAATAAGCCCAGAGAGAGGTTAGAATTACATTGACAGTTTTGACAGAGTAACAACGGCAGTTTTTTTTTAATTTTTTTATCGGACCAAAGAATTTAAACCATACTTATGTATAGGAGACAAATTGTTCGAGTTCAAACGAATTATTTATTTATTAATGATAGACGATACCTAAAAATCTGTAATTTTATCCTGTTAATAAGGAACGCTATTCCTACCGATATAAAAATATTCAAGCACTTTTAAATTTTTCATCCATTGCCCATTGCAGACCTCGTCGTATAGAAGCTCTACCTCGTTGTTAAGTATGCTAGGTGCACCTATGTATGTATGGTGGTGGTATGGTAGGTAATACACGAAAAACCTCTTAGACTCAGGAACAAAATATTTATCCGGGATTGAACCTGGGGCTGCTAGTTTCGCAAGCAGTCACTCTTATCACTACCAAAAAGCCGTATATCGTTTTTAAATAAAGAAAATAAAGTACTTTTTCTAAATAGAAAATAAAGTAAACCATTCTACACAATAGAAACTGATGTACCTACTGCTTAAAAGAGTATTTTTCGAACACAAATTGTAACTTTGAAAACAAGGTTAAAATTTACTGGAATGTACATAACTCTAAAACTGCTAGAACTAGAATTAAAGAACCGCACTACAGCCTGCAGATTGAGAGTTTTCTATGAATTTAAATATTTATTTCTCCAAGCCCAGAGCTTATTTTGGAACTAGGTAAATTTGTGTGACATTGTCTCCTGATATTATGTATTTATTTATCATGCCATGTCACCTAAAAAAATTAAAAAAAGCTAAAGATCTTTGGGGCCTCTCTGTTACAGTCCTACACTCCATTTTAGAGTCAACTGTACCTTATCTAGATGCTATATTTAACAAGTGTGTGAATATTGAAGTATTTCCTGATCTGATGAAACACAGTAAGATCATCCCTTGTTTAAGTCAGGGTCATAAACAGACTCCACCAAGATTTCAGATTACTCTTCACAATACTCTTAATTATTAACTAACCCAATATACATTCTCACTTAAATCAAGAGGTTCTTCAAAGCAATCTATTAATGTTTGAAATAATCAATGTTTATTATGAATATGATCTACCCACGGCATATGATTGTGTTGATCATGTTACGTTAGTGACGAAGAGAAGCTGCTATGTCATCGAAAACAATGCACTTGATATTATAACATCTTCCTTGCTCAAAGAACTCAGTGGGTAGACAATAACAGAACACAATCTTATGTTGCAATGGAAGTGCCTCAAGGTTCTATTCTAGGTCCGATCTTATTTTAGATTTCTTTTTGACATAAGCGGTAAAGGGAAACGGATAACTCACAGACACCGAGACAGAGAGACTAATGAATGGTGTACTATATTTATTATTATTTAGGAATGGGATGGTACGTGCTATATTTACTTGTGATATAACTTACCTACTAAGTGATATTGTATCTTTAATGAAATGTATCTCTGGAATGATGGTCTAGCCCGAATGGCTGTTAGGTTTACTCCATATTATCATCGTGTGAAAGAGCCCTCATGCGGCCAATTTCATGAAGAAATATTTTAAATTTGGTCTACATTTATTTGTCGTACATTTCAACGTTTTCACAATGACATAAGCTAGAGAGAGTGTGACAAGGATATACAACCGATCACTATTTCTCTGTTTTTACTGAACATACTTTATCCTTACCTGGGAATACCCATAACCGGGTAGGTCCGGTACTATTAACTCAAACACGAAGTCGTATTTCTCACTCTCCTGTCGCAAGTAATCTATGACGTAGATGTACTCGAAAGCCGTCACAGGCCAGCCATGTAGGAGTAGCAGGGGAAGCACCTTCTTGCCCTGAGGGTTCGAGGGCTTCACGTGGATGTAGTGGATGTCCAGATCTATGGATGAAGTTCTTGGTTTAGTTGGCATGGAGGAGACATACGAGCATGCATACCTGACGCATGGCGTGAGACCCATAGACATTATCAATCCAAAAATTACGTAATTATGCGTTGCCAGCCCTTACGATACAGAACCAAGTTGGGCTAAATCAAGGTGGAACGATGGCCCTAGGCTTCGTTTTGTTTGTAACTCGGCCGCTATATATCGTAACGTATACAATACGATAACTTGTCAGAGGCAATATGGTTTTACAGTGTAGAATACAGGTACTGGGATGGGCAAAAATGTCCTACGGAAATATATTTAGAAAGCATCGTCATCATAGGTTTAGAAATAAAATGTAAGATACCTATTACAGTGCAATAGGCCCTTTATTAACTCTTTCGGGATCAGCAAACAAACCCTACTTTCTGAGTTATGTTATGTACGCCGATAAACGTATGACTTCCATGTCAGAACAGCTGCTCACCTTGCACACTGGTCAGAAACTGTGGGAACTTGTTGAGGAAGGTCTCGCGCTGTTGGAAGTCGTACTGGTTGGCCCAGCGGTCCAGGAACCCGGCCAGGAAGTCGGAGTTGGTCCCGTACGTGTGCGCCGAGCCGCTCAGCGAGCGCGTGATGTTGCGTCGGTTCCGGATGCGCGAGCGCAAATCCGCGATCATCTGCAACATCGTCCATCTTGTTTAAGGTCCCTGGATATTCAATATCTTCAAGGTCTTTACTTGCCCCCTATTTCACAGATATGACAATTACAGGTGAACGGCCCACTAGAGGACTGTGTCACAGTGACATGTAGTTTGACACGTCTTACGATTATTATTATTTAACGTAATTATATCAATATCATTTTAACTGAAATTGTCCATTGTTGGATATAGGCCTCCCCCAACGTTTGCCACCAGTCCTACTACTTACTACGACCAGTCCTATGCCGCTTGCATTCATCGGTTTCCCGCAACTCAACAACTTTTTGAACCCATCGGCCAGATGGCTGTAGAATAGAATATCTATTCTGCGAGCGATGTGCCCCGTTCATTGCCTAAGTTTAGCTATACGTACACTGAAAAATCAAATGGGTTGATTTTACTAAGTTTTATGGTTAAAATAGGACTTACACGTGAGTTTGGTTGAGTTAACCAGGAAAAAGGTTGAAGCAACTAAGGTTTGGTGTTACCTCAACGAAACTCATGGGTAGGTCCTAAAATTTAGTAAAATCAACCCATTCGGTCGTTCAGTGTAGGGCTATGTCGGTGACTTTAGGCACTTCCTCCCAAGCGTCATATTTTCACTAACCTCATCAGAGAACTGCACAGTGAACGGTCGGATGCTAGTGTCGCCCGGTTTCTCCCCCCACGACCGCTCCGGTATCTCCGGTAAGGGTCCCACAGGAAAAATGGCGGCAACCAGATCAACCGCTTGTAACAAGAACTTGGGGAAACTCGCAGCGTTCTGAGGATATAATAAGTTTCTCATTTAAGTAAAGACCTGGGGGCCTAATATGGTTGCCTTTATCGCATGATTTTTTTTATAACACATCCGTAACTTTTTGACACGTACTTAAGTACGAGTGTGACGGATGCTTTATCCACATTTTGTCACGCGATAATCGCAACCACACTAGGCCCGCTGGTAAATAAAGGCATTTGGGATTTCTCCTTGGACCTCAAGCTTTTATGGAAACGAACGGGTCATCTCACACGAATGGACGTAGTCCCATATTAAGCTCTAGGGGTGTGGAGGTGAAAAACTTAAGACTGCACCGAGCAAACGTCGAGCGTCCAGTGGCGCCCTCATTACTATTATTGAGTTTTCTAATTAAGTAAATAATTTCCTTGCAATCAAACGATACGTTTTTGTAGCTCAAGTAAAAACACAATTTATGGGATACGTAACATACTTTAATAACAATTACCCTTTGAGTAGTCAGCTTAACGGGAAAAGGTGACCACTTTTTTCCGTTAAGTTGACAACTCGAATGTGAATTGTTATTAAACTT
Source organism: Acleris laterana (assembly GCA_963966035.1). Classification (NCBI taxonomy): domain Eukaryota; kingdom Metazoa; phylum Arthropoda; class Insecta; order Lepidoptera; family Tortricidae; genus Acleris; species Acleris laterana. Next base: position 4,321,295 of record OZ014457.1, read on the forward strand.
GTGATATACCCTTTAAGTTGTGTTTTCATTTGTAGTACAAAAACCTACTGACCAATTTCAAGAAAATACTTTAGTTTATTAGAAAACACAATATCTAATAGTAACGAGCATGGAGTGGTGTACAAAACTAATAATGAATTCACGTCAAATTTCAAATATAAAATGTAGAACGGTATATACAGATGTGTTACAACTTCATGCAACAGATCATTTACCTACCTACTTAAGTTTTTCACCTATATGTAACTACTTAGTTATGAGTTACAATAGGTAATTGACTGGAAACCTAGACTATGTACAAATCGAACATGCCATGTTCAATATTTTTTCTTAATTAAGTATGTCCTGTTTATTTATTTATATGTTATATATTTGTGTGCATTTTATTCAAAGCCTTTCAGCTGTTTACCCAAACGATGTTAAAACTTTCACATTTTATAATGGGTATTAGGTAAATTATGATTCGAATTTTCAACAAAAGCTTTGGACAAAAAAATACTTTATTAGCATTTAATAATAAACCATGTAACACAATGGTATCAACCAAACTTTATCGGCAAATGTTTAAATATTTGCTTATCTACTACAGGAAAACGTTTACTTGGCTGTAATAAACTGTATGTCTGTATGTCAGCGGCACACTCTCGCTGAAGTTGGATCGTATTTGAGCTGTTATGGTTTTGTTTCGGACGGCGCCTTTACTGTCATGTAAATAAGAGCTATTAAAACGTTAACAATACGATAGCAAGTCCAAAGCTATTTGGTTTTTACCGACCACAATCTCGGCCCAGTAGTCACTTATTTAAAATTAAATAAATGCGAACAAATTGTGTGTATGACTTTGTATATTTCTTACTCACGTGGAAACAACTTGACGGATTTGGGTGATATTTGGAATTGAGATAGCTTATACCCTGAATTAACCCACAGGGTACTTTCTGTCCCGGGAAAATTACAGAGCGGAAAAATCGATAGCCCCAGTAGCTCCCAGTACGTTACGTAGTTGTAGGTCCGTATTTAGGTACTCAAAATTAAAAACCTAGCCATTTTTATCTCAATGTCGATTACCGGAAAAATTAAAATTGATTCTTTGATTTACTCGCCAGTAGAATATTATAATAATAGCAGGTGATTTTAGTGATTGGAGCGGATTTGATAGGCCACGTGTCATGTGCAAAATCTACAGTAGCGTCACAACCAAGATGGCGGACAACATATTACTTACGTTGCTAAAAAAACGTCGAGCGTCCAGTGGCGCCCTCATTACAGTCATTACTTTTATTGTGTTTTCTAATTAAGTAAAGAATTTCCTTGGAATCAGACGAAATTATTTGGTAGTGCAAGTAAAAACACAATTTATGGGATACATAACAAACTTTAATAACAATTACCCTTTGAGTAGTCAGCTTAACGGGAAAAGGTGGCCACTTTATTCCGTTAAGTTGATAACTCGAAGGTGAATTGTTATTAAACTACGTGATATACCCTATAAGTTGTGTTTTCATTTGTAGTACAAAAACCTACCGACAATTTTTTAGACAATACTTTAGGTAATTAGAAAACACAATAATACAAATGAGGGCGCCACTGTACATCTGGCGTACGCTCGGCGCAGTCTTAACCTTTAAAACACAAACAAAAACAAGAATTCAAGTCCTTTTTGGTTTAGAATCAGCATCATAAATGGGGGATTCTAAAATGTAGCATGGGGGATTCAAAAAATAAATGTGAACATTATTATATATGTACATATAATGTTATGATGGAAATCTTTATGTGTCACTGCAGGAGACTGCATTGCCTTGTTTAGTTTAAGTAATTTAGTTTAGTTTAGTTTAGTAACACAATGTATCATTGTGGGTTACACGAAATTTAATGTTTAAAAAAATAAAGGGTTAAAAAAAATACTTACAAGTTTTCCAAGGATAGCGGTAAGAAAATCTTTGGATTCCGGAAAAGCGTTGATAATTTTCTGAATTATGTCGGTGAACCTCGTAAAAGGTACCACGGTAAGTGGGTTGGTGGGTGAGCTGGTGGGAGATACCACGGGCAGAATTGGGTTGACAATATTTAAATCCGCCGTCACCGCGCCAAGCACAAAGAAAAAGATTAAAATCATTTTTTACCAATATATATTTTTTTAAAGATTTTAAATTTAACAGAAACTGAAATGTATTTAGCACGCCTTACTATTCGTTATGCTAAAAAAGAATGATAAAAAAATTAGGATGGCTTTTAGCTATATATGGCAATAACACTTGAATCAATATTCGTTATAATTTATGAGGGGCCACAAAATAATAGTGTAACAATATTAGTCTTGTCTCATTTTTAAGTTTTATTTAAGAGACAAATCCCGTGTCGTTGCCGGGTTAGAATTCTGCCACTCCATGTCTTTCCGTGGATGTTGTAAGAGGCGACTAAGGGAATAAAGGCTTGTTGTACTGTTAGGCGATGGGCTTGCCACCTGTCACTAATACACTGGTAAACATCTTAGCCTAATTGTGCATATGTGGTTACATAACTATCAACAAATTTTTAGGGTTGTTGGTAATCCTTTAGCTCTGCTACCCCACTCTGGGAATGAAGGCATGGAAGTTTATGTATGTATACATATATTCACGAGACGATACACTACTATATTATTAGTCTAATACTTTTTGAGAAGCCGGCGCCATGTAAAGCAATAAAATTTATTTACTGTAAAGATGAGTGGAAGCAAAAACCATCCGCCGATGACCATAGGTTGAATTGGATAAAACGGCGAACAATTAGTTCTAGTGGCTTAGCAGGTTTGAACTGAGTTTACGTTCATATTGTAAGTACTGTTTTGGCTTTGACAGGATAGGGAAAGAAAGACAAAGACAAAACTCCAATGTAGTTTGCAGCAATGTCCAAACGTAGTTCCCAAATAGGAGTATGTACGAGTTAAGACCGGAGTTACTCTTAGGGTCGAGTGGTTGGAGCCCCGCCACAAGGTTAATTTTAAGACATTTGTGGTGAGAGTACCCACCAAAGATCTGTCGACCTTTTTAAACGAGGAATTCTGGCCGAGGGGTGTCATATTTTCGGCGATTTCGTGGCCGCCGGCTATCTGACGCCAAATAGTTGTTTTAATTTTATGTTATATATCGTTATGTATTTGTAAATATGGGCCTTGGTGTTGTCTGAAATAAAGTTTGTTCTATTATATTCTAATAACAAATAATAACTCGTCTCATCTACCTTTGAGTTTCGCAATCAACAACTAGATCTCCTGCGAGATTTATAATAGCAATGTTTACTACTCACAAAAATGTAGTCTTCAGTGGACTTCAAAAATGATTGCATATTTCCATACAAATCATATGGAAATATGCGCAAAACAATTATGCGTTTATACCTACTGTATGCCCATTATAAAGTGGACGACGACGCGCTGGCCTAGTGGGTAGTGACCCTGCCTACGAAGCTAGCGGTCCTGGGTTCAAATCCCGGTAAGGGCAGATATTTGTGTGATGAGCTCGAATATTTGTTCCTGAGTCATGGATGTTTTCTATATATTTAAGTATATATTTCTCTATATAAGTATTTATAAAACTCAAGACGGTAACATGTAAATTAGCTAAGTCTACCAAAACTACCCACGTAATTAGCCCAAAAATTTACAACGCCTTACCTGACAGCATCATAAAATTGTCAAACGAAAATTCTTTTAAAAATGAATTAAAAAAAATACAAATTAATAACGCATTTTACGACATAAAAGAATTCTTCAGTAAATTTACCAGCAAGACATTGTAATATTGTACCGGATAAATAAATTTATTTTGTACCTTAACTTTAAATGTAAGTAATTTTTGTAATTATTATAACGTGACATGTAATATTCTAATAATATTATGAATAAATGAGTATATGAGTATATGAGTGTATGAGTATCGTTGTCTAGTACCCATAGTACAAGCCCAGAGCTTAGTTTGGGGCTAGGTCAATTGTTGTGAGATTGTCCTCTTATATAGTCAAGACAATATCAATAAGTTTAGAAATCGCCTATCAGAATTAAAGTTTAACGAAGTTTTTAACGCCAATAATCCAAATGAAGCGTACGACAGTTTTGCTGACCAATTTGAATTACTATATAAGCTATGTTTCCCTATAAAAAAAGTAAAAATTACTTCAGGTTCAAAACCGAAATGGGTAACTAAAGGGATAAAGGCCTGCTGTAAGCGGAAACGCCATTTGCTTTGGAAATATAGGCTTTCAAAAGACAATAATGGTAGTGATAAAATGAACTTTCAAAATTATTCTAAGCGACTAAAAAAAATCATTAAGCTTACCCAGAAAGCACAAAATAATTACTATATTAAAAATTCTAATAATAAAACGAAGGCATCGTGGAATGTAATAAAAAAACACAAATCAAATCAACCAATAGAAAACATACAAAAGATAGTATTAAATGGTACACCTATAACGTCTCCTCAAAAAATTGCACAGGCATTTAATCAGTATTTCATTGATCAAACACATAGGATATCAAATGATTGTCATGCGAAAAATAACAAATCTAATTATATGAATACAATGACATGCAATACACCTAATTCTGTATTTATGAAGCCCACTAATTCAATCGACATTAAAGCAATAATTAACTCTTTAAAAAATAGCAATAGTACGGGATACGATGGCATTAGTACAAAAGTGGTAAAATCGGTGTCTAGTATAGTCTCACCATTGATTAGTTACATAACCAATTTATGCATAGAAAAGGGTATATTTCCAGAACGATTAAAGATAGGCATCGTTAAACCATTGTTTAAAAAAGGTAAAAAAGAAGACATGGGCAGCTATAGACCTGTGGCACTGCTCCCCATTTTCTCAAAAATTATAGAAAAGGTCATTTACAATTCTATATATAGATACTTTGAAAACAAGAACTTATTTACACAAGAACAGATGGGATTTCGTAAAGGAAAGTCCATCAATATGGCTATTTTTGAATTAATGCGTGTAATTGTATCTAACGTCGACAGGCGAGTTCCGATATCAGCACTTTACATGGATATGTCGAAGGCTTTCGACTTTGTGGATCATAGAATTTTACTAGATAAACTATATAGATATGGAGTAAGGGGCAATGTGCACTGTTTAATTACGACTTACCTAAACAATCGCAAGCAGTTAACACAATTAAATAGCTTATGCGTGAAAACAAAAACTGAGGTTACTTATTCATCGAAAGTCGGACCTATACATTACGGCGTACCTCAAGGGAGTGTTTTAGGACCATTATTATTTATTATTTATATAAATGATTTGCCACAAGCAATTGAGCATCCCACGGTTCTGTTTGCTGATGACAGCACCATACTTTTTGCTTGTAAAGATCCAGCAACCTATGAAAATGACATATGCAAGACATTGGAAACAGTAATTCATTGGTTAACTAGCAATAATTTAAAAATTAATTTAGATAAAACTAAGATAATGACATTTAAAAATAGACAAGATTTTCCATATAATTTAAGTATATCGTATAAGGGACTACAAGTAGAGGAGACAGACGTGACAAAATTTTTAGGAATAAGCGTAGATCATAGGTTGACATGGCGGAGTCAAATTGACATTATATGTAAGAAATTAAATCAATTCTCATATGTTCTATATAATCTAAGAAAAATTGTCAACGAATCAATAGTTTTAACAGCCTATCAAGCTTATGTAACGTCGACGCTAAGATACGGCATCATATTCTGGGCAAACTCCGCTGAAAGAGATGTTGCATTCAAAGCGCAAAAAAGGTGCATCAGATCGCTATGTGGACTAAAGACTAAACAAGATTCATGTAAACCGTACTTTATAAAATTAAGCATACTAACTCTTCCTAGTTTATATATCTTTGAAATAGTCATGTTTGCGAATGGTAATTTGCAGTTATTCAAAAGCTTTAGGAGTGTACGTCTCAGAAATAAAATTTGTTCGATGCCTTAAAAAACAGCATTTTACAGGAAAAGTGTACTTGGGATGGCACCAAAAATATACGAGTATAACCGGGTTCCAGATCACATAAAAAATATAGAGGATGTAACTACTTTCAAGAGCAAATTGTTTAAATTTTTAGTGAACGAAGCATATTATTCAGTAAATGAATTTCTATCAGACTGCAATCGATAGCTAAAATTTTTGTATGCCTTGCGGCCCAACATGGTGATGTAACCTTAACACTATAAGACCTGTGCTTATGTACAATTTTACCCGTGTTGAACAAATAAATTATTTGAATTTGAAATTTGAATTTGAATTTGAATAATTATATTAAATATTAAAGTATGCATATATTATAGAGAAAGAGAAAACTACGTATGCTTATAAAAAACATGATTTCAAACTTTATGCAACCCGATATGGACCCATTTTATTTATTTAACTAGTTTCCGTGCCTATTTCGTTGGGCAATAAACTTTTTTTTGGGTTAATATATCATATAGGGTGTATTTGACCTTGGGACTTTAAATGCAACGATCGATTCAACTATTCAAATGCTGCTTATTTTACCTACAACTTGAAAAAAATGGTAAGTTCTCCGTTTTTATAGTTTCCTACAAAACAAGTAGTATATTCAATGCACGACGTCCTTTGTCGTTAAACTCGTTACATCCAAACAAAAGATACCTATGGGTACACGCCCCACCCCTGTTCCAAAAGTCTATACTTTTAGGTATTTAAAAAAATGTAAACATTCCAAACCACGTGACAAATCAAAACTGTTTTATCTAACTGGCTGACGTCAAAGTCGTCGTACGTCAGACTTTGACGTTAGCCAATAGAAGCAGAACACTGTCTGCTTCTATTGGCTGACGAACTAAATCACGTGGTTGTTTTGTTTACATTTTTTTAAATGCCTAAAAGTATAGACTATACCAAGAAACATGGTGATAGTATCCTAACGTTTTCAATTCACTGATTTGACTAGTAAAGTTTAATCACGTGTAACTGACTGAAAATTAAGTTATTTTCAAAGTCGTATCACAAAAGAAGCAGCATTTGCGGAGTAGAATCGATCGTTTTATTTAAAACCCCATTGTCAGAGACACCCTGTACGGTCACGATCGTTAATTTGGGACCCATTTCAACAAAAATATGCTTGAAGTCGTCAATGTCATTAGAGATGTCACGTCACTTGTATCTTTTAGGAAACTCAACCTTATTGTTGTAGAATGTCAGATTGACTTTGGACCTAAGGTGGGTACCAAATTAAAGATCGTGACTGTATATAGCCTACTAGCTGTTCCCGTGTCCACTTCGTTGGGCAAAACATTTTTTTTGAGTTAATAATTTTCCTCTAATTCCCGTTCCCGTGGGAATTTCGGAAATTCCTTTCTTAGTGCACCTCTACGGTACCTAAGCTACGTCCCTTCCAAATTTCAAGTGCCTACGTTTAGCCGTTTAGGCTGTGCGTTGATATGCCAGTCAGTCAGTCAGTTTCTCCTTTTATATATTTAGATGACACTCACAAATGACATGGTAAAAGAATTTTCAAAATTGTATTATAGCAACTAATTCATTTTTATATTGAAAATACTCAATAATGCGAATTTTCCGTCCATAAGTTTGTCGACCCGGATCGACCAATTTATTACGCTCCTCAATTTGATGTGCACTTCGTTCCAGTCTACCGTAAACCGGTACGAAATTATTAATACCTGTGTATATTGATGTAAGTACGAAAAATATTGGAGAATATATGCGATTTGTGTAAAGACGTCCAACAAGCACAATAGCGTTAAAATCACTACATATTATAAAACAAAGTCGCTTTCCGCTGTCTGTCCCTATGTATGCTTAGATCTTTAAAACTACGCAACGGATTTTGATGCGGTTTTTATTAATAGATAGAGTGTTTCAAGAGGAAGGTTTATATGTATAATAAATCCTGTTTCATGTACGGGTGTTACAGAAAACTCACATAAACCGAAGCGAAGCGAGGGCGGGTCGCTATAACCAATATAATGACCTGTATGCTGCCCTCCTTAGAAAGAAGGGCGTATGTCTCATAAACCGTGTAGGTATGTATTAGTGACCTCATTTCTTAAACTGAGGGTTCAATTTACTTCTACTACTACTACTACTACTACTTTGACGCATGCGTCCTTTTTATTTAAGAAGGCAGTATAGGTGAAAAACTTACGTAAGTCACCTGTTGTATGTGTGAGTAATGTGTGCGAATAGACATTCCATTTTTGAAATTTGTAATATATCGTATGGTTTGCAAACTCATTATTTGCTTATCTTTCAAGCTTGATTATTCCTATCCACTTATGATTCTATTGTCATGATAAGATATATTATTATGTAAGTATATACAGTTGTCAATGTCGAGTAATTGTCTTCGTATTTTTTGCGTCGTTCATGAATAAACAATAATATCTAGGTACTTACAGTTTACCACAGAAAGAAATTGTAAAACATCGATTTTGAATTCAGGTTGGCAAAATAATATAGCACTATTTCCTGAATTTGGTAGGGGACGATCACTGCATATTCAAACGAAAAGAGTTACTTATGTGTAATTTGTACAAACATTTCCAAGAGGTTTGCGATAAAGACTCAAATTGTTTATCAACAACAAAACAATTGGTCATTAAAATATTAAAAAAACAGGTTATCAACACATTAAAAGGATTTGAAAGTACTTATGCATTCAAATCCAATGTTACTGTACAGTCCATTGATGAAAACGAGGCTGACGAACTGGCGAGTGATTGAGGTAAAAAAATGTACAGTATGTTATTAATATGTATAACTCATGTTAAATATTTATATAATTAATTATGCTTATGCGTTTTTTTTTGCAAACTGTACACAACTACATACAACAGGTGACTTACTTAAGTTTTTCACCTATATACTTACAGTTCCATTCGAATATAAAAGTGTTAACACATACCTGTACAACAGGGTTATAGCATACTTAAAAATGTACAATCCGACGAAGCATTTAAACATCAGCTGAGAAACCTTTTATTGGATAATCCATTACACCCCGTGGATGAATATATGGAACTGGAAATGTAAATTTATTTTTTTATTGTGTTGACTTTATTAATTCTTGTTATTGACATCGGACGAGTGACCATTTATTAGATGTGTAATTGTTGTTGTTATAATTATTATTTATTTTTGAATTCTTTGATTATTAGTATTTATGTTTGACGATCTCAATGTACCTAATTTCGTATTTTTTGACATGCAATGCAATGGATATTGTAATATTCCATGAATAAATAAACTAAACTAAACTAAACTACACACGCCCTAACTCATACCCACAAAAAAGGCCCAACAGTTACAGGTAAGAGTTACAAAGTCGATATACGGTGATATACTGGTATTAAAGCACGTGCACAAAAGTGTCAGCTACTACTTTAACCGGTATTACAGTTGTAATAGTCGGGTTGATGAACATTACCTACGGGAGTTAGGAAAGCTTCAGATAAGAGTGATTTTCGACTTGAACTTTTATAAGACCTATTAAAAGTAGTTTTTTGAAACCGTGACTCGTATTGCCTAGTTGTCTAAATTGACTCAGGTACTTAAGTTAGTTACCGTTTCGTGCGTCGGTATATTATATTTGTGCTGTAAGACGTGTAAGACTACCTCAATGCCAAATTTCAACGATCTAGCTCATTGGGAAATACCCTATAGGTTTTGATAGCCAGCCTAGTCAGTCAGTCAAATTAAAAAGAACTATAAATCAAATAATCAGTATTTATTAAGCAGAAACAGACAAATACATAACTAAAATAAAGAACAAATTTAATCAACCTCCTCGATGACCGGCCCGTCGCCGCCGCGGGTGTTCTGCGTGTCGCCGTGTAGCTTCGTCATCAGCGGAGCGCACACGCTGGTCAGCTCCTTCATCTTGTTTTCGTACTCGACCTTCTCTGCGAGGGTGTTGCTGTCCAGCCAACGTATTATCTCGTCACATTTACGACGTGCTTTCGAAGACTCCCCATCACTTACCTTAGCCCCTGCCTCTTCAATCGCTTGCTTCACTCCGTAAGCATAAGTCTCCAACTTATTTTTAGCAACGACTCTCTCTTTCTGTTGATTGTCTTCGAACTTATACTTCTCCGCCTCCGACAGCATGCGATCAATCTCAGCCTGCGAAAGCCGACCTTTGTCATTCTTTATAATTATATTTTTACTTTTACCAGTACTGTTGTCCTTTGCTGACACGTTCAAAATACCGTCGGCATCTAAATCGAAAGTAACCTCAATTTGCGGTACACCTCTTGGAGCAGGTGGGATGCCGGTCAGGTCAAAATTTCCCAGTATGTTATTATCTTTCGTCATCGCCCTTTCGCCCTCGTATACTTGGATAGTGACAGCTGGCTGGTTGTCGGAATACGTCGTAAAGGTCTGAGACTGTTTGCATGGTATTTTACCGTTGCGCTCTACTATCTTGGTCATGACACCGCCTGCCGTCTCGATACCTAGCGATAAAGGTGTGACGTCAACTAATAGGACGTCTTTAATTTTAGAATGACGCTCTCCGCTCAAAATCGCAGCCTGCACCGCCGCTCCAAATGCCACGGCCTCATCCGGGTTTATAGACAAATTAAGCTTCCTGCCATTGAAGCAATTCTGTAAAAGGCTTTGAATTTTTGGAATGCGCGTGGAGCCGCCTACTAAAACTATGTCATGGATAGCGCTTTTATCCAACTTGGCATCCTTAAGAGCGTTCTCTACTGGGTACAGTGTGCCACGGAATAAATCTGAGTTTAATTCCTCGAAACGCGCTCGTGATATGCGGGTGAAGAAATCGATGCCTTCGTACAGGGCGTCAATTTCGATACTTGCTTCAGTACTGGAGGAGAGAGTACGTTTAGCCCTCTCGGCAGATGTACGGAGTCGCCGCAGCGCTTTCGGATTGCTGTGAATGTCCCTCTTATGCTTTCGCTTGAATTCGACAGCTAGAAAGTTTACTAGTCTGTTATCAAAGTCTTCTCCTCCTAAATGCGTATCTCCAGCAGTAGCCTTAACTTCAAAAAGCGAGCCTTCGTCTATAGATAGTATGGATACATCAAAGGTTCCTCCACCTAGATCGAATATCAGAACGTTTCTTTCCCCTTTGAGGTTCTTGTCCAAGCCATAAGCCAAAGCTGCTGCGGTGGGCTCATTAATGATCCTGAGAACGTTCATGCCAGCTATGGCACCAGCATCTTTAGTTGCCTGCCGTTGAGAATCGTTGAAGTAAGCCGGCACAGTGATGACTGCATCTGTTACAGTCTTGCCGAGGTAGGCTTCGGCTACCTGCTTCATTTTGGTCAGGACCATGCTACTGATTTCCTCGGGAGCAAACCGTTTAACCTTCCCTTTGTATTCGACTTCGATTTTTGGCTTACCGCCATCACTGATGACTTTGAATGGCCAATTCTCGATGTCGTCTTGGATTTTAGGGTCGTCGAATTTCCGCCCAATAAGGCGCTTGGCATCAAAGATGGTGTTGCAAGGATTGAGGGCCACTTGGTTCTTGGCGGCGTCACCGATCAGTCGCTCTGTGTCGGTGAAGGCGACGTAGGAGGGCGTGGTACGGTTTCCCTGGTCGTTAGCTATGATGTCTACGCTGCCATGCTGCCACACTCCTACGCAAGAATACGTGGTTCCTAAGTCTATACCAACAGCGGGCATTGCAGATTTGTACTTATATTTCTTGTTTTTCTTTAATAATTTTAAATTTCAGTTGTGTTGTTGAGTTGAGCTTGATATTTGATTGACGTTTGACGAAATTTTTGACGTCAGTAAATTTATTTCAATTTAGAACTCGAAATCCATAATATTGAAGCCAGTAATTTAATTAATTATTTACTTAGTTTATTAGCACCTTGTTTGTAAATCGGGGATTGTAAAATTTTTAGGATTTAATTTTGCTCTTTTTGGTGTGTTTTTGGTGTTGGTTTATTCAAGTTTTTCCGTGATATTTAACTTCTATAGGTACATAATGTACATAGGTACATGTATATCATTCACGATAATAAGATAAGTCTGACACCAACCTCCGCAGATTAATTTTGATATTTATAGCATATACTGCGTATAATAAAAGGGAATTAAAGGGAATAAAAGGGATAAGTTCGCCTTTTTACATATTTTTATATTAATTATATTGTACTGGTTTATCTTTTGTATACCTAATAAAGTGTTTACATACATAGGTACATCATACATACATGGATTTTACATCTTACGACTGTCTCATAAGTCGTGGTTATATTAAAACATTATAATTTTATTTCTTTAATACAGTTGGCTCGAGGAATAGTAGTCAGGCTAAAAAAGAAACAAAGCTAAAAAAACGTAACATCAACTCTTGTCAACCAAACCAAACGTCAACCCATGAACATAGGTGCCTGTGTGTGTAGGTGCAATGTAGGTGGTGTATTGCCTGCCTAACGAAAGTCGGATTTATTGTTAAATTTAATGTTAATACACTGTGATTGTGATAATTTTTAGAGAAAGGCTATTAAATTATTATTCCGTTCGGTCTATAATTAATTTAAATAGAGTGGCGTCGAGTTAGCCGTAATGGTATTTTATACATTGGTGTAACAACATAACCTCTAGATTGTACGCATTACTTAATATTCAGTTTTTAAAACCTAAACATGCGTTACGCACAGTTAGTAGTAGGGCCTGCTGGTAGTGGAAAGGTAAAATACTTCTCTATTATATTAGCCTAACGCCAAGCAACAGTGTTCACATAGTTTTGTTCCAGTGTAGGAATAAGACAACCGTTGAAATTACTAGCATAGAGGCATTCCGTCTTATTCCTCAGGATTGGCAACGCATTTGCAGTCTAAAATATATTTTATAGGATAGACTGGATGGTCATAACCAGTCCAAGTTTATTCAGTGCCGTTATTGATAATATTTACAATAATACAATGTAGTTATTATTATTCAGGGGGTGTGGCTATTCAAGGCTCCAAAGCCTAGTATCACTGCGACCAGGATTGATCTATTGTGATCGCCACGACCTACAGTTCTCCGCTGAGTCCTGTTATTGCGAAGAATTTCAGGACTTTGTTGGCGACGAGATACCTGATCTCCTCTAGGCACATTAGATGCTTTCCCAGTGAGGAGCTACGGTGTCGCATTAAGGCCGGGCAGACGGTGAGAAGGTGCAAAGGCGTTTCCTCCTCCAGATGGCAGAGTCTGCACATCCTTGTGTCACCTTTCCCAATCGTCTGCATGTGCTTGTTCAGGCAACAGTGCCCTGTGAGCGCCCTGACCAGAGTGCGAATATTGTTCCTACTCAGCGCTAAGGCCTCCGTCGATGCCTTTTTGCTAAATGCTCTTATGAGAGCCTTGGAATGGTTTAATCCTGGAGTTGTTCTCCAGAGTTGAATGGCTGCATAATAGCAATATGTCCACAAGGTAAGTTTTGTTAGGCTTTTGGGGATACCGCAAAATGGTTCCGGACCAAATTGTGTTCCCTTAGCTCCTACCCGTGCGAGCTCGTCAGCTTTCTCGTTGCCCACGATGCCCGCATGCCCTGGGACCCAACGTAAAATCACCCTGTTATTCGTACCCAGAGTGTTTAAAAGTGTCCAGCAGTTCTCGACCAGCCTTGAGTTCATGACATCAGAGGTTAGGGCCAAGAGAGCCGCCTGACTATCCGAGTGGATATAGATGGTACTGTTGAGGTAGTTGCTTTGCAGATTGGTTGCCGCACATTCAATTATGGCGTATACCTCCGCCTGGAAAATAGAAGAGTACTTGCCTAAATTCAGACTTAACTCCTTTTTAGGCGCCTCTCCATATATTCCGCAGCCTACCTCAGAACCGGATTTGGAGCCATCAGTGTACCACCTTAGGCTACCTGGTTTCCATGTTAAGCGACCGTGTGACCAGTCTTCCCTGGACGGGAATTCCACAGAAAACAGCTTCTGTGGACAATGTTTAGGGGGCATGGTGTCTGATAACATCCCCATCACAGGAATATCGCTTACAGAGTTCTCGAGGGATCTCATATTTTGGGATAGCCAGTGGCCTCTCTTCAAGCTCGAGATTCTATGCATGCTTGCCTTCGCCTCCTTTTCCAGAAACAGGTGAAGGGGCGGCAGGTTTAGCAGTGCTTCAAGAGCTAGTGTCGGAGAGGTTGACATGGCTCCCGTAGCGATAATACAGGCAGTTCTTTGGAGGCTGCCAAGTTTCGATATTACAGTTTTTTGTGCCGCTTTTCTACACCATACCACAGAGGCGTAAGACACCATCGGCCTCACTATGGATGTGTAGAGCCAGAGTGCAATTTTGGGTTTTAGTCCCCATCTGCTTCCTGCTAGCCGGCAACAAATTGCCAGAGCTGATTTAGCCTTCTGTAAGGTTCCGTTCACAATGTAGTTACAATAGCATGTAAAATTTGTTTACCTTTTTCCAGTCAACATACTGCTCAACAGTAGTAAAACACGCTTCTGACTCCAAGCGTATTGTAGAAGTGGTTAATCTTGACCCAGCAGCAGAGTACTTTGATTACGTGCCACTCGTTGACATCCGGGAGCTTATACACCTTGATGATGCAATGGATGATGAGGAACTTCGGTTTGGACCTAATGGAGGGCTTGTTTTTTGTATTGAGTAAGTTTAATGTTCCTTTCTAGTGATGTGTTGTGGTTGGGGTTTGCGGTACTGGATTTTCTTAGTTGGTGGGATTTGAGCAGATTACTTCATCATCAGCTGCAAGACGTCCACTGATGGATAAAGGCCTTGCCCAAGATTATCCACAGCAATTGGGTCCACTGCTGCTGCCATCCAGCGGTTTCCCGCAATCGAAAATTCTGAAATGATATTCTGCTGTCATGTGTGGGGGGGAAAAACAGCAACCTACTATACATGCTGTGTCATTAGTTCAATATGTGTAAATGAGACATAATTCTTGTAGTTGTGTGTGTAGTGTGCATAATTCTTGTTGTATTCTTGTAGTCTTGTAGTTCTGATAGTGTTTTATTTATATATTTGTTTATGATATTAGAAATATTTCACTTCTATTCTACTGGGTAAAACCATGTTGCCATATGGTCAGTGGCCGGCCAAAAATATCTGAGTAGTATATTTGGGTATATAAAGTTGAGTTGCCATGCAATAGCTTATTTACTAAAGTACCATTTTGGCCAATTTAAAAACAATATGTCAATAATCTTGTCCAACCAGGTAGCTAAGAGGCCCTGATGGACATGTTACTAGAAAAACTTAAATGGCTATTAAACATACATACATACATACATAAACTCACACCTTTATTCCCAGTGTGGGGTAGGCAGTGCTACAGAATTACCAACAACTCTAAAAAGTTGTTGATAATTCTGTAGGCACATTTTGCACACTTAGGCTAAGATGTTTACCAGTGTATATTAGTGACAGGTTGCAAGCCCATCGCCTAACAGTACCATACGCCTTTATTCCCTTAGCCGTCTCTTACAACATCCACGGGAAGATATGGATTGGCACTATTCTAACCCGGTAACCACACGGGCTATTTAACAATGCATACTAATATTATAAGTGCAAAAGTGTGTCCGTCTGTCTGTTGGTCGGTCTGTTACCTCTTCACGCTTACACCGCTGAACTGATTTAGGTGAAATTTGGTGCAAAGATAGTTTAAATCCTGGGAAAGGACATAGGATAGTTTTTCCCCGAAATTCATCCTCTAAGGGTGTGAAATAGATGGTGAAAATTTGTATGGAGCTATGATATAAACGAGTTCCATGCGGACGGAGTTGCGGGTAGAAGTTAGTGGTTTATAAATGTGAAACCATCAAAAAGTTTAATTTTAGGTCTGTCTAAGATAAGTTTGTAATAGTCTATCAGTAGTATAATCAGGACCTACCCATATGATTGACACAACAAACTGTCCTGCACTATCATCAATATCATCATCCACTAGACGACATACACAATTCAAAGTGTAATTAATGTAATTGTTATTAAAAGAAACTTTTATTAACAGTCAATTCTTTTCAATTTTCAGAACATTGCTTGAAAACAGCGATTGGCTAGAAGAGCAGCTAGGAGACGTAGATGATGACTACTTACTCTTTGACTGCCCAGGGCAGATTGAGCTGTACACACACCTACCCGTAATGAAACAACTTGTAGACCTGCTGCAGAAGTGGAACTTCAGGATATGCGTAGTGTTTATGGTGGATTCACAGTTCATGGTCGACGGGGCTAAGTTTTTATCAGGTATTAAATGTATACAAATCATACTACTTTAAAAAATAAATGTTTTTAGATTTATTCATTTATGTGGGATATCAATTTTATATTTTGAATCAAGAAGACTGGCTAGCGGGTGCACTCTTTTAATACATTGACCACCATAGCATCTGCTTTGACTCCAGGATGTACAACAAACTATTAAATTTTCATTAAAACTTTCAGTGCAGAGTCCTGTCACTCGTCACTGAGAGAGATGTAGCTAATGTAACTTCGAACATCGATTTTCAAAATAGGTCTGCTGGACATCTTATATTAGGGTTATGCCAATTATGTAAGAACTATAGAAAAAAAACTGCTTAAACAATATCGGGAGATTTTTCTTATTTGGTTTTCACATATGTCAATTGTTAGATGTATGTTGCTGATGTCGGAGTGGACGTCATGTTGGAGAATGTTAGGTAAAAATTATTTGGAAAATTATTTTGTTTGTAGGAGGATTGGACAGGAAACCTAAAACAAAAATAAATCCACTGACGTGATTTGCCAGCGCCTGTCATGTTCACTTATTTCCATCTAATATCAAATATAACTAGCAAATATAAAATCTTCTAGGCACTATGGCAGCATTGAGCGTGATGGTGAATCTGGAACTGCCCCATGTGAATATCCTCACAAAAATGGACCTGCTTAGTAAATCATCGCGAAACCAACTTGACAAGTGAGTATCACCGTACAAGTAGTAGCAGCGCTAGGCAAAAGACATGTTTTGCTGGAAATAAAATACAAATTACCCAAAACTTTCTCGATTGAAAATTAAAATACGAAGTACTACAAATATTTTTAAGACGTTTAATTGAAATATAAAATACAAAATATAGTATTTTTAATTTATAACAAACTACATTCAGACCCTTTAATCACAATAAATTGTCGTAGTCGTAGGTAAGTGCCCTAATATCGCGAAACGTTAAAAAGAAATTTTGACAATTCATGTGTTGCAAACTATAAATCTTATATATAAAATTCTCGTTAAAATATACTGTTCTGCATGCTAGTGTTCTCAGTTTTTACTTTTCACTACCATTGGTTAGATCTGTAAATGATTATCATTAAATTCCTTTGAGACCGGTAACGCATTAGTGACACCTCCGGCGTTGCAAATGTCCATAGGCAGTGACCACTTCCCATCAGATGGGCCGTCTGCCTGTTTTTCCGTCGATGGCAATGTAAAAAATGTATTTTGTTAAATATATTTTGAAAGAATAACTATTTGAAATACTAATTACAAAATACTTCAGCATCAGGTATTTAAAATACCTAATACATTATATTTTTAGATAGTACCTAATTGAAATAAAAATGCCAAATACGTAATTGAATTTCAATAACAAATAATTGACCTGCCTACCTCTGAGTAGTAAGTAGTCCCGCGTCTTCGTCGATTGAAAACACGCATGTGCACAACACATACACAGCTATAAGGTGCACACAGCATACACAGCATATCCTAGTGTAAGGATCATTGACATTCATGTCCGAAAACTTTATGTTAACACTATTGCTTAATTTACTATATTATTATTATAAGATTTAAAAGGATTGTTCTAATTGTTTGATAAATAAATTAAGATGTAATTAAAAAATATATAATTATATTAATTATAACATATAACAGCTATAAGGTGACGACACCACCGCTGAAAGTGTATTCTCTAGCTAGAGGAGTACAGTAGGGTTGTCAACAAAAGTAAACTATAACTAAAGTTATAAACCATAAATAAATATCACTGGTCAAGTAGTAAAAAAATGTATCCAAAAATCAACTATTTTTCTGTTTATATTTCCAGTTATCTTGAACCAGACCCTCACATCCTGCTAGCAGACATGAGGAACTCCAAATCCAAGTGGCACCAAAAATATTCGAAGTTGACAGAAGCTATAGGGGAGGTCATAGAGAATTTCAGCCTCGTCCGGTTCTTCCCACTGAACATAAAGGAAGAAGAGAGCATAGACAACGTCATGTTGACCATCGACAATATTATTCAGTACGGGGAAGATGCTGACGTGAAGGTTAGGGATTTTGAGGAGCAAGATCCTGACGATGACGATTAGTCTTAATTTCGTGGTGTTTTGTTGGTTTTTAAGGTTTTATGACCGCGGTGTTGCGTCAATTTTCCTTTCGTATGTGCGTGTTGCGCAAGAGATGCTTATTTCAAACGTATGCTGTATTTTTGAAAATAGTTTGTCTAATAGCACATTACATACCAAAGGCGGGAAAATAAAAAAGTTGTCTTAGATCGCAGGCATTTCACTCCTTGCGATCTGAGTCTTTGTTTATAACCGTACAGAATTTTACGTCGTCACCTAGCCAACGATAAATTTGATTTATTAAAAAAAAACTACATACATGACGGGTCAGGGTGGCTTTAAAGATATTATAATCTATCTAAATAGCCCATTTAGTATCCTATTGCATAATTTCATTCGTATTGCCGAATGTGTCCTAAAACTGTCATATTTGATGCAATTAAATGAGTCGGATCAGTGTTTTTATTAAAATTATGCGGTTGAATAATATTTGTATTATATTGTCACGTGTAATGTAACTAAGACTGTGAAATGTGTATTGTGTAAGGACAACTGTTGATAAGAAATAAAAGGCCGGTTAGAATATGTTTACCAATGTAGTTTATTACAAACAATCATTTACAGAGATCGGACAATCTAATCCATATTTTAACTAACAATCTTCGATCTTTCTTTATCGACAAACGAAAACTATAGGTAAATAGGGTGATGGCACCAATGGTGGACACTTAGCTGACAAGCACCAGTAATGGACATAAGACCTGTAAAATAAGAATCAAGTGTCCATTATTGGTGCCTCGTCCATTACTGGTTCCATCAACCTACTTATCAGTTTATTCGAACATCCGACATTAACCTAGAACAACTAGAATAACCAGTTCAATTATTAAAATATACTAACCTACCTAACCTAGGTTTTTTGCATTGAATCCTACTTAATCAAAGCCAGCAGTAGAAGTCGCCTGGGCGCTACTTAAAGACTCGAGGCAATGCCTGCCTATTCCCATCCCTTTGTTTTTTATGGCATGTAGAAGGGCCACCTAGCGATCTCAAAGCTACAATGTTAAAGATTGCAATCCAAGGCTATAGCTACACTGACAGCCAGCTTGCTTAGCGGCTGGAGACTAGCAAGTCGCCTGGCGAGTAGCGAAGTAAAACGTTCTAGAATTTTCTAAGACTACGCCGAGCTTATGCCGGATGTACAGTGGCGCCCTCATTCCTTTTATTTTGTTTTCTAATAAAATAAAGTATTTTCTTGAAATATGACGGTATGTTTTTGTAATACAAATGAAAACACAACTAATAGGGTATATCACATAGTTTAATAACAATTCACCTTAGAGTTATCAAATTAACGGTAAAAAGTGGCCACCTTTTCCCGTTAAGTTGACTACTCAAAGGGTAATTGTTATTAAAGTTTGTTACGTATCCTATAAATTGTGTTTTTATTTGCGCTACAAAAACGTATGGTCTGATTCCAAGGAAATTATTTATTAATTAGAAAACACAATAATAGTAATGAGGGCGCCACTGGACGCTCGGCGTTGGCTCGGCGCAGTCTTAACCGGCCACATAGATACACGCTAGGTGACCAGCGAAGGCGCCAAGCGCGGTGGCTGGTTGAGAAAATTGTAGAACGTCACTTCGCTACTCACCAGGCTCTAGGCGCTAAGTAAACCGCCTGACAGCGTAGCTGTAGCCTAAAGGCTTCTACACACTATGCCAACGGGACGGCGGGTTTTTGCCGCGGCATAGTCATGCCAGGCCAGAGACTGTTTTTAGTTTTACTGCAAGCCCGGCAGCTCAAACACCAATCGGGCCGCCAACAAGGCGGCATCCCCGGCATCGCGCAGCCTAACGTTGGCACGAATGAAATGAACAAAAGTAATGTCACCTATCAATGTGTCAGTACCATCCTTTGAACCTGTGTTCGAATTCCAAACCGAAAACGTGTAATTATTTTACGTAACACCTGGCCATAATGTGAGTTTTATCGCACGCTGCGCGCACGGTAAAACTCGCATTGTGGCCAGGTGAAGACGTAAAATTGTGTACTCATCACGGGCAGTAAAAAAGAAAGCCCTCTATCGCATATTTACAACCCTCGCCTACGGCTCGGGTCTCAAATACCTGCGATTTCGGGCTTTCTTTCTTTTACAGCCCTTGTTAAGTAATGTACTATTACATACTTGTATACTTTCGTTCATTTATTCAATCTATTCGTGCCAGCTCTTATAATACGAGGGTCTAACTGAAAGTTTCACCCAGTAAAATAGAGGCCTTGTAAATTGATCGACAATGTGACCAAAGTTATATGTTATTTGGCAATACAGGCAGTAGATATTTAAAAGAAGCTTATTATTTAATATTTCGTCACAACCTTTTTATTCCTCTTTTTTTTTGCCAAGTAAATGATTAACGTAACATTGTTTTCCGATTGTTTTTGTACAAATTTCAAAATCATGGCATTAAAATGGAAAAATGCTATTTATTTACTAAAATGTTGCTTTCAAAGGCAATACTGTAACTGGGTGAACCAACTTTTTTTTGTTGTTATTCTGTCCCGTAAGCCAGGAGACAACAGTGATTGAGTTTCTCAGTAAAAAAAATATAATCTACACTAGGTATAATATGCTTGGAAGAAAATCCATCAAAGAATGGGCTTGTAATTACCGCAAAACATGAAGTTTGCTGGATTTATATACTTTAAAATCGTGGTTTAAAGTGACCCAGAAGACGTAACCATGGAAACGAGCTACAAAGAAAAGTTGGTTGACCCAACTTCAAAATTCACATCATACATGAAATACATTTTTAGGGCTATTTTTTTAAGTATATATTTCTCTATACAGTGTGTTACCGGCATGCGGGCATTTATTAAAACTGACGATAATACGTTGCTTTAGCAATTGTTTGCAAGTATTATCAATTAAAAAATAATTAAAATAACTTCACAATTAATTTTCTTAGATACTGTCCATTTTTAATGTAGTGCATGTGCTGCGTGTTCATCGTTATCAGTATCGCTGTTGCTTGGTACAAGGCATGTCTTGGTACGGGGGCAGATCTTAATAATCAAAGTAGCCGTCGACTGTCATTTACACTTGTCAAATTGCTGTGCTTTACATTGCTGGCAATTAACATTTTGTTAGAAAGTTACCAAAGCCTGAAAAGTTGTTTATTAATTAAATTTATGTCATAGTTACGTTACAGATATAAGTTATTTTAACCTACTTTAAAAAAAGCCTGGGTGCTGGTAACACACTGTATAAGTATTTATATCGTTGTCTAGTACCCATAGTACAAGCCTAGAGCTTAGTTTGGGACTAGGTCAATAGGCTATTTGACAAGGTGAAAAAAAAGGTAATAATTATGTATATTCATATAAATTATTAGTTTTAAAATCGATTTAAGGTATTCTTACTTAAAAAAAATGGATCTTTTATCCAAAAAACCACGATAAAACTTGATAATATCTGTAGCCATTTTATCGAAAATGGCGCCGAATCCATGATGACGTCAAGGGTCGGTAAATATCACAGATTATAGGATGTCTGTATATTCTATATGACAGTTGACGTTTGTTTGTTTTTCTGGCTTTGCTATGATTAGCCAATGTCAGTTTGTTTATGTATTGACCACTGACGTCACTGATTCCTGTGCGACGCCATCTTGCCCAAGAAAGCGTTTTGGCGGCATATTTTAAAAGTGAATTTTTATTTCCTTTTTTTAGACGAAATACATAAAAGAATTTAAAATTACCACTTTTGGAGTACTCAATAAACACCAACAAATAATCTGAGATGGTTTTCAAAAAACCTGTCAAATAGCCTATTGGTGTGACATAGTCCCCTGATATTATTATTTTAAGTATTTATTTAATTTTCTGTAAATTAGGCTTTTTACAATAAATATTCAATTATAAAAGTAAAATAACAATACTAATATAAAAAATAAACATTATAAAAAACCTAACCTACGAATGCCGCCGGCAGCGGGGCAGGGCTCAAGCTACCGGTGGTTATTATTATTATTATTATTATTATTACATAATAAAAAAATTGTGTAGCATCACGAGCATAGCAACACTTTTCTAGAAATAATTATGTTCCTGTTGCTAGCAGGAAACAGCATTTCTGGCAATGCTTCTTGCAAATGTTAATCAATTCTGCTAAATACTTTACAATAAATACAATGACTTAACGCTGACAACATCACGCACATAGGACTAATTATTGCATTAAAATATCCTCTTAGACTACTTTCGTAATACTGACTTACGTAACTATCAATTCCTCGACATTGAAAATTGTTATATGAAATATGAAATATGAAATCTTCATTTGCTAGAATACGTTACAATCAGGTCTTAAGATTAATAGTAGAATCAGTATTCTGTCGACATGCAATCGACATGCAAAATATTATGTATGCTTATAATCTAAAAAATCAAATCAGACCCAATAATTAAAATTACAAATTACATGCAGTATTTTCGATACCTACTTAATAAATAATTAGTGACTAGCAGGCTTGAGGTTGCAATCATAATTGTCATGTACCATTAAAATTTAAAAAATCCTTTACACTATAAAAGCAATGATGTTGTAGCCATTCGGTCAAATTCGTCTTAAACACTTTACCATGCAGCAGTTTAAATTTATCAGGAAGGTTATTATATAAAACTATACACATGTTATATGCGTTTCTCCTATAGATATCAGATCTACAAGGTGGCTGATATAGTAGATTTTTGTACTGCGCACGTAGCTCTCCTGCGAACATTTTGTCGCGCCTCTTAAAATAATCTGGATGGTTTTTGGTAAATAGACAAATTTTTAAAATATACATAGAGGCTAAGGGGAGAACTTTAAACTTTTGGAAAAGTGGTCTACAGCTGTCGTCAAACCTAGCCCTACCTACTGCACGTATACATTTTTTTTGCATCAAAAATGCCCTCTGAACGTCTACAGAATTGCCCCACAGCAGAAGTCCGTAATTTAGAGCAGACGACACGTAGCCATGGTAGGCGGTCAGCGCTGCCCCAATGGAGACAGAATTCCTGAGTTTTCTCAAGGCAAAAACAAACTTCGCCAATTTTGAACATACTGATTCGATATGATGTTTCCAGTTTAAGTGTTTGTCCATAAATAAACCCAAAAATTTCACACCATCAGTCTCATTAACGGGAGAGTTATTATGATTTACAATTAGATTTAATGGTTTTGAATTATATGAATGAAATTGCATAAATTAAGTTTTATTAAGGTTAATATTAAGATTATTATAATTTGTCCAAGAATTAATGTCTGCCAATGCTTTATTTATCTTTGATTCGTACAGATTCTTGTTAGTTCCTTTAACTATTAAGGTAGTGTCATCTGCAAAAAGTATACACTTTTGGGACGTAGCTTGGGGAAGGTCGTTGATATATAGTAAAAACAACAAGGGTCCTAAATTACTTCCCTGAGGCATATAAGCAAATGTTCATTGCTGTTAGTCTTTGATCTCGCCCGACAATACATTGAGCCACGCGCTCGTAGGGATTATGCGAAGTAAGGTAACCTACGGCCGGAGTAGTACAGCGTCGAAATATGACCAATACGACAAGCACTGAGACTGTCTTTCCAAAGGTTAATTCAAATTTCATTTTTAAAGCGCGTAGCGGTCCATTTTAGTGTTTGGTACCCGAAGGGAGCTCAACAGGACCCTATCAATATGTCCGTCCGAACTTTAAAGAGCTGTATTGTTTGAACCGTAATTAGATAGGTTTTTTTTACATAACGTTTACCAACAAATAAAAAATTAGACACTAAAATAATGAAGGGAACAAGAAACGCGTTTTTAACGTAGTTTTATTTTTGTTGTATCGAGGAAACGATAAATATAAAAGCGTCAAATTTGGTATGATTACAAAGCCTGAAAAAACAACAATTAGATACAAACAATCTACTAAAAATGGTCAAGTTCAGTGTTGTCACATCTACCAACTTTTTGGTAGATTTGCTTACTGTCTATCTATCTACCACCCACGGTTCAAAGCTACCTAATTTTGATATTTTTCAAAATGTTATGATTGTAAACATTTTTTCACGTGTAACGAAACGTTACTTGCTATCGAATTTAGCCTGTCTTGTAATTTCAGTAATTAAAACGGAACGCGTAACGTTAAGTCTAACCTGTTTGAGGTGACATAAAAAAAATGAGAAGCTGTCTGTGAGTGACAGCTGACACTGACAGATAACAAAGGATATCGAGGCATTTTAGGTAGGTTTGGTGTTTATTATGAACATTTTCTACGCATTTTTAATCATTAAAAACATGGTAGTAAATCTAACTAATTTTCATTTCAAATTCTACCAATTTCTACAAATTTTTGATGCTGTTCGTTTTGCCGAAATTAGATGTGACAACACTAGTCAAGTACGAGATGGGCTCGCGCTGATTCAATTCGAAACCAACATTTGCACAAATAAGACGCTTATTGTGCCATTGCGTAGATTGAAACAGAACAGAATATATCAGAGAAAAAAAAAACGAAACCGAATTCCAATTACTACTGTGCCTCGGAACCCTCAGTGCGCAACTCCGACTCTCACTCGACTGATTTTTAAATTTCGTCAATGTCCAGTGATTCCTTGAAGATGTTTCCAGATTTTTTGCGTTTGGTTTATTTGACATCAATTGGTACAAAGGTCTCATATCTAGTATGCAGCAGTGGAATTCCGGCTCATTTGGTAGAAAAATCTTGAAAATGAATAAAATATCACACAGAATAGGGCGTTTGTCGACCAGTGTCTTTAGCACTTTCTCTAACTACAGTATTCTACAGTTAAAACTGCAGACGGTTGCCAAAACTTAGTCAGTTGTAATTTTACATTACCTTATTCCTAAATAATGAGATAAATTATCCTTTAAATGGTAAAAGAAGGGTAACAAAGACTGAGAAGTGTATTTTTCTAGAAAAATAATATATGATCCTTTTTATCATTACCTATAATATTCTTATTATATAACTTGTAGGTATCTGGCAGTAAAGGCACACATTATGATAAAGGCAAATTAACTAGGGCTGCCATATTTATTGCATCCATACAAACTTATCATATAAAATTAGCCTAGATTTGTTTCCACTCGCAGAACACAACTATAATTAAAGTGGAAACTGCTGTAAATACTAACTCTACTCTCATGGGATTACATTTTGCTGTATATCTATACATTTTTGGAGCTTTCTTAGCGCTCACTTCCTACTAAAAAGCAAGCTTAGGGTTGTCACTCTCATAGCATGGTTATCACAATCAGTGGCATTGATGTTGATTGATTGATGTTGAGTGGGGACGCAGCCGAGGCAGACGGGCGGTCGAGTGGCTCTCCAGTCATTCCGCCCTGTTCCCCTTGGTCAGGCCTCAGGTTATTGGCCCGGCGGCGCTCCCATCCAGCACTGATCCCATCTTCTTGTTTTCCTACAGAACAAAAGTGCGTCCTGTAGGTTAATGCTTTTGAGTGTCTCTACTGATAATGAGTCCTCCCCGAATGTGCGATATCTCAGTGACGAGTACATTACACACTCGGTTAGGACGTGTTGGCTAGTTTCCTCTTTGCCACAGTGTGGGCATCGAGGATCCTGTTTGACTCCTATTACCGTCAGATGTCTGTTGAGTGGACAGTGTCCAGTCAGTATCCCTGTCAGTATGCTTAGATTGTACTTACCCAGATTTAGTAGATACCTTGTTCTGTTCTTATTTACCCTTCCTATCATGAGTTTGGATTGTCTGCATCCCTGAGCTGTTATCCATGCCTCATTTGTCTTTGCCTCTATTCTTCTGGCGATGACTCCTTTCGTTACCGTTGCGGATATCGGAAGGGCTGGCTCCGGGCCCAGATACTGTTGATCCGCCCCTGCTCTGGCCAGTTCATCTGCCTTTTCATTTCCTATTGCTCCACTGTGCCCTGGTACCCATGCTAGTGTTACATTGGTTTCTGTGCCTAGATTGTTCAGTTCGTTCCTGCATTCCTGTACCAGGGAGGATTTGATGACCGGATTGTCTAGTGCTTTTAGTGCTGCTTGGCTGTCTGAGTAGATTATAACGTGGCTTCCCGTTATATCGCTTCTTTCTTTGAGATCCTGCGCACATTTCATGATGGCATACACTTCCGCCTGGAACACACTGGTAAAGCCTCCTAGTGGTATCGTTGTATGCTCATTCGCTTCTAGGTTGTAGATACCTGCCCCCGCTCTTTTTGTTGAGGACTTCCATGAACCGTCCGTATAGCATGTCGCTCTGGGTTCCGGTACCTCTGTCTCCCAATTATCTCTCTCTCCTATATGGATTCTGTATTTCTTGTCGAAGATCTTCCTTTTCTTTATTAGGTCATTGTTAATCATGATCATATTCATGTTCACCATTGACTCTCTTTGTATACTTGCGTGTCTCTTGTCCACCTCGGATCCGATCCACTCTCTGCTCATTTTCATTCTATACCACTGTTCTGTGGCTCTCTTTTCCACTTCAAGGTGTACAGGGTTCAGTCCTAGCATTATCTCCAGGGCCTGTGTGGGAGTTGTCCTTATTGCCCCGGTTGTCATTAGACATGCTAGTCTCTGGACCTTCGTCAACTCCTTCTCTATGTCTTTTATTTTAGCTCTGTGCCACCACACTATGGCTCCATATAGCAGTCTGGGTAGGACCACTGCTTTGTATATCCATTGTGTTATCAGTGGTCTTAGTCCCCATCTTCTGCCAATGGCTTTTCTGCATTGCCATAGGGCTATTGTTGCCTTCCGACATTGCTCTTTTACATGTGTCTTATATTGCAGTTTGCTATCTAGTACTACACCCAGGTATTTTATTTCCTTTAGTGTTTCTATCTCTTCACCTTTGATTTTAATGGGTGCTAGAGTCGGCAGCTTCCTTTTATTGGTGAAGAGTACTATTTTCGTCTTGGTCGGGTTCAGGTCTAGTCCTCTGTTTTGACACCAGTTTAGTACCTGCCTTATTC
Organism: Acleris laterana; assembly: GCA_963966035.1. Taxonomy (NCBI): domain Eukaryota; kingdom Metazoa; phylum Arthropoda; class Insecta; order Lepidoptera; family Tortricidae; genus Acleris; species Acleris laterana. The sequence continues at coordinate 4,348,592 of OZ014457.1, forward strand.
CTCTTATCATGACTTCTCTCATTACACTGAGGGTTTTACCCCTTACTAAGAGCACCCCGTCATCTGAGTATGCTTGCATGTGTATACCCCCTCTGTTGGTTTCTCTAATGAGCGAGTCTAGTAGGAGACACCACAGGAGTGGTGACAGACAGCCCCCTTGCGGGAAGCCTCTGCTCGTCCTTATCCTTATCGAGTCTCCTCCTAGTTGTGCAGTGATCGCTCTACCTGTTAACATAGCCATTATCCATTTTCTAACCGCTGGGTCTAGGTCAGTGGCATAGGTAGGTGACCAAAAGCCATGGGGCAAAAAAAACTGGGGCCCCTAAAAAGTTTACATTTTATAAATATTATAAAAATGCTACTTGCTAATCAGATTTTGGGGGCCCCCCGAGCTTGGAGGCCCCAGGGCACTACCCCACCTAGTCTTTTGGTAGCTATGCCACTGATCAGAACATGTTACACAATACACTGCCACTGGACGTAACTGTCACTTGTTTTGTAGCACACACATTTGCTTTGACTTTACTGTTGCAGTTGCAAGTCATTCATACTATAGGAGATTTCAAACTTTCATTGTCATAGCATATTCGGTTAATTACCAGATAAAATAACACACTCGCTCGAGTCTTTACACTGTCAAGTGTATAAGCTATAAGTACAATGTTAACAGTTTCTATTGTAAGGTGGGCGTCACTATCAAAGCATTATCAGTTACTACTGGAGTTTATTCTAGTAGTTCTCATTTCAAAGCGAGCAGGTGGTCACTTATCTTAGTGTGCTAGTTAGACACCCTCTTCTCATTTTTCTGGCTTGTTATTATCATAGCTACTGAAGTTTACAGTTTTACACCAGCAGAAGCAAAACCCCACTAGCAAAACCACAAGGTGAAGGACTACATAGAGTAAGTTAACTGGTTGGAGCCCTGCCAAAAGGGGGAATTATATTTAAGGATTCCGGTGGGAGTACTGATTAAGCATCTGTTAATTTTCTGAATTCTGCCTGTGGTGTGTCATTTTTGGACGATTTTGTGGCTGCCGGGGAACTGACACCACCAAAGTGGTTAAGTTAGGAAGCTATTTGTAAATACATACCTATTCTATAGCTCGAATTAAAGAGTCACATGTTCACTATTCTCACTTTTCTTCGTTGTCACTATTGTATCATCGGCTAATGTAGTTTACACTGTCACTTTTTAGCACTAGTTAACTGGGCTCGCTTCTGTTGAAGTGTCACAGTCCCCCTACAAGGCGGGGTCGGGGTTGTCGGCCTCGTAGGGGAAGGCGCGCGCGTCGGCGATGCTGAACACGAACATGAGGCAGCCCAGCTGCAGCAGCGCGCCGTGCGCCAGCAGCGCCGAGCCCTCCCACGCGCCGCCCGCGCCGCCCCCACCCCCCGCGCAGCGGCACTCCGGCGCCTGCCCGGACAGGGACCCGTTTATTCTGAAACACAACATATGCTAGCTTAATATTATTGTTCTACATACCATAGCAAACTCCAACAAAGAATACATTGTGCATCAAGGGCGGTAAGAAGAGGATTGCTAACGAGAGACTTTTAATGACTCGAGTTTGCAATCTCCTTACTGCCCATGATACACACAATGATTTTCATCACATTAACGAGGAAATAAAAAATAGAAAAAACACAAAATTAAACGAACTCGATTCGCTAAGCTAAAAGAGTTTGACAACTTTTTTTTAGTCTTCCACAGATAATGCTTAGAATTGCTTTTTTTTTAACTTGACAAATACAGGCCATTCTGCCAGATTGTACAAATTTTCAAAATGAAATTTAATAAAATAATTGCCAATGTCTCTGAAATAATGGTAAAATATAAATATAATGCAGACAAATGTGCCGTATAAGTTTAATTAAACAGTAAAATTGGTTTGTAGCCAAGTTTTGAATATAGGAAATAAACCTTGGCTGATTTTACACCTCCTTGGTCTGAAATGATGTACAAGTGGATTCTATATTTTAAAACTAAAATCTATAACTCCCGCGGGACCTAAGTCGGCTATAACTGCCCTAAACGCCTGCGTGTTATAAATATAAAACCCTTTCCGAGCAAGTGTGATGAAAATACTTAAATGGGTACCAGGCCTACCAGGGCACTCTAGCTTTGATGAACACAAAGTAGCAAATGATCAAGCTGACAAAACAACATACAAACAGGGATGACAATGCCTGGTCGGCCCAGAACCATTTTTTGGTATCACAAAAAGAAAAACCCTACTTAGCGACCTATATAAATCAAAGGCAATCGAGCTGTGGAAGTCCGCTGAAAGACAATAGTACATTATTGCCTAGGCAGTGAAGCAGGCAATTGCGGGCCGAGGATTGGTTTAAACGGACGAGCTTGCGGGTCCGTTTAAAAATACGAGGCCCGCAATTGCCGTACCTGCCGAGGCATATATAGTTCTTATCTCAGAAATCGCAAGAAAAAAATTGTGTTGGAGTAAAGTAAACAAGCAAGCTTCACATAACAAAAAACTATTACTCTTTACCGCCTTTATGTTTATGACAAGGAGAAACGCAAGCTTTTTTTTAATACTACTCAAGCTATTCGAGACACAGATAAAAAAGTTATGTTCCGAACAAAATTTGGATGTATAAGACTTGTGCCCTCATTTCATTAAGGCCGTTTTCACTTTTTTAAAAAGTTAGATACATCATTGCGTGCTTGTGTAGCGAGCACGTAAATTTTTTTTTTTAATTTGAGATCTGTCAGTAAACTATGTACTTCGCATCCCAATATATACAGGGTGGAAAGATAAGTCGGGCCCTGGAGGGAAACTACCTTAAATCCTTAAGTAATTTTACTTAAAGGAGACATTCCTTTATTTTTAAAAAGAAACAAAACTGCATTCAAAGATTTTCTTAAATTTTCTTGCCTCAACCGGGAATCGAACTAGCTAAAAATGTAAAAAATTTAAAGTAGCTATTTTATTCTTTTAATCGATAGGATTATTGTTCGGGATTAAATGTCTCTAAGTAACACTTAGTATTAGAAATAAAAAAACGTGAAATTTAACATTGATCATATTGAGTGTTTACTTTTTACATTTTTACCTGATTCGATTCCCGGGAGAGGCAAGAAAATTTAAGAAAATCTTTGAATGCAGTTTTGTTTCTTTTTAAAAATAAAGGAATGTCTCCTTTAAGTAAAATGAGCCTACTTAAGGATTTAAGGTAGTTTCCCTCCAGGGCCCGACTTATCTTTCCACCCTGTATAGATAGTAATGTCAACTTTTCCTGTCATTTTTGAGAAAAAGAATTTTTTAAAAAAAAAATTCCT
>OZ014457.1:4352089-4381304 GCA_963966035.1 Acleris laterana
CCACCGGCACCTTCACCCTGAGGACAGGAATGCAGTTCATTTTATTTGAAAGCAGGTTTTCCAGCTGTTCTTAGCTATCATTTTCATAGTTTCATGAAAAATTGGGCCGTTTATGACAAATCTTTGAAAGAAGAGGTCACCATTACATCGGAGATTTATCTATGTAATAGTTATTAGTACCGGAAGGGCGGGCGCTGGCTGCGCGCGCGGCGGATGAAGTCGATCTTGATGGCGTGCTGGTCCACGGGCGCCGAGAACCGCTCCCAGAGCGCCACGCGCTCCGTCGCCGACACCGAGTTCACCAGCTTCCAGTCCTGACATAGCGTGTTAACAATTTTATCTAAATGCATATCATAACTTCAATATATAATGTTCAAAAGCGATAAGCAAATGCCCTATATTAAGTAACCTGTATGTGGTTGTACTTTAACGTTGACATTAAAGTATTACATGTCATTAAAGTATCCGTTATCACTCGGCTGCGCTAAGCTAAATTCAAGTATGTCTAATTTTTTCGATTTTTCTTTTTTTACGCCGTTAGATTCCTATTAATTCGGCGCATAATTCTACATCAAAAAAACCTAGAGTTGCAAACTGACCGTCACGTTCAAAGTGTCCGTCCGTCATTTATCAAGTTGTCGGTCATAATCGTCATTTACCGGTCATTAATAGTCATTTATAGTCACTAACGACATTTATAAACTATAGCAGCAACGAGGCATAGTTGTCATAGTTGATAAATAAAACATGGTTTAATATGTATAAAATTTAAAATTTATTGCAATAACACGACAAAAAACTAAAAGTCATTCATACATAAACATAAAACCTAAAATTGTTCGTCTTCTGATTCAACTTGCATCGATGTATTGTTAAATTCTAAGGAATCAAAATAGTCGTAGCAGTCGTCAGAGCGGTCAGCAGATTCCGACGATGCCTCAATTTCGATTTCGTCACTATAACGTAAATTCTGTCGAATTGTTATAAGCTTGTTCAGGCGGTCTTTAGATAGTCTATTTCGTAACTATGTGTGGGTTATTGAAAACAAACTCCAATTGCGTTCTGCAGCAGCCGAGCTTGGAGGGATACTTAAAATCCTATGAGCTATGGGATAAGCATCTTCTTTTGACGCAAAGCTCTGCCACCATAGTTGAGGTGCAATGGCTTCAACAGTCGACCATGCGGAATAACATTTACCAAAAAATCCTGTTTTGGTACGAAATTCAGCGACATTGACCATAACCTTTGTACTGTTCAAAGAAAGGTATTCTGCTTGAGAATGCACAAAGTTGGAAGCTTCAGCCATTTCATCGCTTGTAAGACCTGTGCCAAGGTACCTTGGATCTCACAAATTGGCCGCCAAATGAAATTTTTGAATACAGAAGTTGCGGCGATTTGAAACAGCTACCCGAACTAAATCTTTTTCCGACTCTGAAAAACGTCATTAAGGACCATCAGGACCAGACTCATCTTCCAGTGATGCTGCAAGTTTTAAAAATATATTGGGCTCATCAGAGGCTCTTCCTTTGTCTGATTCTGCTTGTATAACAGCAGTTGCAATTGGTTCTAAAACTTGTAATATCCCATTTACTTTATCCCACAATTCATCATCTAACATATTACGTACCAGACCTCTTTCTGAATCCGTGTCACTCAGTATTGCAATAAATGCAAACTACGTGTTTTTTGTTTGCCGAAGTACCAATTATTTGATAATGCAGCCAAATATCACCAACCATCCGCGGCATTTTATTTATTAATACGCAAATGGATTGACAACTGTCAATAAAGACTCTTGAAAATAAAATAAAACAGGAGCCAACACTCATAAGCTAAGTTACAACTTTATAAATAGAGTTTAGATAGGTTAGTGGGTAATACGTAAAATGCGATCACCTTACCTACACACGATTGCAGATCTAAACATTACTAACACATACTTAACAACTTAACCTAACCTACTTTCATGATAAGCGTGTCTTATATCATGACAATGATAGATAGATTTATAAATTATGTATACAATGATATTTCATAAATTTACTTATCGAATAGCGGTCATAGATTTTTTTTGAAAAGTAACTTATACTATTAAAAAATAAATGTCCAATGTGACAATAAATGTCGAAAATGACCAGACATTTATCATAAATGACGGTCAGGTATTGAAAGTGACGGTCAGTTTGCAACTCTAAAAAAAACTCATATTTCCTTTTAGTTTTAGAGCTATTGTCAAAAGAAGTATTCAAGTATCTTAAATCAGACATTATTATCTATAAGATTTCAAAAAATTACATCGTACGGCCTACTAATATCGGAGATAATCGAATTTAAAGCAAAAAAAACGCTTTTTACGCTCTCCTGTAAAATTTGCCAAAATAGACTTACTTGAATTTAGCTTAATGCAGCCGCACTGTCGTTGCATCATAATGTTCACTTTAAAGTATCAGTGACCTATACTTTAATGTGAACATTAAGAAACAGGGTAACAACAGATACAGGTTTTTCACATATTGTAGAAAACTTATGATATGCATATAGATAAAGTTATGTTTGCGATATTACGCAAAATTAGGAATTAGAACACTCGTGTGATCTTATTATGAAATGAGTCGTGTAACAACCTCTCATTATGCACCAACACATAAATAACTATTTTTTATATATTATATATATATTTTTTATTATTTCAATTATATTTTTTATTTTCATTATGGATAGTAATGGTATCTGAGACCCATAGACAATTGCATCAAGACTACGATCACAAGACTGCAATCTTAAGGTGCACATGGGCAATTTTTTTGAGCAATAATTGCCCGCCAAGACTTTGGACCTCTCAGTGTATTACACAAAACTATAGTACTAGAAATAAGATAAGATTAGAATCATAATTTGTTAAATTGCCGTTAACACTTCAAACACGTTGTCAACCCTGAGGTAATTGAAAATCGAAGTTCGAAGTAACATTCCATCCTTTTCTCTTGATTTAGTTTCGAGTAACGTGTGACGAATTTAGTGCTTCGTGGTTACCATCCTGAGGACTAAGATGGAATGTCTCTATGCTAGTATAATTCTACAGATAGATTATACTTACGATATACTGTTCTACGTGGTTGGGACACATCCAGCGTCCCGTTGGAAGCGCCGTGAGCGGAGGGTCCAGGCAGTCCTGGGACAATATAAAAAAATATATATTACGGAACAATATCACACAAGTTGACCTAGTCCTCAGCTCTGTATCATCTTTGGGAAAATTCGGTATGAACACGAGTGAGGTCAGTAGTCAGCGTCCAGCGAGCCGTTACCGTTTTTTTTATGTCATAGAGAAGACAAACGAGCACACAGGCCACCTGATGGTAAGTGGAAACTGTGACCCATAGACATTCGCATTCACAGGACTGCGATGCAATCCTAAGACTGCAAATGCGTTGCCAACCCTGAGGACTAAGATGGAATGCATCTATGCTAGTCATTTCACCGGCTGTCTTATCCCCGAACCGGAACACAACAATGCGAACACTACTGTTTGGCGGTAGGTTAATGGATAAGATGGTGGTAGCGATCCGGACGGGCCCTGCACAAGGTCCTACCACCCGCAACCGTTCTCTGTTAACACCGCACAGACAGTATTACTGCACCTGGTGGAACAGCAGCGGACAGTAGTCGCAGGCGAGGAGCGGCGCGACGCGGCACGTGCCGCGGCACACGAAGCAGGACTTGGCCGGCAGCGCCGCGCAGCCCCACGCGTCCACGGTCACCAGCGAGCCGTTGCCGTTCTTGCCATTGCCGTTGCCGTTCTCTATTAAACCAACACAAAAATGTATTAATTTTCATTGTCCATTTTTGGTGTTCCGTACCCAAAGGGTGTGGGATATAGTGGCGCACGAATGTTGTTGCTTGAAAGTATTCGATTTTCATTATGTAGCAAGATCCAGGTTTCACGGGGATGTTGTGGATATTCGCATCCGCAACCGCGGAACTTCCGCATTCATTCGAGAATCTTCATTCGCAAAAATGGATGCGAATCTGTGCAAGTTGCTGCAAGAACAGAACACCGCGGGAGAAAGGGCTACGTGTGTGTGCGTGTTAGTTTAGTACTTTCACTGGTTTATTATTTTTTGTACTAAAATTGTCATGAATATAATAAAACTACCATTTGTTTTTTATTTATTTAACTTCCCTGTTACCAACATTCCACATCCAAAATATGCTACCGCAACATCCCTTGTTGCCTCTCTGCTTAACCCACATTCAAAATCACTCTACTTAACCCACATTCAAAATAATTCATTTCTATACGAATAATAATAAAGGTGAGATTAGACGGTGACGAGATTGCAATGTGAACATGTTAGGAAGATGACAATTTGGGAATTGTCTGCAAACAACATGGAATTCTGAACGGCATAGGAAGGTGACAAAAAGGAATGTGGGTGAAGTCATCCCGCGTCATTCGTATTATGATGGATTCATGGATGAACACCTTAAGCAGTACGGCCACGTCTACATACCTTTATCAGTGCCAGGGAACGGGCAGGGCACGCGCATCTCCCGCGGCAGCTCGAACTGCCGGGGGTTCATGATGCGCGCCGCCCTCACCAGGACCTCCATGGGGGTCAACTCCTTCTCCGGCTCCTTCTCTTTTTCCTTCTCCTTCTCCTGGCCCTTGTCTTCTTCATCAGTCTTTTTAGAGGAGTTGGAGCGGTTGCGGAGAGATCTAAAAATGATTTAATTCAATTAATAATATAATTAATACCTTATTATGGAAATAAAATCGATATTACGTTCTAAAAGAAGTAAGGTTATATTTCCCTTACTTTAATTAAGAATTTGATACATGTGGCAAATGACAAATTGTAACATCATGAATTTTAGTGCTTACTGCAGTCAACATTTGGATCTCATAAAAATATATTCAAATCATTTAAAATCCAGGAGGAACCTATGCGGATGCAAATCTGTGCCAGTCGCTCCAAGAACCAGGCCTAGAGGAAGCGCATGCTAGTTTAGTACTTTTAACGATTTCAGTTTTTGTAATAACATTATCATTAATCTAATGTTTTACTCATATGAATGAGTAAATTAATCGCCTAAATGTACGCGCGCAATTTCCGAACGACAGCACCAAAATGGATAAATCTTTTTTTGTTGCGCCAAATAAACCAACGGGAAAGTCGGAAATGTGCAATAATAATCATTAATTTATGTAAATTTCCCTTTGTGCGAGTCTCCAAATATACATTTACATCAGCAATTAATGTCAAAAAAACTACATATTTGCAACATCCCTGGTACAGACCTGGTTTTCTTGTCTGTGTCGGACTTGTCGGCGGGCGACTGGGCGCGGGAGCTGCGCGCGCTGGCCGCCTGCAGCTCGTCGGCGCCCGCGCACTGCCGGCACAGCCACAGCCCCGCCGGGATGTCGTTCTCGTCCAAAGGGGGGTCGCTAGAAGTGGGGGGTTACGATGTTGTGAGCGCTGCCGTGATACCAAAGAAGGTAGCTAACCGCAGTAATAAAGTCAGAGGGCCTAATATGGCTGCGTTTATCGCGTGTCAGAAAATGTGGATATAACATCCGACATTTTCTGACACGTGAATAAGTACGAGAGTGACGAATGCATCATCCACATTTAACACGCGATAAACGCAACCATACTAAGCCCGCAGGTGGGGCAGGTGCGTCAATGGGGTAATTGCGTCAAACCATATATATTTTAGAATTGTAAAATATAATGTGTATTGTTGCTTTATAAGCATTTAAAACCCATAGAGTATAGAATGCTTCAGCAACAATATTGCAGTTACCGCCTTCTTTGCTATTAATAAATAAATAAATAAATATATAAAGGCTGCCTTTCCACTGAGGCGGAGACGAGGTGAGCGGAGCAGTGCCAATATTAACAATTAAAGTCGAATGCGGTGGCGGTCACGTCGAGTTACGACACGTTAGTTTAGATTTATTGGTTAATATTGACACAGCTCCGCTCCGCTCCTCTCGTCTCCGCCGCAATGGAAAAGCAGCCTTAATGCAGACTTTGCCTGGCGCCTTACGTTCCCATTTCCCACTCTAAAAACCGGCCAAGAGCATGTCGGACCATGCTCAGTGAAGGGTTCCCACAACCGTTATTAACTTATTACAAACAAAAATCTCAAAAAACAAATATGAACTACTTTTTTGTTTAGTTACTTTGTGATGTCTTGTAATGGTTTTTAGTAGGTATAAACACTTAGTCACCTGTATTTCAGGAACCAATCAAGTGTACTGTAAGGAGGTTTTCCTTTCAAGTTAATATGAGGTTCCATTTAAGATTTTTTTCAGATTTTTTAATTTTAGTTTTGGATGTAAAGCAAAACTTACCTTTGCTTTACTTCGAAACTACGAACCCTTATAGTTTCGCCATGTCCGTCCGTCCGCAGCCTTATCTCAGAGACCCTTAGAATATACATATTAGTCACACCAACAAATTGGTAAAATAAAACCTAAACTACCAAAACTACAAATACTAAAAATCTGAAAAATATGTTTAATGAAAGGAATTTAAAAGGAAAAGTATCCTGACTAAGTAGACTTAATTAGTTCCTGAGATACAGGCGACTAAAGCGTTTATACCTACTATAAATCATCAAAGACAGCACCATTTAACTTTAAATAGAAAAATAGTTCATACTTGTTGTTTTTTGAGATAGTTTTTGTGTTTGTCGTAACAGCTTTGATACCCTACACTGAGCATGGTCCGACTTGCTCTTGCCTGGTTTTTTTTAATTTATTTTACAACCTTGTTGGTGAAATATGCCAAATCACAGCTTTGTAGTACCAAGAGACTCCGAGTTAAACTACAGACAGAGGGACATGGCATAACTATGGAACCCTAAAAAGCATGCCCAAAGCGTAGGGGAAGTGTTTATAGCATGGGAATGCATCACACTGCACAGCCTCACTTACCAACACAAAAACGGTTGATTTGCTGACTCGGGAGTGAAGAAAGTAAAAATTGAGCACTACCCAAAACTTAGTGCTTGTATGTTGTAAGGAAAAATTATTTATGCCTAATTTCTAACCATAGTCATATTTTCTAATGCAATTTTCAATTATTATGATTAATGGTCAAGTTTAGGTATACTATAGAATATTTTAAAAATCAGTTACTACTTTTATTTTAATTTCACAATTAAAAAAAAACACATTATACAGAATCATTGTTATTATACACATTAGCAAGTTAAAAATTATTTCAATCATGGTTCCTATTTTTATATAAAAGACCAAAAAGCAACTACTTAAATAAAATGTTGTCTTGTAGATTTTGTTTATCATTGTGTGAGTAATATAGTTATATGAATAAAAAAACCTTTACATAAGTATATTGAATTAAAAAATATTATCAATGATTTTTTTTATAATGCCATGTATTTTTTTAATGCTTTTGAAATGGAAAACATGATATTACATTATAACCCATTCTTCTTCTAACTCACTAGCAACCAAGATGAAAGCTTGCTGGACAGCGGTCGCAGCATATAAGGTCGCCACCTTCGCCGCAAGCGTCGCAAGAGTCATGGTTATGACCCTTCCCAGGTCTCTTGTAGTAAGGATGCTGGGATTTCTTAGCCTTTTGGGTAGTTACTTCCTCGTCCGGGGGCTTTATCAAAGCCTTTATTAGCTAAAATACATAAATAAGTATTCTACAAACATTTTACATAGCTGTAGTGGTGTGAAGTTACATGAAAAACGATCAAAGTAAAATGGCGCCAGAGGATCACAATACCGAAGTTGAGGCATGGCGAAAACTGCTTCAAACAACTTACCGGCATAAGCCCGCCTGATGTATCGAGATCATAGCTAACGTTAGACATTATAACAGTAATTAAAAGCCCTGGTAAAGGCTTTTTACTAAGTTATGTTGAGTAATTACAAGGAATGGAAATGAAGTCCAATTGGACCCAGAATAATCACATAAATCAATGTATTGAGGTTTTTTAAGGATACATTTTCAACAACGATTAACAAATGTAAATGTTCAAATAATTTGAGATATAGATTTTATACTAGAAACGCTAAATAATTCGTTGGAATACAATCAACAATACCGACAGATTTACGATATCAAAAGATGGCCGCCAAGCGTGTGGATTGACAGATGACACTTTAGCGTTGTACAAAGGTCCATTAAAATACCGGTTATTGCGGTAACGGAGTGAAATGAAATTATAAATAAAATCAACTTAAGTAATAAATAAACCATTATAATAAGCAATGAATAATAAATTTAAATAACATTACAAACGGCAAAAAACAATTTTTGTTGTCATTGGAAAAATACATTTTTGATTTTATTTTTCAGCAACATGACACTTCCGACGTGCTTACAATTGTTGCTACAGATCTTCTTTAAAATCTACTATTAAAATAAGTTATAACGAGCAATTACCCAAAATGAATTAGAAACCTCTTTCGTGATTCTACGAAAGTAAGCTAGTGTGGAATCATAGATATGTATGAAATTTACGCGAGTCGATGATCTAACTTATTACATAATTTAATAGCTTAACAATATTAATGTAACCTGTCAGGAAACAGGCGACTATCGGTATCGATACACTTACCGATCGAATAAAATGTAATGGCTCCATTACACGATGGTACATCATGAGCCAGCATACGAGACGCATTTAGGCCACAAAGTGAGTAACATATTCTTGTCACTCTTACGCATACCTATACCAGCCAGCCAGCCGACCAGCGCACCTATAGTGGGGCCATGAATAATTTCCTAATAAAATCTATTTTTCTATTCTGCGGACTTGAGTTTTGGTGGTTGTACACGGTGCATGTAGCTGGAGCAAATATATGCGCGGGCTACTTGTGCGAGAAGTATGCACAAGCTGTACGTACCATGCTCGAGTCGCTGGACCCGCATACGTCTTTATACCGTTGTTTACACGATGCATTTAACCTGCGCAAGTCCCTCAATATTCAATAAAATGTTTTTATATTATATTTCTAATATGCGCTAACTATTTGCACCGTGTTTAAGGATAATTTGATAGTTCAGACGTTTGGGTGTTGGTAACATCTAAGTTATTAAATTAAAGCATAAGAAGCTTACAAACCTATAGAAAGTAAATCGCTTACAAATCACTGATACTGGAAAAAATACGTTACGTAATTTACGCATATTGCTACTATCAAAAAGCTGACAGTTTAAATTATCTAGTCACTTTTTTAACCTATAACTTTTAAAGCGTAAACGTGATTGTGTCGAGTCGAGTTGTTGCAAAGCATTTGCATAATAAATTGATAAGTATAATAATTCATGATTCTTGAAAAACGTTGAACTCATTTATTAAAAAATCGATTATTGTTTTGAGAAAGGAGTGATCAACGGTAAACAATTTTAATAGATGCTACATGTGAAACGCTATCGCAGTCGCACGATCACTCAAGACTGACAAGTGACAAGAAATATCATGAACAAATATCATGTACTACATTATCGGCGCGGCTGTGTGAAGTGTGTGAGGGAAGCAACTTAACAGCAGAAATCCAAGCTTCTAATTACTTTAATTCACATTTGAACTTTTCATTCGCACTTGTAACTTAACAGCACGACTTCACTATTTACACGTTCATTTTATTAATCACATAACCAGAGGCCCTACTTTGAAAATCGAAGTTCGAAATTACGTTAGCTCCATCCTTTTCTCTCGATTTAGTCTCAAATAACGAGTGACAGAGATGGAGCTAACGTAAATTCGAACTCCGATTTTAAAAGTAGGGCCTCGGTGATCGGAATAGGTACAGCTTATTCTTAAACTTGATGCATGTTCGTTCCATAATGTATTCCCATCTTACTCACACATGAACGAATATGCGTCAAGTTTAGGCAAATTAGCTCTGCCTATTCCGATCTCTGCACATAATACCAGTGGCCATAAAGCTACAAAACACCATTTTTAGGTTACAAATTTCCACGATCTCGACCAATGATGACCAGTGATTTGAGCAGTGTTGCCAGTTTATACCTGTAAAATTGCTACTTATAGCTTTGTAAAACGTGCCCGCATTTGTCACTTGCACTTGCTACTTGACATCATTTAAATCAGCCTTTACACCTGCCCTTGCTAATTGACAAAATGCAAAACAGTTTTTGAACTTCAATTTTCCCCATTTACAATTCTAAATGCTCCATCAAACAGATTGAAGGATAAACGAGAATTATTGAGTTCGTTTAATATAACTTCATACTTTGATTTTCGAAGTAAATGCATAATTTACACTTTTGTAACATTATTTATGATATGGGTGCCTACCACGGAACAGTAAATTTGATACTTTGGGTGCCAAGTCCCTGTCACTCGTCACTCGAGACTAAATCTAGAGAAAGGGATGGAGCCAACGTAACTTTGAACTTCGATTTTGAAAGTAGGCAAGTAGTGTCAGAGAAACATATATTTTGAATCTATGTTCATATAAATTATCGTTTTTGAATCATCAAAAATGTAAAATTTTAAAACGTGTTTAAATACGGAAGGATAATATTTAACAATGTACTAACTGAGCAAATGGTGTAATAATGACTTTACATTGACATTTAACTAACATAGTGGTAGACTGTAGTGGGACATAATTATTTTGCCACCTTTATATCTATATTATATTGGTAATACAATTACAATCGTTCAATATTTATTGGTGAGCTCGACTTTGATTTTTAAATATTTTAACTTTCGCGCGAAATATAGTAGATATTTAGTATTAAACGGGGCAACATTTTTAGAACGGAAGTTGCCATTTGAATGACGTCATGGGCGGAGTTTAGTTGAAGATCGAATTCGGATTCGGTTGGCGGGCGCGGCCATCTTGGTGAATTAGTGACCTGGCGATTCGGATATAGTTAGTGAAAAATCATTTGTCATCCACAATGTCGGAAAGGGAAGATAATGTGTATAAAGCTAAGTTAGCTGAGCAGGCGGAGCGTTACGATGGTGAGTACATATTTTTGCAATATCTTTTCGGAGGAAGGCGAAAATTCTCTCTGAATTTCGCCGACAGTTGAAAGACGATTTGGTGATATTCTGAAAAAAATCTCTACTCAAACTACGATTTGGATCCTTTTTAGGTCTCCTTTATGAAGTTTAATTAGACCTGCATTGTATTTAATCAGTTTTTCATTCCAAACTGTAACAAATCAATGGCATTCTGTAGGCTTGGTCAGCGATCGATGCGTCATCCGCCGGTGGGATGCCCTTTACCATTTTCTTTCGATTTTTTCGATGAAAAAGCAGATAAACGAGGGTTGAGAGCCCTTGTCACTATACTTAGATGTTATATGCTTAAGTTTTTATGGGAATTCTGCCGTCTACGTTGATTTATGAGCGAAAAGTTCGAGAAGAAAAAAGTGTCACCTATTTTTCTCTTACCAAGGAAGTTCAACAGCGATCGATCTTATTGAATTCGTTCATGCATGTCGAACCTTGGTCGAATAGCTAGATTAGCGGTCGCGAAACGATCTGACTTCGCTAGAATCTGTATCAGCAGTCTTTCAACGCCCTCCGCGTTTTCACCTATTGTTCGCGATCATGCTGAGAACCTCTTGTTATCGCGTTCATCTCTTGAATTAAGATGATAATGCCATCATTGTACAGGTTATCTCCGGCTATATTATTTGCGTATGCATATACTTTCGCTGATAACGGCATTGAATGAAAATTGTACTACATGGTCTCGACAATTAACGATTGATTTTCTTATCACGAGTGGCAGTTACCGCCATGGGAGGCCTTAAGACGTTACTGACTGCACAGATTCCACAGCAGAAATTTATGTACTAGGGTCTTTTTGGGCACAGGTGGAGATTAGAAAGTAGTCACTGTTCAGAATGCAGCCAATCCTTTCAGATGCAACTGTTATGTAAATGGTGGTTGTAGTTGACAAATGACTTGCTTAACTTGGTAATTTACTCTTACCTAGTCAACTAGGTAGTATGATCAGGTTTTTCTATGAAACCTTGAAGATTCTGTTAACTTACATCATTATTGATTAATGTTTTATCTTAAATGTCAGTTCACCCTTGGCCATGATTTGAATGCTGAATATGGTGATAATGTAAGATTAATGAAACTGCAACTGATGAAATAGCATTGATTAATTGGGTAAAGAAAATCCAATGGTTTCTTTACAATCTTAAAAGTCTACTACTTTTCAGTCTAATGTCAATGAATGTTAGACCTGAGGCCAGACTTAATCATACTTAGTCATTAATTAACAATTCAATGAAACTAATTTGATATTTCATTGCTTTGAGTACTAAGAAACGGTTCTTTCAGTTAAAAAAAAAATTGGTAATGCTACTGTTCTACATTTTTATTCAATTATAAAGCCTCATTATTTAAAAAGGTAATAAATGTAAATGTGTTCAAGTGAAAGCTAAGTCACTCAACAATTGAATTTCAGAAATGGTAGAGGCAATGAAGAACGTAGCCTCCCGCAACGTGTCGGACAATGAGCTAACAGTGGAGGAGAGAAACCTCCTGTCCGTGGCATACAAGAATGTCATCGGTGCCCGCCGAGCCTCCTGGAGGATTATCTCCTCCATTGAACAGAAGGAAGAAACAAAAGTAAGTACATTTTATTTTTACAGGTTCACACTGGCAAGCTGAAGGGTAACTTCTTCCATGACACATAAGTGCTACTTGACTAACAGAAGGGGATGATATTAGTATGAGATGAAACATTGAAATGGGAACGTCCCTTTCGTTTCGGGAGGGCTGCACAGAGTAATTGAAAATATTTTTGCATTAGATAACTTTTTAAAAACAGAAGTTCATTTAGGAAACTCTTGGCAACAGCCATGCAGTGAAACTATAAATTCTTCAGTCTTACCTGGATTGAAGGGATACATTTTTAATGTAAGAGAATATCCTTAGTTTTAAAAATAGGTCATTATAGCAACAATTGGCTGGTTACTATGATTACATGTCCAAATTGACTTTGATGATAATTTGAATGAATGTGTCAGTTTGTACTACATTATTGTAAATGCTACATTAGGGAACAGTCGAGTCACATTTTAACACTGAGTCATCTCTGATTGATGTGATGTCAGTTTGCATAGGACTGGTGAAAAAATAAACCTATTCATTGGACATCCCCCACCTGTTGACCTATTTGACAGCATGGATCAATAGATTGAACAAAGGGTTAGACATTTGCTGGCCTTGTTCAACTATGGCTTTCAAGTTTAGCAAATACCACTGTATCCTGAACTATATCTTGTTTTGTATTGTTATAGGTTTATTGTTTATAGATTATTTAAAAGATTTCTAGCAGTACCTTATACTTTATAATTATCAATTAAAGAAATAGGTAGCTAGCTATGATTAATCTTAACTAAGTAATCTAAGTTTTCTTGTTATTTAATGTATGTTTATCATAAGGTTTTCATGCAGATGTGTTGTTCTTCATAGGTATTAATTTAAAAAAGTGCCATTTTTGAGATTTATTGCAAAAAAGTTATTTTTACATGATTAATACAGAATAGTACCTACTCCTTGAAATTTGCTTCAAAACTGCCTAATGAATGATACTTGTCATTTATAGATTTATAGTAATCTTGAACCAAAATGTGTAAAAGTGTCACTTTTAGTTTTCTCTGTGGCAACACCAAATAACGAAAAATAAGAATTTCCATCATCTTTAAATGAGGTATTAACTGCTTGAATCAGGGATGCAGTTTCGTAGTTAATGCAGAATTTTAGTACGCCGACAAAGTGAACTAACTACCAATTTGTTTGGCTATTTTGCTTCTGCTAAAGTGAACCTTCGCACCTGGTTAATGTCGCCAATAACCGCCTCCAAAAATATTTAAATAATTTCCTAATCATTTTATAGAAGCTGAATTTCCTTAATTTTGTCAGGTTGCTTATTTGGGATTGCCACAGAGAGAATTATAATATTAGGTCCTTACCTATGAAATTGGCGTTTTATATGGAGAATTAAATGAAAACGGTGGTTTTATTTAATTTTGCGGATTATTTAGTAACGTCAAATGCAAACCATACAAAATTCTGTCACGAATATCCTAATTACTTAAAAATAGTTAACCTCATAAAACTCTCCGTAATTGAAACACTTGAATTCACAGCACATGAAAAGAGTAGAGTTCACACTTTAATTTCAAACATTAAGTAAGAAATTTAACCATATTATTTGCATCTAAAACCTTTGTAACATAGTGTATTAATGAAATTTTAAAATAATTTGGAAATTTTAAAATAGAAATGAATAAAAACGCCAATTTCATAGGTAAGGACCCAATATTAGAAAAATAAAAAAGCTAAATTTAACAATTTTTGCGTTAAAATACCTTTGATGATTATTAACTTATTCACATTCTACTAAGGTGCTAATAGGGTCATTCCACCGCAAAACACTGAAATGGCTACTTTTTATTAGTGATTATCTCGTTATTCTCTTATACTTTTGATTATGGGTGTTAAGGAAAATAAAATATTATCCAAATGGTAGACCATTCATTTTCCTAGTTTCTTATTAAATAAACCTTAATAAAAAGTAACCGTTTCGTGTGTTTCGGTGGAATGACCCAATATTGAAGATTGAGTTTTGCACCTAACTGAAAGAACAGACACTGCAAACTTCCTATCATATCACAATGTTAACTTCTACAAATGCTCAGAGGTCCGCAGTGGCGGCTTTAGAGGTCCATCCATCCGATTTTTTTATTCAGAAGACGTAGACTCTGCTACCTTACGTTAGGGTAAATCTGATTTAAAATAATTTTCACGAAGGAAACCCGTTTTTTTCATTCTAAAAGTTTCAAAATCCCGACTGAGAAAAATATCGGGCAACGCTAGTCATGACCCCCTAAAAACTGTTGACAGGAGGTCGAAATTAAGGCAGGTTTACGTCTTAGAGCTCAAAGGAAAGTCAAGCCCCCCCCCCCCGCCTAAATTTCTAGTCCCCGGGCCCGGGCCCGCCGATATCGTTAAAAAGGTACGTAAGCATAGAGGCGTGGCTGGGCCCTTGACGATTGTTATCTGATTGGTCTATCGTTGCTTGATTGACACTGTTAGAGATAACTACCTACTAACGTTTAAAATATTTACCTATAAAAATCCCCGACGTAGAATTGGATAACTGATAACTCTTGTATCATAACTGATTTTCATTAAAATTGTCTAAGAAAACAACCTTGAAAATAGAAATCTCATATTCTCGAACTGAGGATTTCTTATGAATAATGTGATAAGGACTACAAATTAACGATTTTGCTTGTAAAAATGTGCAGCTTAAGTGTCCGATGATGACGATTTTTTCACCATCGCGGTTCATCGCTTTGACCGATCGATGTAAAAACTTGTACCGAGTTAGTTTGTCCGTCTGGAAATGTGTATTATTTGTCAGTAAAATAATGAGAAAATTTGCAAATTTGCGTGGGAATAGCAATAAATACATTTCGCGGACGTAGTCGCGGGTAAAAGTTACTTTTTAGTAGTAGGTATTCTATGTCGCTATGTTTTGTAAAAATTGCATAGCAGGATTAAAAAAAGGGCAACATAGTAACAAGAAACTTATTGATTTTAATTTAATATGGCATCTTAAGTTACGCCGAATATACATAGTAAGTAGATATTTTGAGTTCGTAACGTTACTTCTAGTCCCTTAAAGATACTAACGTTAATATTCACATAACATTTGATGTTAATTCACGTTATATGCTCGAGGTAACTCTGAGCTTTAACGGCCACATGTGCTTTTAATGACTTTGAATTAAAAAGTTAATTATACATTGTCAGACGTAGGTATCGTATGAGTCATTGCAGATACGCTTGGTTGTTACACTACAAAGATAACTGACCCTATCCTGATTTTAATTTGGCGGTAGCTTTACATTTATTAAAAGAAAGGTTAACAAAATATCACCGCTTAAGGTCACCTCTCAGGTCGAAACAAGGTACATTGTAATAAAATAAATTTCTACTTGTCTAGGATAGGTATTTTTAACTTTAAATACGTAAGCACGAATTTAGTCTAGGTATGCAAATACAGTCATAAAAACCAAATTATTCTTGTAACCTTTTCGCTATAAGTCGAGGTATAAAGCATTGTTTGCGTCCACCGTTAGCTTGCCTGTGGGTAAACGGAATAAGTGTGAAGTCAATCAAGGTCGTTTTTTGTGGCCTGTAATGTCGCGTCTTGCCTAAAGATCCATACAAAAGGAAAAATACATGGCATTATAATGCACTTTTTAAACTGTTTGGCAGAAATTTTGGAAAAGGTTCTGTACCTTCCAGTTAATAAAAATCATTAGATACCTACGTAGAGGTACGTAAGTAAGACGAAAAAAAGTCATTTTGACAAATTATGCGATGCGACGAAAAAATTCAATCTGATTGCGTAGAGTTCGCCTTTTGTGTTTCTGTCTTATTTTGTTGTTTTTTATTTTCCCGTTAGTACAATAACATATGTTACTTGCATTCTTTTGAATACGGAACCCTTAAATGACCTAAAAGGTTCGTAGAAAGCATTTGTAACGCGATCGCAACTTTTGACGTGTACTAACTTATAATTAAAATGAAACAATCAAGTTTATGAGTCAAGAAATAGCTTCATAAAACGCCGAGGTGCTATTTAACGAGACTTAATTATTTATTCACTGACAATTTCACATTCTAATCGAGTCTGCATTTAAACCGCTACTTGAATATAAATTATCATACTTAATCATCTGATGACTAAGCTTCATTTAATGCAGTCTAAAAATAAGCTAGTAGTGAGACTTTCTCACTAATTGTCTCGCCGGAATTATCAATGAATCATACGTTTACCGTTATAATGCCTTCACCTTTATTAAATAGCTATCCTGTGCCTATATTGCAGACTCGCTTGCACGCTACTTCCTTTATACTACAGGAGGTCACGACAAATTGGTAACGTTCTCGGAAATGGATTATTCTAGGTTGACAGGATAGAGGGCAACTCCCTGATGCCAAATATGTCGGTCTGCCTGCGCACAGTGGTCGCATTATCTATATATGGCGGCTGAAAAACGTTTTATCGTGCCCAAATAAAAAACGATTGGGGAAATGGCTGAATGTTGTACATAAAGTACATAAGGTACTCAAATCAAATGTGCATGTGTTATTGTTACCAAAAAAAAACGACAACCTATTTATAAAGAACATATTCTATTGTTTACTTTTGCCATTCATATATGGCGGTAAAGTGTGAAATTTTTGAGAGAACTAATCTTTTAGCACAAAAAAATTACAAATTACTAAAAACAACAGTATTTGGTAACAGATTTTACCGAAACTATAAGTGATATCGCTTTTGTATGTATGTGAGAGGTTTATAGTTAATTTATCAAAGATTATTTTGTTCCTACACACTTTTTCTTTTAAAATGGAAAATATCGCGCTCCGGGACACGTTCGGGGGCGCGGGGGGGTGACGCTCCCGGGGGGAGGAGGGGAGAGTAGATAGAATTTAAGCTTGCTCTATAGCCTACATATCCTGATAGATAAAAGTTCTCCTTTAATTTTGCCAAATTTTCAAAACATTGAATCTAATTTTCTTCAACTATTACTTATGTAATGTTCTCTCGATTTATTTTTTACCCCACACCTCTAAAATAGGGGCGTGTCAATATGTGGCAATGTGGCATCGAAGTTCTCTAACGGTTGGTCCTATTCGGACGTTTTTTTTAAGATATCTTATTTAATCGGGATTGTACTTAGATAGGTTCTATGAAAATGGGTTGGACCGGTTAAGATAATATGCTGCTCTGAATGTAGGAGTAACCATTATATTGGGGGTTTTTATCTCCACAACGCTACAAAATCGGTTAAGAAGTTTAACCGTGAAAGCGTAACAAACAGACCTATAGTAAGGCTACAAGTCTAAATAAATACCGATAAATTTCAAGTCTAATTGGTCATAAAATGCTTGCTTTTCAGAGCGCAAATTAAGATTGACAACTGTCGCGACATGGGCCTTGTTTTCCTATAGGGATGATATATTAATTCCGAGATAAAATCCTTGCAATCTATCTACCCAAGTGGTAATAATAATAACTTAAAACCATCATTTTCTCTCGCTATTAGGCTCAAGTTAATTGTGTGTTCAGTGTGTTTTCTTGTAGAAAAAGTTAGTAGCGCGAGGTTACAATAAATTTCGTGGAAAAAGTCGTTATGCCCCGGTGGTTCTTTTATATGCGATGTTTTGTCTGTTTTGAAACAAGTTTTGAGGCCAACACAGCACGGGAAGTTGATTAAAAGAACCTTCACTACCAGAAAGACGATTTATGCATGGGTGTGGTCACATATCACGAATTAATTAAATAGTCTGATCCAGACGTTTGGCTTTCTGTCTGAGCGTTCTCTTCCTAATTCTTTTGTTACTTAGTTTAGGAATGCAGCAAGTAGGTCTTTTTAGCACACGGCTAAGTATTTGTCAGACCTACTTTGGCTCGCTACGGTTAGGCTACCTACTTAGAAATACTAAACTAGTTAAATTAAGTTTTTATCAGGTTTTCTTGCTATTAACCAAGGCGACCGCGACTGGGAAATGTATATTTTTACGGGTAATTGACCTCTAAGTCTTAATAGGCGGATCCGTACTATTGCTAGTTTTACGCAGAATGTCCGAGGCATTTAGGTAATTTAGCTAACTGCTCCTAATTCGTCAACGATCTAGAACCAAGAGCCGTGTGAAAACTTTCGCGCACATTTGCATAATTAGTCTGATGAATTTTATTTTTATGTAGATGATTATTTAAGTGTTTTAAGTAGTTTCGAATCGTTGGCATGAATTCAGTCAAACATTGTAGCTTTTGTGCGCGAGATTTCGTGATTCCCCAGTTACTCAATTTTCCGGGATGAATGGTTAATTGAATCCCAAACATCCCAAAATGTTACTTTTAACTATTTCGGGTTAAAACGTGGCTCATGTAATAACCATTCTTAAATATTACCTATCGCTTCTGTCGGCACTTGGAGATATCAATATTGATATCTCATGATCTCACGATTAGTTGCCATGAGATATGTTGTCAACTAAAATACGTAATAGTGAATTTATATCGTTTAATTCTGTAAGTAAATTGTCAGGTACATACTAATTGATCCGGCGGGTGTGTCTGTAAACATAATGGCTATGTGGTAACCGATGTCGCTGCGCAATAAGGGCGTTGGCAAACTAAAAGGCCCTTAGTTATCGGTTTTATTATAAGTTTCCAATTTTTAATTTTTTTTTTACTTCACGTTAGTTTGAGTGGTTTGTACTGTCGGTCTATGTTCGTTTATTTTAAATTTGATAATACAATACAATTCCTAGTATGGTACCTAAGAAGAGCAGATCTGACATGAAGTTGGAGGACTTGGAGGGTGCCAAGAGGAATGGAAACTCGGAAGGGTTTGTTTTTAAATAATTGGTTTACTTTTGAATATCTTCCTCGAACGAAGATTTTGTCGACGTTGAAGCGAGCTCACCCAGAAGATGCCTATTCATTAGGTTAAATAGGTTGGGATTGTATGCACTCAGACGTCGGAAGTGTATTCCACTCTTTTGCATTACGAATTATGAATAGTAGTAGCATAATTTTATGCATCCTATTCTATTCTTTATATTTGTGCAAGTTCGACAATACATTGAAATTAACACGAAACCCCCGGGTATTTTTTTCTTTCATACAAACCTTGTCCTGACAATTACAACTTGGAAGTGATGATAGGAGTGAATTGATTAGTTCTGTACTATCTGTGGGCTTTATTAAATATTATCAATGTTGTTTTCTTTCATACGCAATGTTTACATTCATAAACTTGACTTATTCTCAATATGCGACGACGATTTGATTCTCTGTTTTAATTGAGTATTAGGAATTGTATGGGTTCTATTGAAAACGAATTGCTAAGAACAGATATCTCAATAATCCTAAGTCACTCAGTGAATGAATGAACGCCGCCGGAACGCAACATTAAGTTTTTTATTATAGTAGTTTATGCAACGTCCCATAATGGAGGTTCTTATAGGTATTACGTATTTCAGAGATGATATTACCAAACCAAACCTGGGTTGGCTAGAACTAGGTTTTGTTTTAAAAAATATATATAAGATAGAATCATAATGATTTTTATTACTTGGGACTTTTTATGATTTGGTTAACGTCACGTTGACATAGTCCATAGTGGCCTAGATCAAATTAGTTAACAGTACAGTTCTACGTTTAGTACTAAAAAATAACATGTTTTTTTTATTATTCATGTTCGAGGGTTTTAGCCTAAGTTTTTCGAACAATTTGGTATGTTTTCTTGATTAGAACGTACTACGGACGTACGCCACTACCCTAATTTTAAAACCGAATTGACGTTACCTTAGCTCCCTTCCATTTCTCCCAATCCCAATGCCGATGACAAATTACCAATAAAAAGAGAAGAGTTGAAACGTAGTGCTTCGTAGTAACGATCCCGTTGTTTCAGGGCGCGGAGGACAAGCTGAGCATGATCCGCGCATACCGGTCTCAGGTCGAGAAGGAGCTGCGCGACATCTGCTCCGACATCCTGGCCGTGCTCGACAAGCACCTCATCCCCTCCTCGCAGACCGGCGAGTCCAAAGTTTTCTACTACAAAATGAAGGTCGGTTACACACACACGCACACACATGCACACGCACGCACACAGACGCGCTCGCACACTACGCGCTACAAAAAGTCCGCTAATTTGTACGTTATGTTTCTGTGACGCTTAATCTCTAATAGCACGAGCAAATGGCTGGTGCGCCGTACGGTTCAAATTTAATTTGTGGGAAAATGTATATTGCAACTAACTTGTATAATGCTGTCACACATTGCATTTCTCTTGAATATGGTATGACCGTTATTATTCTAGTTCTAAACATAAAATTAAGTAGGTCAGCAGGTAACTAGGACGATTCAGCTGTGAGGGAAACTGGGAAATGACCCAATTTAATAGAAACTGCTCTTCAGTGACGTCATAGTACAATTACGTAAAAATGTTTATCTTGTTCAAATACGTTTGAGAAATATCCTAGAGGCGGTCACAAAACTTAGGGCTTTACAAATACAAGATAAGCTTCCTGGTGTCACAATTGACTGCGTAGTTTAGGCTACTAATACGCAATGGCAATGTTGACTCATAATACCACAAAACCCAGCTATCAGCTTTAAAAACATCGGGTTTTTCGTGGAAATGTTTAAGAGAAACTAAAGTTAAACTTTGTTATTAATGACTTTTAAGAATACAGGAAATCATTAGTTGCAACGTCTCTAAACTGTTAAATAATGATGTGACACAATTGCCGGGTGTTATTTATTGAATCCAACATTAAAAACTTCAGAAGCAGGAATACTTTTCTATTTATCAATATAATTCTTTTATTTTTTACAAGTATAGAAAATATATTTTTCGGGCTTCACCTATGTGCTTATCGTCACTTACCATTAGCTGCAGATTTAGGCATGCGGTAGTAGATATAGAACAGTTTTAAAAAAAAAATGTACTTGGGAGCTTCCCTAACTGTAATAATCACGCAAAAACGAAAACAAAAACAAATCAACAGTTAAAGACATGAAGTGCATGAAAAAGATGAAGGGGTGATGTGTATTGAAGAAAATGTCTTGAGAGTTAAATTGTGACAACCGTTTCAATATCATGTCAAATACAAAAGACGTAACTCACGTGCAAATGGCAGCTTTAAACCAGAGCTAACAGCAACCTTTCCTCATAGGCACTCTGTCTATTTTGCGCTGGTAACCATGACAGAAAGGTAAACTTATGCCATAGAAATGTAGATCGAATCAAAGTGGCACGACCCCTTCATCCACTCAAGTCTACAGTTGTACAAGTTAAATCACTTCGGCCTTGTTTCAACTGCAACCAAACGCTATCCCCATGACGGCGTCACTTTAGTTCTGAATCATTGACACATAGCTTTACCACTACATTGAATCGACTCAATCCTCGTATGAATTAGCTATGAAACGTTGCGGT
This sequence comes from Acleris laterana, assembly GCA_963966035.1. Lineage (NCBI taxonomy): Eukaryota > Metazoa > Arthropoda > Insecta > Lepidoptera > Tortricidae > Acleris > Acleris laterana. The sequence continues at coordinate 4,374,124 of OZ014457.1, forward strand.
TGTTTGTTGCAGGGCGACTACCACCGATACCTGGCGGAGTTCGCGACGGGCAACGACCGCAAGGAGGCGGCCGAGAACTCGCTCGTTGCGTACAAGGCCGCCTCCGACATCGCCATGACGGAGCTGCCTCCCACCCACCCCATCCGGCTCGGGCTCGCGCTTAACTTCTCAGTGAGTATTATACCCCCCTTAATGCCTAGTTTGATTGGTTCATAGCCTGCATGCTTGCAGAAATCCATTGAAGAGTTGTTTCAACATTATTATGCTGGATGGTATACCAGCGACGCAATGTACAAGCATGCGGGGCTATTGCCTATTGAAACTGAGCCTTAGTACAAGTGGACACTGCAGGTGAGACTGTCGGCCGATTGTATTTTGTTTCCACAAGCTTTGTAGTGTCTGCAGACGGCGGCGATTTGAACTACGCAGTGAATTTGGTTGGTGCCCTGCAACCTGCCAAATAAGTCGTCGGCCGATTGTGTTTTGCTTTCATAAACTTTGAACAGCAAATAAATGGCTTCAATGTTCGAATCAATGATGCTATAAGATACTGGCTCATTAATTTAACCCTTTAAAGGTCAATTTTAATACCTGGTACTAAAAATGACCACTTACAACTGATACTTTTTGTATTTTTTATTGAAAGAATTTTGTTTGAAAAGGAGAAATGTAATGAGGCTAGAATTCAGGTCTATTTTTAGTTTTGCCCTATAAAGGGTTAAAGTCCTATAAGTATGGATATGGTTTAGGTAGCAATAGCAATTATTACAATATGCCAATAATGAAGAGTGAGTGTTTCTAAATTGGAAGAGTTCTGCAAAGACTGGGCTCAGGATTTGCTGGATAAGAAGTGGAGAGGCTGGAGGGATGGTTTTTTACCCACCAAAGTAACGAAAAAATGGTTAGATAAGGTCTTGTGGTGTCTAGAACCTGGAACCTGGCCCACTCAGAACTCCCAGAGCAGACATTTTCGGGTTAATCGAGATCAAGCAAGTGTATAATGTGAAAAATATACTATTACCGTTGATAATTCGTCTCAAATGATATTGACACAACAACAGAGATAGAATTTTTCACAAATGCTGAACTAACATGTTATGTAAAAAAAACGGATTTAAAGAATGTTCTTTTCCGAAACTACTCCATGCTGTCGCTTGTTTGATTGTTACGTCACGATTTCGAACGATATCGCACTTGGAGTGCCTTGCGAGGTTGTTGCCACGCAGGATTCAAAAGGCCGTTTAGCAAGTCGTGTATGTAAATTGAAAGGAGAATTATCTAATAAGCAAGTTAATTTGAATAATCACACCTACCTTACACCACCATTTACTGAACGACCAATTAGCTTTATGAAAAATAATTTGAAAGGTAATGAAATGTACGAAATAAACTACTTTGCTACAAATGGCGCCGACCTTGACCTGACACTGAGTTAATGAGTTTGTTAACGTTTTACAAGCGGAATGTTGATAAGGAGTAGGCCACACTCGAGACGGTGCGTGTTGTCACGTTGCATAAGTCCATCGTGAAATGGTTAAAACTTTAAATAATATAGGTATTTTTAAAACGGTGAGTTTCATTACAAGATAAACTGTATGTTTTTTTTTTTACTTGCATACTAGAATGATAATTTTCCTCTTCTGTCATAATACTACGAGCATCTTATCCTTTAATCTACCGCCAAGCACCAGTGTTGTCATTGTTGTGTTCCGTGTGTGAATAAGACAACCGGTGAAATTACTAGCATAGAGGCATTCCAGCTTATTCCTCAGGGTTGGCATTTAGAGTCTTAGGAATGCAGTCATAAGAATTTAAATGTACATGGGTTTTGGAACCCACTTGCCATCAGGTGGCTTTTGTGCTTGTTGCTCCTTGCCATAAAAAGAAACTACCAGAATTTTTCAGATACACTTGGAGACGAGCATTGTAATATTTCTATATTAATAATTTCGTCAAGGGGTACGGTAGACTCGATCGAAACCTTACCTGAATAATAAAACATAAAAAAATAAAGATTTCGAGTCGACAACATATATCCGCAAAATTCGGATTGTCGAGTATTTTGTTAAATTCTAATAGTGCTGACAGACAAATCACAGTCGCCATATTGGCCACTCTAGCGAAACGTCACTGACACCGGATGACATCTTGAGTAGTTAAAAAACGAAACGTTCCGTTTCATAAACGTCGCGCCATTACGTCTTGCCGTAAACATTGAGCGATTTCAATTTTATATGATCAAAAGTTGATTAATATATTTATATAGTTAAATTAGACGGCAAAAGTGACAGCGATACGAAACGCGCGACTGCATCGATGCTAAAAGTCTGGCGTCGCGCCATTATGTCTTGCCGTAAACATTGAGCGATTTCAATTTTCTATTATCAAAAGTTGATTAATATATTTATATAGTTAAATTAGACGGCAAAAGTGACAGCGATACGAAACGCGCGACTGCATCGATGCTAAAAGTCTGGCGTCGCGTCGCGCCATTACGTCTTGCCGTAAACATTGAGCGATTTCAATTTTCTATTATCAAAAGTTGATTAATATATTTATATAGTTAAATTAGACGGCAAAAGTGACAGCGATACGAAACGCGCGACTGCATCGATGCTAAAAGTCTGGCGTCGCGTCGCGCCATTACGTCTTGCCGTAAACATTGAGCGATTTCAATTTTCTATTATCAAAAGTTGATTAATATATTTATATAGTTTTGTAATTTCGTCAATAACTTAAATTAGACGGCAAAAGTGAACTGCGATACGAAACGTGCGACTGCATCGATGCTAAAAGTGGCATTGTGTAAAGGGCCTAAATGAAATTCGGAGTTAGCAACACTGCGATTGAGTGAATTTGGATTTTACTGGATTTTACGTTACATTACACACATCATACCGTAGCATCATGCCGAAAATCGTAAGTATTTCTTAAATTGAATGTCTTTCATTACTCCTTCATCATTGTTTTGTTTGATGATACCTACATCTCCTGCCGAATCTCCTTGCGTTTGGAAAACATTGCCACAATTGTGGCAAATGGATGCAGCGAAGGGCTCTTCGTAAAGATGGTGAGTAACAGCAAAATGATTTTAGTAAGTAGGTAGGTAAGTTATGTTTTTAAGCGAAATTTTTGTTCTATGTTTTCACCTTATGGTGTGGATTGTAAGACTTTCTGCATTCAAAAATATTTAAGGAAAAATTTTGTATATAGAGAAATTTTATGATAACCTGTGATTCACAATAGAAAATATTTATGTTTATTTCTTTGAAAGGTTTTTCCTAATAAGTACATTGGCTTGAAAGGTGCTAAATATTTAACGAAAAATGTTCTATAAGTATAGATTTTTTTTATGATATGATAATCAACCTGTGATGTATAATAGAGAATATCTATGACTATTTCTTAATAAGTAGGTACCTTTGCCAAATTCTCGGGCGATTACTCATTGCAAACTTGCAATTGTTTAACTTGGCTTCCCAATATTATTTTTGATTTAGCCAATTTGTAATAAAGAACAACATTTTTGGCTTGAAAGGTGATAAATATTTAATGAAAAATATGATAGTCAATCTGTGATGTATAATAGAGAATATCTTATGATTCGTTTTTAATAAGTACCTTTACCAACTTCTCGGGTGAGTACTCATTGCAAAATTGGTTTCCCAATATTATTTTTGATTTAGCCAATTTGTATCGAGAACTATTTGTATTTTTTATTTTTAAAAGTAGTAAGTTTGTACCTATATACCTACCTACCAAACAAAAGAAAAAGACTGAGTGCTTAAAACAGAGAGGTTTACATAAGATAAACCAAGCAATTTGTTTTGTTAATTTATGTTAGTTTATTATTTTGAAAGTTGATTTGAAATTAAAATTATTTCTGTAAAAACTTGCAGTTTTAATTTACTATATTTTATTAAACACAATGAACGGTGCTATACGAATTTTTACCTTGCTTTGCCTTTAATATTCCTTGAGAACCGATAACTACAGAAAGATCTACCTACATTTTGTACCTACATGGTGTATTATGAGTCGAATTTCACCCGAGCGAAGCCGGGTTTTCACCTAGTCGTTTAATAATATTGCTGACAAAGGCAAAGAATTAATTATTTAAAACTATGCTCCTACGCCACTCATAATAAGGTCTATGTTTTCTTATATTATTACATATATTTAGCGCCCCCGTATGCTTTTTGACTGTTTGTACGGTCACGAGCGTTAATTTGGGCCCCATTTCAAGAAAAATATGCTTGAAGTCGTCAATGTCATTAGAGATGTCAAGTCATCTGTAACTAGGAAACTCAACCTTATTGTTGTATAATGTCAGACCAAATTAAATATCGTGACTGTACTTGCAATTATTTTCAACTAACCTCGAGGAAATTTTTGAGATTCCCCAGTTTATGAATCAATTACTAAGCTGGTTAGTGACGTCACTATGCACACATTCTCGTTGTAGCTATTGGCGTGGTCAGAGTCGTAAATATGAGGCGGCGGTTTACACGGATTAGCGCACTATCCGGCTTGCGTCACGCGATTATGAGATGGTATTAACGGCCGCTGGACGAAATGGAACGTTCCAGATTACTTGAATTTTCGACAGTTGATATATGACTGAATACCTTTGCAAGCGTTAACGTTTTTGTTTTGCGTTCGTATGTTATAATTATTGTATAGATCGGGTGGTAGTGAATTTTGAACGCGTTGAAAATCACAAGAAGTATTTGCACTGGCCTGATGATCAACAACTACTTTTACACTAACTATCGTTCATATAATTTAACTCCTACAGAGATTCATTATAAAATAGGGGCCCCATAAACTTAGTAGCGTATAAACATAAACATCCGATCTATGCAAATGAGAAAACAATATGGCAGTGGCAAGTAACCAAGAGAAATAGACACAACGTCATTGTTACTCTTTAATGACAGAAGGTCACAAGTCGACGCGAGTAATAATGTTGTATTCAGTGGCAGGAAAAGTCTTTTACAAGGTCCGTCCGGATCGTTACCACTATCTTATTGTTTTAACCACCGCCACGCAGCAGTGCTCGCATTACTGTGTTCCTGTGTAAGAATAAGCCAATCTGTGAAATATTAAGAAGTTCTATCTCTACTAGGTTTGGTAACTCAATCGCAGTCTTAGGATTGCACTCTAGAGATTGTAAAATTAATGGGTCTCAGATCCCATTTACCTTCAGGTGGCCATTATTTTCATGGTATATTTTTTTATCTTGCAGTACGACATTTTGTGTAACCAAAACTCTGTGACCTTATGGTCTATACACTAGCCTATTTTTAGTGCATGCTGCGGTCGGTAGTACTAAAACGTTATTGTCTGCAGGTATTCTACTACGAGATCCTGAACAGCCCGGACCGCGCATGCCGACTGGCCAAGGCGGCGTTCGACGACGCCATCGCCGAGCTCGACACGCTGTCCGAGGAGAGCTACAAGGACTCCACGCTCATCATGCAGCTTCTGCGCGACAACCTCACGCTCTGGACCTCCGACATGCAGGGCGACGCCGAGGGTGAGGACTGAAAAACATTCTAGAGGCTTTTGATGCATGGTCGGATAAAATTCGTATAGATGAGCAAAAGACAACTCTTTGTCGGTGGAATGTTCCCAATTTCACTTTGGACAGTCCCTTGTTTCTACTATATTTTTTTGTATTTTTTGACATAGTAAAAATAGAAAAGTAGTTCGTTGTCGGTCGTAAGAGTTTCTGTTACCCATTTCCGCTCAGTCCGTCCTGTTGAGTTTGCTTATGGCGGCTCGCGGTGCGTTCGGACGATGCACGCTTTGTTAAAACGAACTACTGTTTATACCGTGCTTATGGTTTCCTCTACATAATTTATCTCTAGTCACAGCCTGATAGTGTTTAAGCGTATGTTTTATTGTACTGACTTGTGCGTTGTTTATTGCAGGTGAAGCCGAACAGAAAGAGCAAACGCAAGATGTCGAGGATCAGGACGTGTCGTAATACCTTTCAGCGTTCTATTTAAATATAATAACAAAAATAAATATAGTACGATGTAAGAGCCAGCCCTCGATGACAACCGGTTGTAGCCTCTCCCGCCCCTCCCCCCCGACCCACTCGCCACTAAATTCTGTCACCCCGAACAACCGATGTAAACACCTATACGATTGTCATTTTCGTTTATGTATTGTGTCAAATTATATACGAGTAATATTATGAATATGTACTTCTTTTGATAAATTTGTTTTCGATTACGAGGAATAATGTTAAGGAAAAGTACTTTGGTATTGCATTTTAACTGTATGTTGTTGAGAATGTATTTTCTTAATGGTTCACGTTCGGATGATCTCTGCGCCGCTCGGCTTTCGTCACGTTCAGGTACTCTTGAGGTGGGAATTGTAAATTTTCTAAGTATTTTATACCGCGTGTAAAGTATTTACTCCGTTGAGTCTTAGCACCGTAGCGACTGTTGGCGATACATCGTGAAGCATGTGGCTGATCCTGTTGTCGCGACGTCGCGCCGCACAAACGTCTCCGCGACGCGCCGCTTCTCGCATTCGGTCGGTCATTCATTCATAACATATATTTTATCGGTATCTAACATTATTAGGGTGGTATTAGTAGTGACTTGCAATATTTAGCTAAGTGATAGTGGCGTCACCCTGTTGGTCTTCATGTATCGCATCTATCGTACGTGCGTTCCGCGTTACAGACATGCATACCTCCTTGTGTATTTATTGCAACATTATAATGCGTTTGTGTAAATTGTGACTACTGTGTAGTACTGTACTGGTGTTGTTGAACAAAGACGGAGGGCCCCGGCCCGCCGCGCTTGTTAGATAAAGACATTGTCGATGTACCCGCTTCGTTCGTATTACAACTTTTGGAGTATTCACACTGAATTGCTTTAATTACTTACGAGTATTGTGATAGAGATTTTGTATATTTTAATTTATTTTTTTTAATTTCGCATGTTTCTCGAAAATATTACGCCGTAGCGCTAAATCTCTTACGATTTTTACAGGACGAACCGTAGTTCTAAAAGTTGTGCTAGGATAAGGTAATGCACTTGGAAAAATATTTATTTGAAATGAATTGCCCCGGCGCGGGCGCCGCTCGCCCCGGCGCCGGCGCCCGCGCCGCGGCGCGCCACATTCCATCCCGGCGCGTGCCGGCGAGTGCGTGCCCGAGT
>OZ014457.1:4381504-4452942 GCA_963966035.1 Acleris laterana
TGAAATGAATTGCCCCGGCGCGGGCGCCGCTCGCCCCGGCGCCGGCGCCCGCGCCGCGGCGCGCCACATTCCATCCCGGCGCGTGCCGGCGAGTGCGTGCCCGAGTAAGATATTAGCGTTATTATTAATTGAATTTGTAATATTGCATATATTTTTGTTAATTTATCCACAAAAAAATACTGATGCAATTAGCCTTAGTGTTATGCAATATTGATTTATGTCCTACCAACTACATTGAAATTTATTGTAAATGACAGTGTAAATCTAATAATAAAAATTCAAAAATCCAGTGACTTGTTTTATTGACTCTTCACATTAGGGACCCCAATTAGAGCATTTCGTTATATCTTTAACACTTTCACAGTCCAGTGCCCCATTTAAGGGTTATTAAGGTCCGGGGTTATAATAGTCTGTTAGTAAATATGTCAAGTTAAATTTTAATAACTTCATACAATTTTTGTCAATCCTGATCGAAATGTAAGCTAACTGATATTTTATAAAACCTAGCCTATTTGTAAAACTAGCAATGGTTAACAAATGGACAAAGTGCAAGAGAACTTGACTCTGCTTTGCATGGTCATGGAAATTTCCTTTTTAACATACCAACTTTTTGTAAAAAAATATGCGTATTCAAAATCATGTGGTTTGAATTCACGACTTTTTCACTTCATGCAAAGAAGAGTGTTAGTTTGACTAGTGCATAATTTAACTCTTTGAACACGACACGCCTATGACAGCTGAAAACCACAGCTAATGTCAACCTTACGTTACAAATACTCTGGTCTATTTTGCACTGTATATGTGACCACTATATGGGTCGATGGCGTCGTAAGCACGACGGTACACGACCACGTGTTTCTTGGCGTTCAAAGGGTTAAGGGCCGGCGCTGACTGCCGCCGGCATGGCACGGCGTGTCATGGCAAAGGATTTCGGTACTGATATTTTTAATCTTATTACCATGAGTATAGAATTCATGTTACTTTATTTTGACACAACGATGCCGAGGGAGGCCGCGGTAGGACAGAACGTGCCTAAGCATTCCACGGGATGCCGCGGAAGGCCGTGTTATCCTTCGGAATGCTGCAGCACAACTTACCGTGCCATCCTGTGCCGTGCCGGCAGTCAGCGCCGGCCCTATTGTTGTTGCTTGAGTGGCTGGGTCGACAGCAGGATGCCACAGCATACCGCGGAATGCCGTAGCGGCCTTCGGGATGCCACAGCATAATTTGCCGTGTCATGCCAGCAGGATGCCACGGCATGCCGCGGAAGGCCGTGTTATCCTTCGGAATGCTGCAGCACAACTTACCGTGCCATCCTGTGCCGTGCCGGCAGTCAGCGCCGGCCCTAAGACTGCGCCGAGCAAACGCCGAGCGTCCAGTGGCGCCCTCATTACTTTTATTGAGTTTTCTAATTAACTAAAGAATTTCCTTGGACCCAAACAAAATGTGTTTGTAGCGCAAGTATAAACACAATTTATGGGATACGTAACAAACTTTAATAACAATTACCCTTTGAGTAGTCAGCTTAACGAGAAAAGGTACTTTTTTTCGTTAAGTTAATGACTCGAAGGTTAATTAGAAAACCCAATAAAAGTAATGAGGGCGCCACTGTACATCCGGTGTACGCTCGGCGTAGTCTTAAATGCATAGCGTTTCGAAAATCGAACGCGTCTTTAAAGTTCATTTCCAAATTTGAATTTAGACAAAGCTATAAATCTTACTGCATAAATTCCAAGATTGAAATTTCCTTAAAATGTATGTTTGAAATTGAACTTTAAAATATACGATGTAAATCTACATCATTATGCATTTAAGGGTTAATGAGAGGGATTAATATAGGAGTGTGGTTTTATAAAACTAGCTGAAAGGCGAGTTTCATAATAAGATCACGCGAGTGTTCATATGATCAGATAATAAAACGACTATATGTAAGAAATTATTTATTGCACAGGGATATTACTTAAATAACAGGAGTAACAAGCTCAGTGTAGGTACAAGCTATCGGAACATTACTGTACAGCATTCTCGACTGACTATGCATTGGAACAAACTAACGCGAGCTCCACAAAGTTCCTGGCAAGACATAAAATACCTTAAAATCATAAAAGGGACCAGATAAAATCATTTTTAAAAATATATTTGGTATAGAAAATAAGGGAATTTGAAATAAATGGCACACCATAAGGTTATATTTCCGCTTTGTATATAATTAATAAAAAAGCGCACCGTGTTTAGCACGCAATCGATACCACTATTTCACTTTTATAAAATTAAATAGTAATAAGTTAAATTATTATCATATATGATATAACAGACGCCAGGACTCAATAATACTCAACACGAGTCAACTCATACGTATCATTCGAATGAATAAAATATTTTTTATAATTTAATTAGCCCGTCTAATAAATTTGTTCATTGGTAAGTATTATTTTTAAATCAGTATTAGTGAATAAAGTGATGGGGTTTATTATATATATTATAAATACTTATATACACTTAATGCAACTGTCAATGGACGATTATCTTTTATGAATATATGTACACTACAATTCCCATCTAACTGAAATACAGTAATCCCTATCTCGCTCGCATATGCAAGTTGAGTAACGTAGGGATCGTTTAATATCTCACATAAATCCATTATAGAGTCCTTGTGCCTGCTACAGTTGACCACATTAACAAGGTTTTCAGGAGTGGGATACTGAAGTGTCGTTAAATAATATCAGTTCACATAACGACTATATTAAATACTTGTATACCTTGCGTCTAATCCCTAGAACTCATTAAGCTGTACGACGTTGTGCCCTAAGCCGAATAAATAATAATTAAAAATATAAAACCTAAACAGAAATATAAGAGCACTTTCGTTATATTTTTACATGACACCACCACTTTGTGATAATTTAACTAACCAAAAATTCATAAGGATTAGACACGTTACATTGAAAAACATGTTATTGATATTTTAGCTTGACATTCACTATAAATATAGTAAACTATAGATAGATAGTGCCCTTATGCTTCTGTCTACATGTATTGAGCCCGTTTAGCCGTACTAAAGCAGCTCCTAAAGGTGTGGCAACACCAAAACAATAATTATACTCTACGACATAAAACTTAAACCGCATAACATAATAATTACAACTATAAACATTATAGATACCTGCATGCGTATTGCATAAGTGTGCTTATGACTTATGTCGATATTAAAAATACTATTTCAGAAAATGCTTTCAAATACAAACACTCCTGCACGCATTTTTAAACGTATTTAATACCGAATAAGGTATATTTTTAAGTATTCTATTTAGTATCTTTGGGTACTGGCATATTTAAATCATCGACACAAAACACAGCATAGCGACTTACACGTAATCATATTGGAATAAAAAATAGATCAATGAGTAAATATAGCACATCACATTATTATTACATCACATCAGTCTCGATTACAATTAAAAAAATAACCAGGCGTCACCGCCTCGTGCATATATTTTTATATTATCACATAAATAAAATCTAAGTAGTACATCACTTGGGGACAGCCATGCCACCGCATGTGCTAGCTGTGAGCCTAGCTAGATCTTGTCGGCGTTATACATTTTTGGTATAATTTTAAGCTTTGTACCAAATCAAAATTCTAACAGTTTACAACACCGAGCCTTCGGACCAACCGACGACGAAATGCATAACAAACGCCACCCGAATCAACAAAAAACGTTTCGATGGCAAATTCAACACCCCGTAATAAAGTTATAACGTTCGCCCAAGTTTGGCTAGGAATAAGAATTATAATTCAACATAATAGGATTTTAGATTTCGTAACAAATTATATAAAATACTGCCAAATTAATGACAAATACGCTGTGAACTATGCACTTAACCTGGAATTTACACATACGCCGAATCTATAGGCACTCTTTGGGTACCGTCGGCATATCGCTTTGATTGCCGACTGTACTATCGACTCGTAGGCGCTTCACTCACCTCTATACAAGGTAGTTGAGCAATCAAACCATCCTGTAGTGGAAACAGTCTCTACGCAATGACGCACATTTTCCGGAGGTCGCTTTCGTCCGGGTCGAGGGCGTCAGAGTCTTTGACCACGGGCTCTTTGCCCGTGATATCCGGGAGGTACCTGCGCGGACGAGACCAATCAATTGGAGAAATCGAGTAATTGACATATGGAAATCTTAGAGGGTAAATTAACAATGAGTAAGGAATCATTTGGGATCATAAAATCAATAAATCGGGATCTTACATATTGACCTGTTCTCAAATTAGAGGGCTTTTCCCAGTTGTCCATACCCCTTTGTCCACACTGTGCTGTAAACAACTGAAAAAAAAACCTACTTGTCCAGTGTGGACAACTGGGAATAGCCCCAATTAGGCTCTAAGCTTGTATATGTATGGCAATATTAACGATAAAATAACTAAAAAACATCAAAACCTCCAAGACGAGAACTAATACTTATGGTCTCACATAGATAATTTCCCTTACCGGGATTTAAACTCATTGCAGATTACTGCGTCCAAACCGCATTTACAGCAGGACGAGAACAAAGTGTATTTAAAAAAATGTGTTTTTTTTTATGGCATAGAGAAGACAAACGAGCACACAGGCCACCTGATGGTAAGTGGAAACTGTGACCCATAGACATTCGCATTCACAAGACTGCAGAGCAATCCTAAGACTGCAAATGCGTGTCATGAATCTTTTTTTTTTTATTTATTTTTTATGTCATAGAGAAGACAAACGAGCACACTGGCCACCTGATGGTAAATGGAAACTGTGACCCATAGACATTCGCATTCACAGGACTGCGATGCAATCCTAAGACTGCAAATGCGTTGCCAACCCTGAGGACTAAGTTGGAATGCCTCTATGCTAGTCATTTCACCGGCTGTCTTATCCCCAAACCGGAACACAACAATGCGAACACTGCTGTTTGGCGGTAGGTAAATGGATAAGATGGTGGTAGCGATCCGGACGGGCCCTGCACAAGGTCCTACCACCCGCAAATCTTTCGCTTATAAAATGAAATATGTGTAGTTAAACCAGTCACATAACACTGACCGCTCGTAGTCGAGTCCTTGCCGCTCGTAGAACAGCAGATAGGCGCTGGCCGGGTCGATGGGCGGCGCGGGCGCGGCCGCCAGCTCGCGGCACGAGGAGTCGTTGTAGCAGAGCCACGTGCCCGACGGGTTGCGCGCGTACGCCACGTAGTGCCCGCCGCTCATCTGCCCCGAGTGGGACTGCGAACAACACAACACTATTTAACAACGCTCACGTCTTTACTTTTTATCTACATCCATAACTTTCCCTATAATATGTTCAGAAACGATAAGCAAATTACCTATATTAAGAAAACTGTACCTGTACTTTAATGCTAACATTAAAGTATTACATGTCATTAAAATATCGGTTATTGATGAAGTTGAATCTTAACGTTCACTTTAACCCATTATCGCCCAAAATTAAACTGAATATTTTATTTTGTTTTTATTGAAACAATAGTAACCAATAACCTACGAACTAATCATATTTATTAGGAAAATCCAAAATGAAATGAGAACCCTTTTTTGCTATAACTAGCTTTATTAACATCTAATTTGATTTTCTTAATGCATAATTCATGTGGCATATAAATTAAGAGACATCTATGACCATAATGAGCAATGATATCAAATGAGACCAGAAAAACCAATGAAATCTCACTTTTATTAGCTGTACCCGTGCGAGTACAATGGGCGATAAAGGGTTAAAGTATCGGTGACCTATACTTTAATGTGAACATTAAGATAGAGGGCAACTACAGATTCAGGTTATTCCTTTATTTTAGAAAACTTACGATATGCATGTAGATAAAGTTATGTATGCAACTGTGTTACATATTAATATGTAATACTGTTTTTTTGGTACTAGAGGCGACATCTCTGGACAACGAGAGGTGGCACTTCGATTTTCTCCGATGGCTCAGTGCTGCCACTTGGTGAAATAGTGAACTAATGTCTTCTACATTTAAGTTGTTTGTTTTATTTTAAGGAAATGTTTCTAGTGGGTTTTATTTAATATCAGATGTTATTAAAAATCTGTTTCTTCTAATTTATTTTAAATCTTAATATCTGATTGAAGTATCAATCAATATGATGCAACTCCTCTAGGTTCGGTCATAGACGTTTGTCTATGGGATGAATGGCTTGGTTTAGGCTTGTCACTCTCGCAGCCACTACAGAGATGTGAGCACATACTCACTGTGTGGGAGTCTCGCTACGGCCGTATGGCCATCTTGTTAAATTAGCTTCATGTGATTGTTACAAGCGCAATGCATCCATGTAATATCTGGTGGTTTTTCATGTAAGTATTTTGTGAGTGCTGGAACTTTGTCTGCATTGTCGTCAGGTGCTTTTATTTTTGTGTTTCATGGGTATTTCTTGTTATAGAATGAACATGTAAAAATCTGAGGAACGCTTGCATGGCGTGATATTTCTAAGCTTAAGGCGAGCATCGTTTTAACGTTATGGTAAAGTCGCCGCTGCCTTGAAAACTACTTTCACCGGGTAAGTGTGATTTGCCTATCTAAAACCTTTTCTTCTATTTTTACGGAACACGTTGTTTACACGATGGCTCTCGTATGCTTCAAGTTTGTGTCCACAGGTATAAAACGATTGTTTATACAATATTCTAATGCCAACAATCTTTGCAGCTAAAACAGCCGGTCCCTGTGTCACCCATGTGTGCCTGTGTCACCCATGTGTGCCTGTGTCACCCATGTGCCTGTGTCACCCATGTGTCCCTGTGTCACCCCATGTGTGTGGTGCCTGAGTCACCTCATGTCTCCCTAGGCTATGTCTGCCTATGATGTGTTATCTGCCTGCCTGAATGCCTGTATCTGAGCACGTGTCTGGAGTGTGTGCTTCCGCCACGCTATCTGCTTGCTACGTGTTGAAGCTACGGTCCTGCTATCTCTGAGGTTTTCTCCATGCGCCGTGCTTCTTCATCGTGCTTCTTCATCTTCATCTTCATCTTCTGGCTTGTGATCTACGTCCACGCACAAGGTGAACTCGTTTCATATCTAACTTAGACACTCATATAAGACGCTTGATAACGTAGAGAAGTAGGATTTCATTCGCCCTGTCACAGTCACAGCGGAATAGTTTAAGACGCTTGATAACGTAGAGAAGTAGGATTTCATTCGCCCTGTCACAGTCACAGCGGAATAGTTTAAGACGCTCGATAACGTAGAGAAGTAGGATTTCATTCACCCTGTCACAGTCACAGCGGAATAGTTTAAGACGCTCGATAACGTAGAGAAGTATGATTTAACAACCCTGTCACTGTAAAGCGGGGAATTTTATTAATTAAGAAACCCATTGTATCAAACTCCCTAGTTTTATTTTTAACGGAATAATAAACTCTGTTGACAAGGTTCATGTTTGTTTACTTCTAATCTCACTCTCTGTCTTGAGACTCTCTCCATCTTTCTGTTAGTTTAGATTAAAACAGATGGCGCCCTCTCTTCTTGTACAACTCTAGTTCTTGCACCCATTTTGTGCAACACTTTATGGTAAGTTGTTTTCTCACTGAAACTAGCTCAAGGACTCACGACTCTTGAACTCAATCAGCCATGGCCTAACACCAAGTGTGGACGGAATCCCTGTCAAGTTACCACAGCACATAAGTAATCCCAGATTTAGAATATATGGGTTATAGTTTGGCGCCCAACGTGGGGCTCAGTTTAGTTTTACTAAAACAGTGTCAGTGAAAGCAACTTATTATATCTGTTTCTTTATATACCTACTCTATGAACCTTAACAACAGGTGTTCTCTGTTCTGTTCTTTTATTGTATTTTAATAACAGACTGTATTTCTCTCTTAACATCACTTTGTATGTTAAAAAAAATTGTGAATTCTGGTTTTATCACAAATCTTTTCTTTGAACTTCTTTCAAACAAAACGTTCAAATGAACTTACTCATTTAAACTTAAATAAGGTGTTACTCTGTATCTAAATGTACATAAACTGAAACTTACAGAACATTTGTATCTAAAGTTGTATACTACTTAACTATCTCTTAGTCTATAATTTTAATAGGTATATTTAGCTATGGCATTACATGTAGATGTTGACTGTTTGAATAAGGATGAGCTATTGTTTGAACTGAAATCCCGGGGATTAGAACCTGATGAGGAGGATACTGTGGATGATTTAAAGCGTCGCTTTAGAAGTATTAGAGGCATTACACTCGACAGTGACAAAATCGACACATATATCTTAAGTTTGTCTCTTGACAATGAATTTCAGATCTGCAGAGAGAAAGTTGAGACGGTGCTTCAGGCTGATCACTCGTCTTCGTCGTGTCGTCGCAGGTGCTTATCCAAGTTGTCACACGTCATATTAAGGTTGGAGAAACTTCATTATTCGACGGCTGAACAGCAGCTTGCAAAGATAGCTCTTGTCTCACGGGCGTATCACGCAGTTGAAACTCTTAAGTGTAATCAAACTCCTGGTCAATCTTCTCAAGCTGTTGTGAGAGAATCTGTTGAGATGGCTCCTTCTAGTTCTTGTTACAAACATGCTTCTCAAGTTCTTAAGTGGAATCTTATTTATGATGGTCGAACACCTGTTCATGATTTTATCTTTCGTTTACGCGAACTGAAACACTCCTCGGAGATCACTGATGTTGAGCTTTTAAGGAACTCTGTTCATCTTTTTTCTGGTGAAGCGCTGATATGGTTTAGGACTAATAGGTCTCACTTTGAGTCATTTGAAATCCTGATTAAATCACTTAAAGCTGAATTTCGACCTATTGAATATGAACGTTGTTTGTTGAATCAAATTAGGACACGCTTACAGGATAAAAATGAAAATATCAAATCTTACATTAACATTATGGAAAGTTTGTTTTTAAGACTGTCTAAACCATTGAGTGAAGCAGAACAGCTGGAAATAATTATGACTAATATGAGTCCTTTCTTTATATCTCGTTTAGCTTTAACGGAGGTTAACTCTATTAGGGGTTTGAAAGATATATGTTCACGTTTGGAGATCTCTAAATTTAAATGTGAAAATAGAGGATTTTTGAACACTGGCAAGGAATCTATTTTGCCAAATTTCTGTAGTGGGGGTGAAAATTTAAATTCATCAACTTCTAATACAAAGGTTCGTGTCACTAATCTTGAGCACAAGAATACTACTCTTTTATGCTTGAAATGTGGAGGTGCACATCATCATTCTCGCTGTGATGTACACAAAACACCAATATGCTTAAAATGTAAGCGACCTGGTGTTATTACTAAATATTGTCCTTGTTCAAAAAACTAAATAGTAGGTCGGAGGATCCTATTACTACTATAGATAAAAATCTCACTTCTAACTTTTCTAGTACCTCTGACCGGTACACTCAAACTAATTTGACTATGACTAACTTTTATGACAATAATAATTGTTTACCTTTATTTAAAGAAAATGTGGGCGATCCTAGACCATTTCTTTCTGTAGGTATTTTAGGACTAGAGTGCAATGCATTGGCTGACAGTGGAGCTGCCGTGTCATTGATAAGTGGGTGTGCTTACTCCTTATTGCAAAGTGAAGGTTTAGACTTTCCCTTGCAGACATGCGATACAGAACTTGCTGTTGGGAATGGAGCGTCTCTGGTAGTCTTAGGAAAAGTAGAAATACCTGTTACATATAAACATGTTCTACATTACATTAACTTCTATGTTTGTAGTGATATTAATACTCCAATTATATTAGGGGTAGATTTCTTGACTAAATTTAATCTTTGCTCAGATATTCTGAATACTAAACGGTTCATAGAATCATACTCTGTTCTTAACTTGTTAAAGGATCCTAATATCCATTTGCACGACTTAGAAGATCTCAGCCCTGAACAAAGGTTACGGTTGAATAGCGTGGTTCTAGATTTCGAATGTATTGCGGCTACGAGGGATACTTTAGGTTGTACCACTCTGGAGGAACATGTTATTGATACCGGAGATAATGCTCCAGTGAAACAAAAGTATTATCCGATACCTTTTCATCATCGAGAGTATGTTCGTGGGGAGATTGATGATATGTTGAAGTTGGGTATAATTGAAAAAAGTACTTCTCCATGGAATAGTCCTATTTTGCTAGTTCCAAAGGCTAATGGCGAGCTTAGAATGTGCTTGGATAGCAGAAAGTTAAATAGTTTAACTAAAGTGGATACTTATCCAATGCCTAGGGTACAAGAAATACTAGACTCTCTCAATAATGCTAAGTTTATGAGCTCTTTGGACTTAAAGTCTGCTTTCTTTCAAATTATGTTGTCTGTTGAGTCGCGGGAAAAGACTTGTTTTTCTGTGCCAGGCTTGGGAGCCTTTCAGTTTAGAAGGTTACCATTTGGCTTGGTTAACTCTACAGCTCGAATGATGAGACTAATGGACAAAGTGTTTGGTCCAGAATTTGCTAATAATATCTTTTACTATGTCGATGACATCATACTTATCTCTGAAACTTTTGACGAACATATTACTTTGTTAAAAAGAGCTTGTGGAAAGCTGCGGCAAGCTGGTTTAACCATTAATCTTGACAAGTCTGTTTTTTGTCGCTCTTCTTTAAAATTCTTGGGCTATGTTGTTGATCGTAGAGGTCTTAGGACGGACAAGGATAAAGTCAAAGCTATAGCTGAATTCCCTACCCCATCTTCTCAGAAGGAACTCAGAAGATTTCTTGGAATGGTGTCGTGGTACCGTCGCTTTATAGATAACTACTCTACTGTTTGTGCTCCTCTCAACAAATTAACTAAAAAGATATCTAAGGGATCATGTTTTCAGTTTACTTCTGAAGCTGACACAGCTTTTAAGGCTGTCAAGGAACTCTTGGTTTCTGCACCTATCTTGTGTGTACCTAAGTTTGACAGGCCTTTCATTATTTCGACGGACGCTTCTGAGGTTGGACTTGGTTGTGCCATATCACAGCTAGACGATCAAGGTCATGAGCATGCTGTTGCTTATGCCAGCAGAACTCTTACGGGCCCTGAGAAAAATCACTCTACGACTGAGAAAGAACTAAATGCTTTAATCTTCGCCTTGGAAAAGTTTAGAGGTTATATTGACGGTTCTCCTTTCAGAACACAAGTGTTCACTGATCACAGTAGTTTGAAATGGTTGGTTAGTCTGAAGTCACCAACAGGACGCTTGGCTAGGTGGGCACTTAGGCTGTCACAATTTAATTTTGATATACAGTATAAGAAAGGTTCTGAAAATAAGCTTGCTGACGCACTTTCTAGGGCACCCATCCCAATCGAAGTGGTGGATTTCGTTTCTTCTGTAGATTCTGTTACTGATACGTGGTACACTAATTTATTCACTAAGGTGAAAAGTGCTCCTCATAAATTTCCTGATTTTAGGATAATAAATGAAAATATGTATAAGCGTGTTAGGTCTAAAAATCCTTTGGCTAGGGATTGTGAATGGAAGAGAGTTGTTCCACAGGAACTACGACAGGAAGTACTGAAGCTGTGTCATGATAGGTCGGATGCTGCTCACTTAGGCGTTTTCAAATCACTTAAACGTATCGCTCAAAGCTACTTTTGGCCTAAAATGCTAGGGGACATAAAGCGATACATAAGAAACTGTCAAGTCTGTTTAGCTTATAAGAGCACAAATGAGGCTCCTCCAGGTTTAATGGAGAATCCTAAAAAGGTTCAACGACCCTGGCAGGTTATATGTACGGATATATTGGGACCCCTTCCAAATAGCTCAAAAGGTTACAAATTTATTTTAGTAGTGTGTGATTGTTTTACTAAATATACTTGTCTATTTCCTATGAGAAATTCTTTGGCTAAAACTGTAGTGGGGATAATAGAAAATAATGTCTTGTTAAAACACGGTATCCCTCAGTGTATAATAATGGATAATGGTCCACAGTATATTTCTAGAAATATGCAAGCTCTGAGAGAGAAATATAAGATACCTAGACTTTTCTATAACTGTAGATTTACTCCTCAGAATAACCCTGCTGAAAGAGTTAATCGTGTGGTGGTGACTGCCGTTGCATCTTATGTCGGCAAGAACCATCGTACATGGTCTGATGAACTGAGTGCAATTGAATTTGCAATTAATACTGCTGTGCATGAGGTAACTGGATATAGTCCATATTTTATGAATAATGGACGGGAGGCTATTCTCTCTGGCGAATGGTATCCATCAGCACCTATGCAAGGTGATGAATTGCAATTCACTGATAGGAACTTATATACTTCCATGCTGACACATCTGAAGCCTATCTTTCAGAAGGTGAATGACCGCCTTCAGAAGTCTTATCAGCGTAGTAGAATTTACTACAATCGTAATAGAAGATTTATAGAGTATGACGAAGGTCAGGTTGTCTGGAAGAAAGAATATCCGTTGTCAAATGCTGACAAATTCTTTACAAAGAAGTTAGCTCCTAAGTTTAAGAAATGTGTTATACTAAAAAAATATTCTCCTGTGACGTATGAGTTACAAGATATTGAATCTAAGAAATCGCTAGGTATTTGGCATGTCAAGGACATTCTAAAACTAAAATCTACGGATTTATAGGGTTTACTATAGGACGCATCAATGGTGTGTAGTCATTTCTTTTCTTTGCTCACATGTGGTCACAAGGTGGCTAGATCTACTTTGAACTTGACTTTAAACTTAAGACTTGTTTACTTTTACTTGTTTACTTATACTTGATTACTCTAAACATTGTGTAGACATGCCTACTGATGTTCAAAACACCATTACGGTGACTGCTACTCGCTACTACTTTCTTTCTTTAATTTAATTTTAGAATGTTGTTTTAGGCTCTTAGACTAGGATCTGTCAGATATTGCTAATCTTGTTTCTTTACAATCTGATTCTCTTAACAAGAGAACAGGTGATGCTTCACTTTTCGTTGGGAGTAGCATTTAATCTGGATAGCAATTTAGTTTTTTTAAGGATGAATTAGTTTTACAATTGTAAGCATGGCAATACGTAGTTCGTAGTGGTAGTTTTTAGATTGCAATAGGTGGATATAAGGTTACAATTGGTTCCATAGTAGTTAGGATGATTGTACCTTGTCTCACTGATAGTATTGTGTCTAGTGCTAGATCGCTTGAAGTTAAGTTGTTCTTGCAAAGGTTCTGCGTTGCTTAGGTGATAGTTAGTCCGTATGTTATAGGGTGTTATAGGGTATAGAGTAAGATTTGGGAGATAGTGAACAAAAAAAAAAAAAAAAAAAAAAAACATTTTTTTTTTTTACTTGAGTAGAGAGGTAATGTTACATATTAATATGTAATACTGTTTTTTTGGTACTAGAGGCGACATCTCTGGACAACGAGAGGTGGCACTTCGATTTTCTCCGATGGCTCAGTGCTGCCACTTGGTGAAATAGTGAACTAATGTCTTCTACATTTAAGTTGTTTGTTTTATTTTAAGGAAATGTTTCTAGTGGGTTTTATTTAATATCAGATGTTATTAAAAATCTGTTTCTTCTAATTTATTTTAAATCTTAATATCTGATTGAAGTATCAATCAATATGATGCAACTCCTCTAGGTTCGGTCATAGACGTTTGTCTATGGGATGAATGGCTTGGTTTAGGCTTGTCACTCTCGCAGCCACTACAGAGATGTGAGCACATACTCACTGTGTGGGAGTCTCGCTACGGCCGTATGGCCATCTTGTTAAATTAGCTTCATGTGATTGTTACAAGCGCAATGCATCCATGTAATATCTGGTGGTTTTTCATGTAAGTATTTTGTGAGTGCTGGAACTTTGTCTGCATTGTCGTCAGGTGCTTTTATTTTTGTGTTTCATGGGTATTTCTTGTTATAGAATGAACATGTAAAAATCTGAGGAACGCTTGCATGGCGTGATATTTCTAAGCTTAAGGCGAGCATCGTTTTAACGTTATGGTAAAGTCGCCGCTGCCTTGAAAACTACTTTCACCGGGTAAGTGTGATTTGCCTATCTAAAACCTTTTCTTCTATTTTTACGGAACACGTTGTTTACACGATGGCTCTCGTATGCTTCAAGTTTGTGTCCACAGGTATAAAACGATTGTTTATACAATATTCTAATGCCAACAATCTTTGCAGCTAAAACAGCCGGTCCCTGTGTCACCCATGTGTGCCTGTGTCACCCATGTGTGCCTGTGTCACCCATGTGCCTGTGTCACCCATGTGTCCCTGTGTCACCCCATGTGTGTGGTGCCTGAGTCACCTCATGTCTCCCTAGGCTATGTCTGCCTATGATGTGTTATCTGCCTGCCTGAATGCCTGTATCTGAGCACGTGTCTGGAGTGTGTGCTTCCGCCACGCTATCTGCTTGCTACGTGTTGAAGCTACGGTCCTGCTATCTCTGAGGTTTTCTCCATGCGCCGTGCTTCTTCATCGTGCTTCTTCATCTTCATCTTCATCTTCTGGCTTGTGATCTACGTCCACGCACAAGGTGAACTCGTTTCATATCTAACTTAGACACTCATATAAGACGCTTGATAACGTAGAGAAGTAGGATTTCATTCGCCCTGTCACAGTCACAGCGGAATAGTTTAAGACGCTTGATAACGTAGAGAAGTAGGATTTCATTCGCCCTGTCACAGTCACAGCGGAATAGTTTAAGACGCTCGATAACGTAGAGAAGTAGGATTTCATTCACCCTGTCACAGTCACAGCGGAATAGTTTAAGACGCTCGATAACGTAGAGAAGTATGATTTAACAACCCTGTCACTGTAAAGCGGGGAATTTTATTAATTAAGAAACCCATTGTATCAAACTCCCTAGTTTTATTTTTAACGGAATAATAAACTCTGTTGACAAGGTTCATGTTTGTTTACTTCTAATCTCACTCTCTGTCTTGAGACTCTCTCCATCTTTCTGTTAGTTTAGATTAAAACAGATGGCGCCCTCTCTTCTTGTACAACTCTAGTTCTTGCACCCATTTTGTGCAACACTTTATGGTAAGTTGTTTTCTCACTGAAACTAGCTCAAGGACTCACGACTCTTGAACTCAATCAGCCATGGCCTAACACCAAGTGTGGACGGAATCCCTGTCAAGTTACCACAGCACATAAGTAATCCCAGATTTAGAATATATGGGTTATAACTGTACGCTTAATTAGCCATTAAAACACTCATGTGATCTTATTATGAACCACCCAAAAAAAAATGCCTCTCATTATGTACAAGTCACATAAACTATTAGACACACTGTGACAACAATTAACGTGTGTAAATGGCAGATCAGTTGTCGGTACGCTCGAGGACGTGTGTTCTGCCAGCTTGGCCGTGTTGGCGATATGTTCAATCACGCGAAGACGATGATCCGTCAAGGACAGCTGTGAAGGTTATGATTCACAACACGAGGGTGAAAGATAAAAAATGGGTAGGGAGATAAGAATATTGACTTGTGGATGCTCCTCAATGATTCAATATTGTAATACGCGCAACCATGTTTTTTTTTTTTATGGCATCGAGTAGACGAACAAGCACACAGGCCACCTGATGGTAAGTGGAAACTGTGACCCATAGACATTCGCAATCACAAGACTGCAAATGCGTTGCCAACCCTGAGGCTAAGATGGAATGCCTCCATGCTAGTCATTTCACCGGCTGTCTTATCCCCAAACCGGAACACAACAATGCGAACACTGCTGTTTGGCGGTAGGTTAATGGATAAGATGGTGGTAGCGATCCGGACGGACCCTGCACAAGGTCCTACCACCCGCAAAATGTTCAATTGAAGATACATTTAGTGGGTTGGTGGTGACTTACCACGACTGCGTAGAGCCGGTACTTGAGGTCGAAGGGGTCCTGGTCGGGCAGCAGGTGGTGCTGGTGGTAGTCGACCAGGTTGTCGTCCGTGACGGGCGTGGCCAGCAGGCTGGTGGACTCCAGCCGCGAGCGGCGCCGCGACCCGCTCTCCCGACGACTGTTCTTTACCCTGAGGAATGAAACTAGTTTAGACCGGATAGTTGATTCGGCGATGAAAGCAGATGCCACACTGCTCATTTCGATCAGGTGTTCATGAGGTTTCTGCCCTGTGTAAATAGGAAAGTTAGGCTTATGGTAGTCGTGCTATATTAAGACATTTGTTTGCAATTTTTTTGAATAGTTGAGCTGTGCGAAAGTCTGAAATTTTACTAAACCTATGTAGATAATTTCTTGCAAACTTGAAAGTACAGGTATTCAGACCTCTATGATTTTGCAAAAACAATGCTTACATCGGGTTATTCTCAGTTCTCCATACCCGCACACTTTTGCTGGCCTATTAGATTGGAATAAAGTTGAAAGTGACCACATAAAAACGTCGGGTGTGGACAACTGGGAATACCCCCTTAC
Source organism: Acleris laterana (assembly GCA_963966035.1). NCBI lineage: Eukaryota > Metazoa > Arthropoda > Insecta > Lepidoptera > Tortricidae > Acleris > Acleris laterana. The sequence goes on from OZ014457.1 coordinate 4,397,842, forward strand.
ACCTGTATTTATAAACTAATCTTGTGTGTGATGGTCGTTTTAAGACACGTAAAAATATATTATTACGTCATGTCATCTTTAACTCGAAACAGGAATCTATTTTAGTTTTTAAATACAGTTCAGTTCAATAACGTTCAAAAATTACCATAGCAAGTGGAAAGAAGTGGTCTCTGCCTTGCCCTCTGGGAAATAGTCGTGATTTAATGTGTGTATGGATGTTACACTCCCTAACTTACGTTATTAAAGAACATATTATTATTCGACCCGTGTGGTTGCCGGGTTAGAATAGTGCCACTCCATGTCTTCCCGTGGAGGCGACTAAGGGCATAAAGGTTTGTAGTACTGTTAGGCGATGGGCTTGCAACCTGTCACTAACACGCTGGTAAAAATCTTAGCCTAATTGTGCAAAATGTGGTTACATAATTTAATTATCAACAAGATTTTAGAGTTGTAAGTAATCCTGTAGCTCTGCCTAGCCCTGCCTGGGAAAAAGGAGCGAGTTGTATGTATTATGATCAGAGGGCGGAATTGCTCATGGCAAAAATCAAACGTCAATAGAGTTGGAACGTTGAATTTTATCGACCTTTTCTTCTATCGATAAGTTCAGTAACCTTTTAAATTTCTGACTTTAACATTAACCTTTTTGATTAGCTAGGTAGTTGACTATTTGACCTCTTTGATTAGATTAAAAGTAAATTGTATGGCAGTTAACTGTCATTTGTGCCACTAGTCTTTTTGCAACTAATTCACGTTTGTAAAAAATGGTTAATCCTAAAAGGAAAAAAAATAACAAATGGATAAAGAAGTATCCATGCTTGACTTACAACGAAAACAATTCAACAATGTACTGCTAAATGTAGTACTCACTTAAACTAACTGAAAAAATATTGCGTTGAAACTCACATAACGAGTAAAACACATTCACTTGAGTTTAAAGAGGTAAGGGACGATAATAGTTTTTATCTAGATTTGATACTATTTCCTGCTTGTTGCAACATTCCATGGTAAAAAAAAAAACATATTTGTTGTTCTTGTTCATGGAAAAAACACTTCCGGACGAATCGTTGTTGCGGAAAGATACGCTAGGTAAATAATTTCAGTTTATTCGATAGTCGATAAAATTGTACGTTCTAACTCTATTGACGTTTGCTTTTTGCCATGAGCAATTCCGCCCTCTGATTATGATTTAACTAATCTGTTTTTTTTTTTATATGGCGTAGAGTAGACAAACGAGCACACAGGCCACCTGATGGTATTATCAAACCGCGATTAGTATACACTTCGGAAGTACCGTTAGCACAAAAGTACATATAATGAATAAATATAATTAATTATAAGTCAATCTATGATATCTTCATAGTTTAACTGCAGACACTTATAGATAAAAGTTTCACAAAGAATTGCTTTATCATAATCATTGAGTTCGTATAGCAACTCTACCTATTCTTGGTAAATGCTGTGTCATTTGTTTTATAAAAAAATTAAAGTCAATGTAAATGTTTGACAAATCAATGTCATTATTTGCCACATAATTTTCATGTTACCGGTTACCGAATCGCTGTACGTGTCGAAAATAAATTTGTGTAGTATATGTATAATATGAATCGTGGCAAAGTGTTAAACGGTCGGTGCCGAGAAATCATCTTCAATGTATTAACATAATAATATTTTAATAATGAAAATTATAAAACAAAGGTTCTTCTGAAGTCTTTGATGGTAATTCTAAGTGTAAACGTAATGATTTCTGAGGTTACTATTCCAAAGGATACATTACAGGAAATAATTGGATTACTGAATAATAATCGCAAAGTCTTAAATCGTGTGGTGGCTGCGACGGGCGTTTGCAAAAAAACAGTAATAACAATAAAAAAAGAAGAGAATGTTGCCAGGGAAAATAACACACCTGTTAGATGTGAACGGTGCATATTTAACACTATTTAGCACTCTAATTATCTATTTTGTTTTCTCTGCGCCAGGTGATGATACGGACACTTCTGAAGACGATGGTGTTATGAATTAATAAATTTTGATGGTGTTCCTAAATTTAATTATTACACTATTTTTTTTTTATTGTAGGTAAATATAATTATTATTTCCCAAGGTTTAAACTTCTTGGTACAGAAATATGCATTTTCATTTATCTGCACACTCTACCATTGACAATGTCATTTCATGTATTAATTCAGAAACGACATATGTGCTCGATTGTATTCTAATCGCGGTTTGATAATAAGTGGAAACTGTGACCCATAAACATTCGCATTCACAAGAATGCAATGCAATCTTAAGACTGCAAATGCGTTGCCAACCCTGAGGACTAAGATGGAATGCCTCTATGCTAGTCATTTCACCGGCTGTCTTATCCCCAAACCGGAACACAACAATGCGAACACTGCTATTTGGCGGTAGGTTAATGGATAAGATGGTGGTAGCGATCCGGACGGACCCTGCACAAGCCCTGTCCATGGTTATTTCAGTAGTCCCTAAGAGTCCTCACCTCATTTTCGGCGGTTCTTTGGTCTTGGCGGCGGGCGCGGGTTCCGCGGGCTCCGCGTCCTCCTCAGTCTCGCTGCCGCTCTCCGAGATGACGTCATCAACGTCCACGAACACCGACGAGCGCCTCCGGAAGATGTTGTTGATCTCCATGTGCCGCAGGATGGTCTCCTGGGGGACGGACGCGAGGTACGGCGTCGGGTCGAAGTCTTGGTAGGGGAAGTTGACTACTTTCTGAGACTTGATCCATTTGTTGTTTACGTATTGGAAGCGTTTTAGGTGGACGATCTGAAACGACGGAGGGAAAACATGTCCATAAATCAACATGAAAGTTTATTTAGAATATTCAACTTTTTATGGTGAAAATTCTAGAAATTATGCTCAATACTTTGGGATGATAGATGTCTTACATATCATGTTTTTAAGAAAATGTTTAAACCATTATTATTATCATTATGAATCGCTTTCTTCTTTTAAGTTATATATTTTATGTATGTTAGTCTGTAATTTGTAAATATTCACCTTGTTGCAAGTTATGTTTTTATGTGATGGGACTAAAGGTGACCTGACGCCGTTTATGCGGATGTAGGTTCAGCCAGAAAATTTGGTGTTAACAACGTTAACTTTGGGTATGTCCACAGGAACGTCGGTAACCTAAACGGGTTTGGGTAAAAGTGTTGTCACTTATATAAGCGTAGCGTTGTCATTTAGTAGCGCAGGCGTAGCGCTGCTCGAGGCGCTCGTGCTTGGTGAAGGCGCGCAGGCACGACGCCACGTCCACCGCGCTGCCCGCGCACGACGTCAACTAGTCGTAGTGTTGTAGTACTGACCAGGATGGGCGGCAGGCGCCATATCTGCAGCACCTTGGTGGCGGGCTGCGCGGCCCGGCAGCGCGCGCAGGCGTAGCGCTGCTCGAGGCGCTCGTGCTTGGTGAAGGCGCGCAGGCACGACGCCACGTCCACCGCGCTGCCCGCGCACGACGTCAACTAGTCGTAGTGTTGTAGTACTGACCAGGATGGGCGGCAGGCGCCATATCTGCAGCACCTTGGTGGCGGGCTGCGCGGCCCGGCAGCGCGCGCAGGCGTAGCGCTGCTCGAGGCGCTCGTGCTTGGTGAAGGCGCGCAGGCACGACGCCACGTCCACCGCGCTGCCCGCGCACGACGTCAACTAGTCGTAGTGTTGTAGTACTGACCAGGATGGGCGGCAGGCGCCATATCTGCAGCACCTTGGTGGCGGGCTGCGCGGCCCGGCAGCGCGCGCAGGCGTAGCGCTGCTCGAGGCGCTCGTGCTTGGTGAAGGCGCGCAGGCACGACGCCACGTCCACCGCGCTGCCCGCGCACGACGTCAACTAGTCGTAGTGTTGTAGTACTGACCAGGATGGGCGGCAGGCGCCATATCTGCAGCACCTTGGTGGCGGGCTGCGCGGCCCGGCAGCGCGCGCAGGCGTAGCGCTGCTCGAGGCGCTCGTGCTTGGTGAAGGCGCGCAGGCACGACGCCACGTCCACCGCGCTGCCCGCGCACGACGTCAACTAGTCGTAGTGTTGTAGTACTGACCAGGATGGGCGGCAGGCGCCATATCTGCAGCACCTTGGTGGCGGGCTGCGCGGCCCGGCAGCGCGCGCAGGCGTAGCGCTGCTCGAGGCGCTCGTGCTTGGTGAAGGCGCGCAGGCACGACGCCACGTCCACCGCGCTGCCCGCGCACGACGTCAACTAGTCGTAGTGTTGTAGTACTGACCAGGATGGGCGGCAGGCGCCATATCTGCAGCACCTTGGTGGCGGGCTGCGCGGCCCGGCAGCGCGCGCAGGCGTAGCGCTGCTCGAGGCGCTCGTGCTTGGTGAAGGCGCGCAGGCACGACGCCACGTCCACCGCGCTGCCCGCGCACGACGTCAACTAGTCGTAGTGTTGTAGTACTGACCAGGATGGGCGGCAGGCGCCATATCTGCAGCACCTTGGTGGCGGGCTGCGCGGCCCGGCAGCGCGCGCAGGCGTAGCGCTGCTCGAGGCGCTCGTGCTTGGTGAAGGCGCGCAGGCACGACGCCACGTCCACCGCGCGCGCCGCTGCCGCCGCGCTGCCTGCGCACGACGCGTGCACCACCCACGCCTGGGGGGTTACCACTATATCAAAACCTTGTCTTGTCACACGAATTCATTTAATCATTAACTAAGCTCTACAGACTTGTACTGATCTATTTATTTTTGACACATACTGATTGATATATCAGAGAGGTCGTACCAGGCCTTCAAGTCAGAATATTCGAGGTTGCAGGACGTGTCAGAATAGTCGAGTTAGGACCTTCGAGCAACACGGAAGGGACTAGGTATTCGCACCATTTCTCCTATGTCTTAGTACCGTCAACCGTTAAAATGGGCCTAAAACTAGCATTACTAATTACAGACCTATTCCTAAATGATGTATTTTATCAAAAGTTCTTGAAAAATTGGTTAATAACAATAACGAAGTTTATGATGTTTAAAAAGGTTCGTTCATTTCCAATCAGCACGGTTTCTTACAGCGTAGGTCCACTGTTTCAAATCTTGTGCTGTTCAATGAGTATGTTACAGAGGCAATGGATAGTGGCTCTCAGGTGGATGTGATTTATACTGATTACAGCAAGGCTTTTGACAGGATTGATCATAGCATATTACTCTCGAAATTGTGTGGCATAGGGATACATGGTGATTTGTTGAGATGGTTTTCATCTTATATTAACAATAGATCCCAAGCTGTTGTTATCAAAAATTATATGTCAGGTTGGGTAACTATTCCAAGTGGTGTTCCTCAAGGTTCAATATTGGGGCCCTTGCTGTTAATGACATCGGTAATTGTTTCGTCCATTCCAAGCTACTTTGTTTTGCAGATGACATGAAAATCTTCATCAAAGTGCGACATGATCGTGCACCAAGTAGCAAAGCAGTCGTAAAAGCAAAGCTTTTTACAGCTTAAGATCGAGAAATAGTCGTTAAAAGGAGTTAAAGATGCCAAACCGTTGTATAAAAGAACTATACTCAACTCTTTAGCATTTTCGCATTTTGGGCATAAAACTATGTTGACTAAACGTTTACTCCACATGTTTACAACGCGTTTACTCAATTATTGTATAAAGGTGTCAAATTTCACTTTTATAACACTGTAAGTTCTAAAATAGTCGTATAAAAGCTTCTTATTTTCTAATTAGATGCTGAAGAAGTCTTTATAGCACTGTCATTCGACATTGTTCCCGTGTAAGTATTATAATGGTAAAAAAGCTGCTTATATGACCAAATAGCATCTCAGTTACTCTTAAAGCACTAAGAGCTATATAAAAGGATTCGATTCACTATTTCAGCACCTGCCGAGAGAAAGTTCTCAAAGTGATTTGTTATAGCACCTATAGCAATTCAAATGCACTTTTAAAGCCATCATGCAGCAAAAAGTAGTATAAATGATCTTTAAAATCTTCTACAGCACCATACCGCCATTTCATGAGTTTAGGTTAGTCGAGGCTCACGTAATATATTCTACAAAATAAGGTGGTTTGGTATATTTTCGTCATGAACGTAAAAGCCACAAGCATAAAAAAAATATTAAACTGTATATTTGTAGTCAGTGTTTTGTTTAAGAGACAGGATTTATCATGTGCAGTAAGGAACCCTAAATATTGTCTATAATGGCGTCTGCATAGTGATGTAAATGTAATATATTTTCTATTTTTCGACCAAAAGTCGAGTAATGGTCCTAAGATGGCAAAAGTACTTCTATAATGGCGGAACAATTCCTTTAGATATTTTTATTTTATAAATAATGTCTTAATACCTCAAAAATAAGAAGGCCCATCAAAATAATAACTAGAAACATAAAGAAGTTAATCGAAAAATAAAATTTCGCATTAAAATTTAGTATGTTACACGAATACTAGCTAACACCGAAAACATATTATTTGAAAGAACATGGCTACCATTCTATAGAGTTGTTGAGTAGAAAAATTGAATATGTTGTACTTACTTCAATTGTTTTCTTTTTTTTCTAACACCAGTTACGCGCACTTCATTTAAGCTGCACATCAAACACTTAGTGCTATAAAGCTTGCCTCGTTGCGATCAATCGACTAAACAGCTGAGTGAATGCAACAAAGTAGCTATCACAGCACTATTAAGTCGAATAAAAGCAATTTCGTTGTTTTCAACCGACATATTAGTCGACTAATGGTGAAATGATTGCTATTATAGCATTAATAGTGCTGTATGTCACTTTGTCCCGACTATTATAGCGTCATTTGGCTCTTTACTCGACTATTTTACGGCAGTTATAGCACTTTAAGCTGAGTAATTTGTGCCCAAATCGCGTCGAGTAAACGTTTACAGATCTATTACTCGACAATTCTAAGACCCTTTTCTCAGCTTTAGGTGAAAATAGGAACGTGCTCTCGACTTTCATACGACTTAGTTTTGCTACTTGTCATTGTTGTTACAGTCCGATCTATCACGTCTCGCTGAATATTGTCGAATAAATGGGCTGGACTTAAATCCATCTAAGTGTTTCTCAGTTACCTTTTTCTCGTCAGCATTAATGAGTTTCTACTTCTTATGTTTTAAAGGACCAACCTCTGCTTAAAGTTCAACATATTAAAGATTTGGGTTTAGTTCATGATTCTTAGCTTCTTTTTGATAAGCATGTTGACGGTATTGTAAGCAGTGCCTGTAAGGCATTAGGTTTTATAATGCGTAATTCTGTCCATTTTACTCAAGCAAAGACTTTGAAAGTGCGTTATTGGTCATATATTAGGAGTAAGCTTGAGTATGCTTCTCATATATGGAATCCATGCTATGCCACATATGTTGACAGAAATGAGCGTGTTCAGCAAAAAATCCTAAAATATCTATGTTTTAAGCTTAAATGTCCCTATAGTTCGTTATTTTACTCTACACCATTTGGTGCCCCTATTCCAACGCCGCCGGGAAATAGCTGACATTACTTATATTCTAAATATGACTAGCGGCATCGTTGACAGTCCTGAGTTGCTTTCTTACGTTTCGTTTAGTATTCCCACTCGGTCTAATAGATACAGACAAAACAGTTTCTTGACGCGTGCTGGTAAAGGCTTGAATAATTGGGTGAATAAGCTGTATATCGATATAAAATATTCAATTGTAAAATCCCTTTCGTGAGGCGAAGTTTGATGGCGAAATGTGTTGTTTGAGCATGTTTTGTACCATAGGTATGAGAGCCTTTTGGAGATCTGGCTTTGGCTGGTGTGTAGCAGTAGTTTTAATTTTACTTTTTATTTGCGCTAGTGTTTTTGTGTAAGTTTGTACTAAACTTTAAGTTTGCTACTCTGTCACTACATGTGAAATCCTGTAATTGGTTTTGTGCTTCCTATTCTTGTTTCATATGTTATATTTGTAACGGTTGGATTTCCCACCAATAAATAAATAAATAAATAAATAAATAAACAGCATAATTAAGTGATTTCACAATTTAGTATAACATTTCAAACACGACGTTAAAGTGACAAGGTATATAAATGATCACTTATTTATGCTGTTGACTGTACAAGTCCAAACGGTTTGTCAACTATTGCCAACTAGACAGAGTCCAGTCGCCCGAGTAAACGTTACTTACACTTAAAATGCAGAATACCCCCTCTGTTTAGTGCTGTCAAAAGGGGTCTGGGACATCAAACATTTCACATGTGTTACATTTCACATGCAAGTAAATTTTGATCGTATTGTTGCTGCTCTATTGCATTAAAACACCAATTTCGTCGGACTTGATTACCAACATCGTCCGCTCGTCCGTGCAAAATTCGGATCTGTTGAGCATAGCGTTGAAAATTTCCGGAAAAACACCCGTTTCTTTCCAAACGGCTCGTTTATTTCTGATTTTTTACAAAAAAATCATGAATTTTACCGGTGTCAGTTCAGTTTGTAACACTTTCTAGTCTAGATTTTATAGATTTAGCTAACTTTGTCTACTAAAACAACCTACATGAAGTTTGGACGAGAATGTAACTTTCAAAGTCAATTTATTACCTTCTTTTGGTCCATAAGGCCAGCGGTTATGGAAGAAATGCATTCCGTCACTTCGATACTATCTTTTCTCTTCACTTTCCCAACTTGTTAGCACTTAATCACGCTGATATTTGCACAAATAGAACATCAACAAACAGATATAATTTTTCTTGTTTAGCCATTAACTGTCAAACGTAACGTTTCGATACTTCTTTGTTTACATTTCTGGATTTCATCCGCGGCTGTCACCTTTGACAGTCGTCCATATATTTTTCTTACAATTGAACTTGTTTCAGCTTCCACATGAATATATTCTAATCCTGAGCATCATGTAGGACATTTAATCATAGATCTTCACTAATTACTAAAATATATAATTCATTTACTTACAATTTGGCTGGTCATTATTAGTCTTCCGTGTCGAACAAAACGCAGCCGTAAGTTGGCAACCCGGTAATTTTTGGTTTCGTTTCAGGCAAGTTGTGTTCGAGTGTATGGATAAACGTCACCCATTTTGGCTTTTTATTTTAGTAATGCTTTTCGGTAAAAATAGGATGAAGTCTGAAGTTTCCCTTCTATTCCCCATTCTTTATGTGTGTTCGTTTTTCAATAAATTATGTCTTTGATTTCGGTCGGTTTCGTCCAAATAAATCTCTAGCTTCAACGACGAAACGGAACACATGACTATTGGTTCTCGATCTTTCTATCGACCTTTTTTGACCTCTGCATTCAGATTTTTCTCGACCATGTGAACACACACAATTTTAAGTCGCTGGATCAATTTCTCGCTTCGGGGTGAGTTTTGAGTCGAAAAGGTGTCTTTTATTTGCCTAATGTGGTGACATTCTAATAAATCTGTTCAATTACTTTCAGCGTTCGGCCCAGATTGTTTAATTTAACTTCAAATGATGTCCTAACTAAGGAGAATCACTACTGTGTCTGTCCACGTTTTGTCCATCCACTACTCAGGTGAGGTTTCTAAACTTATTTATTCGTATCTAGTTGGAAGCGGTGACATTGTTTTGTTGACAATGTTTCTCAAAGCATTTGTTTTAATTTCAGTTATTCACCAATGAAAATTCCTTAATTTATTATGATACTTCAACGTCGCTTCACTCTTTTACGGCGGCCCCGCAACTACACGGGTGTGCTGATGTCCGACGATTTGGTCCCAGAACAAAACTATCACTATTGAGGGAGAAAACGAAGTCCAACCGCGTGTACATCGGGTACCGCGATCCACAAGTCAGATTCTGCTACAATTCAATGGTAACGGCGGACGCTGTTTGACCTGTAGCCAAGCTGTGTCTGACCTCTGACCAAACGGGATCCTGCGGGTGATGTTCTCCGGGTAAAACTCCGTGTTTCATTTCAACCAACACCCTCAAACTCGTACTTCTAAAGCCGGTAAATTCTAACCTTTTCTTGAATAACTATAGAATAACGGTACCAAAGCAACCGAGAAAGCCTCGCTCTTAAGTAACTACTTATAAGATAATCCTAGTGCCAACTTGGCAATCTGTAAAGAGGGTAAGGGGAGGACTTAATTAATAAATGTTTACTTGTTACTGATTTATGACTTTTATTTAGCATGTTCTCATTTTGACGGTGAACTCATCTGGCGCTCATAAGTATAAATTTGATGAGTCTCCACTGCTCTGGTCACCTTCGAATCACACGGCCTGTTCTCATGCTCGGTTTATTTCAGTTGCGCCCAACGTGGGGCGCCACTGAAATAAACCTGAGATTTTATTTCAGAATTTAGTTAATTCTGAAATAAAATTATTTTACCCAACTAAAACGGAGGATGAAGTCTGAAGTTTCCCTTCTATTCCCCATTCTTTATGTGTGTTCGTTTTTCAATAAATTATGTCTTTGATTTCGGTCGGTTTCGTCCAAATAAATCTCTAGCTTCAACGACGAAACGGAACACATGACTATTGGTTCTCGATCTTTCTATCGACCTTTTTTGACCTCTGCATTCAGATTTTTCTCGACCATGTGAACACACACAATTTTAAGTCGCTGGATCAATTTCTCGCTTCGGGGTGAGTTTTGAGTCGAAAAGGTGTCTTTTATTTGCCTAATGTGGTGACATTCTAATAAATCTGTTCAATTACTTTCAGCGTTCGGCCCAGATTGTTTAATTTAACTTCAAATGATGTCCTAACTAAGGAGAATCACTACTGTGTCTGTCCACGTTTTGTCCATCCACTACTCAGGTGAGGTTTCTAAACTTATTTATTCGTATCTAGTTGGAAGCGGTGACATTGTTTTGTTGACAATGTTTCTCAAAGCATTTGTTTTAATTTCAGTTATTCACCAATGAAAATTCCTTAATTTATTATGATACTTCAACGTCGCTTCACTCTTTTACGGCGGCCCCGCAACTACACGGGTGTGCTGATGTCCGACGATTTGGTCCCAGAACAAAACTATCACTATTGAGGGAGAAAACGAAGTCCAACCGCGTGTACATCGGGTACCGCGATCCACAAGTCAGATTCTGCTACAATTCAATGGTAACGGCGGACGCTGTTTGACCTGTAGCCAAGCTGTGTCTGACCTCTGACCAAACGGGATCCTGCGGGTGATGTTCTCCGGGTAAAACTCCGTGTTTCATTTCAACCAACACCCTCAAACTCGTACTTCTAAAGCCGGTAAATTCTAACCTTTTCTTGAATAACTATAGAATAACGGTACCAAAGCAACCGAGAAAGCCTCGCTCTTAAGTAACTACTTATAAGATAATCCTAGTGCCAACTTGGCAATCTGTAAAGAGGGTAAGGGGAGGACTTAATTAATAAATGTTTACTTGTTACTGATTTATGACTTTTATTTAGCATGTTCTCATTTTGACGGTGAACTCATCTGGCGCTCATAAGTATAAATTTGATGAGTCTCCACTGCTCTGGTCACCTTCGAATCACACGGCCTGTTCTCATGCTCGGTTTATTTCAGTGGCGTACCCAACGTTTGGCCAGTTTGAGAATTTGCTAAGTAAATTTAACAGGTTGCTTTGGAATAAGTATTTTTATTATAACTGAGTAGTGTATAAGATATTTCTTTTGTGTTTTATTATTAAGAAACATAACCCAATAAGGGAAAATGTTTATTGTTATCGGGATTTAAACTATAAATCTGAATCTTTAAAGGTTTGAACTTAGAAATTTAAAACCTTACTTGAAGTTTTAAATGAAATTTTCTCATCCTAAATTTATTAGAAATTTGCATTGAAACTTGAAGTTAAACTTGTTTTTAAACTCGAATTTGCTGGTAATCCTTAACTTCGTGGTTTGATTTAACTAGTTTACTGTGATACAACTTATTTATAAATTATTCTTTTTTCTGGTTTAGTATCAGTGTTTTAAGCTGTTTTTATTGAGACTGTCTGTTGTTCAAATTTACTGTAATTTTATACTATGAACAGTTAGAACTAACTTGTAATATTTTAATATTATTAGACTTGTAATTTTTTTTTCGGACGCTTTGGGTTGCTATTAATTTAACCTTAATTCTCTTATACCAGCGAAATAAGAGTTGTTTTTTTTATTGTGTTGGACTTCGGCTTTATTCTTAATGGTCTACTATTTATTTCCATAATTTTAGTACAAAACAAGATGGACTTTTTATTAGCCGGTTGCAGTATTGCACATCTGAAAAAAGACGAAATCAGTCATGAACTAGTTATTAGAGGTTGTAAGGTAAATCCAGTATCTCGTCGTCATAGTTTACAACAGGTGCTTGCACAGACAGCCGAACTAGCTAATAAAGGTGGTGTAAATTTTAATCTTTCTGGAAGTTCAGACGTGTCGATGGAAGTATCAGTCCTACATACTTTGAAATCCCTATCTGGTAAAAATCTAGGAAATTTTCACATTAAAGATCTAGTCCGTCCTGGCGAAGCTGCGCCCACTTCTTAATGTTAGATATATCCCTGTGTGGTATCCGGGTCCGAATCGTGCCACTCCATTTCTTCCGTGGATGTCGTAAGAGCCGACAAAGGAGATGAAGGCTTCCAATACCGTTGGGCGATGGGCTTGCAACCATCACCCCTACGTTGGTAAACATCTAAGCCTAATTGTGTAACTCTACCTTTCCTACTCTAAGAATAAAGGTGGTATTTATTATGAGTTACTATATTCATATTTCATTATTGACGTTTTCTGGAGTAAAGCTTAGTGTTTGTAATTAACATCACCGGTCTTTGCTCAGATTCTTTGTTTCAACGTCTCTACTGCAGACATCGTATCTGCTTTGTCAACGGATAGCTTGTTAGGACTGAGTGTCTCGTCCTCATCTAATAAAATTCTTTCATATTCCACGGGACTACTTTCTCGTGTATAGCTCATTGGTCGTGTGTCACGCCTGAGGTATGTAGCCTAAGCTAAAGGCTCTAAACTAACTTAACATTGGTGTCGCTCATCTAAGCGTCTCGCCTCCTTTACTCACTCTTATAAATATTGTAATCTTACAGAAGATGATACTTTTTGAAGTTAATTATATATAAAATGCTGAAAAAAGTAAATTTTTGCAAAACTGTTTTCCAGCCTCATTTTTTTGTTGGATTCTAGGTATTTGAGAAATAGTCAGCATAGTCTGCCTTTCCGATCCTATTCCAAAGTGCATTGTTAATAAAGTAAACATCTAGTGCCATAGTTAATAATTTTGAAATAGGAGAATTTGAGTCGACTCACTCATTCATTACTAGTAAATTGTAAGTTAGCAAGTACCGTGTAATTTTATTAGGTTAGTGCGCGCACATATTAGTTAAGTCGTAGTGTGAAGGGGTTTAGGTTATCCGTGGAACGTTAGGATACCTACTCTCCGACACATGATTTCATTTGTCTGCCCACACTTGGCACAGACAAACCATTTTCTACTTTTCTACAGTTGTGCAAGACGTATCTGTATAGTATGCTCCTCTTATAGTTTAATTTAGTAAAGCTTATAGGACCACTAAGTAGTCTAGATTCCGTCGCTTACACCATGGGTGTAAACGGTCTGAAAATATTTCTTACTTTGCTCTTCTTATTTGGTGATAAGCCATTCTGCCCTACGTTGTCAGAATGTGTCTTGCTTATTTCACCTCAAAGCTCACTAGCTACCTCTAGCTTCATGCTTCTCATACTTAGGTTTCTGATATTCTTTCTTCTGTTCAGTTAAACCATGTCTTAAATACTAAAAAAAAAATAACATAATTTATCTCTACTACTCCCCTTTTATTTTTACTCATAGCGAGGAGGCTTATAATAATTTTATTTCAGAATTTAGTTAATTCTGAAATAAAATTATTTTACCCAACTAAAACGGTACTGTAACACTTTCTAGTCTAGATTTTATAGATTTAGCTAACTTTGTCTACTAAAACAACCTACATGAAGTTTGGACGAGAATGTAACTTTCAAAGTCAATTTATTACCTTCTTTTGGTCCATAAGGCCAGCGGTTATGGAAGAAATGCATTCCGTCACTTCGATACTATCTTTTCTCTTCACTTTCCCAACTTGTTAGCACTTAATCACGCTGATATTTGCACAAATAGAACATCAACAAACAGATATAATTTTTCTTGTTTAGCCATTAACTGTCAAACGTAACGTTTCGATACTTCTTTGTTTACATTTCTGGATTTCATCCGCGGCTGTCACCTTTGACAGTCGTCCATATATTTTTCTTACAATTGAACTTGTTTCAGCTTCCACATGAATATATTCTAATCCTGAGCATCATGTAGGACATTTAATCATAGATCTTCACTAATTACTAAAATATATAATTCATTTACTTACAATTTGGCTGGTCATTATTAGTCTTCCGTGTCGAACAAAACGCAGCCGTAAGTTGGCAACCCGGTAATTTTTGGTTTCGTTTCAGGCAAGTTGTGTTCGAGTGTATGGATAAACGTCACCCATTTTGGCTTTTTATTTTAGTAATGCTTTTCGGTAAAAATAGGATGAAGTCTGAAGTTTCCCTTCTATTCCCCATTCTTTATGTGTGTTCGTTTTTCAATAAATTATGTCTTTGATTTCGGTCGGTTTCGTCCAAATAAATCTCTAGCTTCAACGACGAAACGGAACACATGACTATTGGTTCTCGATCTTTCTATCGACCTTTTTTGACCTCTGCATTCAGATTTTTCTCGACCATGTGAACACACACAATTTTAAGTCGCTGGATCAATTTCTCGCTTCGGGGTGAGTTTTGAGTCGAAAAGGTGTCTTTTATTTGCCTAATGTGGTGACATTCTAATAAATCTGTTCAATTACTTTCAGCGTTCGGCCCAGATTGTTTAATTTAACTTCAAATGATGTCCTAACTAAGGAGAATCACTACTGTGTCTGTCCACGTTTTGTCCATCCACTACTCAGGTGAGGTTTCTAAACTTATTTATTCGTATCTAGTTGGAAGCGGTGACATTGTTTTGTTGACAATGTTTCTCAAAGCATTTGTTTTAATTTCAGTTATTCACCAATGAAAATTCCTTAATTTATTATGATACTTCAACGTCGCTTCACTCTTTTACGGCGGCCCCGCAACTACACGGGTGTGCTGATGTCCGACGATTTGGTCCCAGAACAAAACTATCACTATTGAGGGAGAAAACGAAGTCCAACCGCGTGTACATCGGGTACCGCGATCCACAAGTCAGATTCTGCTACAATTCAATGGTAACGGCGGACGCTGTTTGACCTGTAGCCAAGCTGTGTCTGACCTCTGACCAAACGGGATCCTGCGGGTGATGTTCTCCGGGTAAAACTCCGTGTTTCATTTCAACCAACACCCTCAAACTCGTACTTCTAAAGCCGGTAAATTCTAACCTTTTCTTGAATAACTATAGAATAACGGTACCAAAGCAACCGAGAAAGCCTCGCTCTTAAGTAACTACTTATAAGATAATCCTAGTGCCAACTTGGCAATCTGTAAAGAGGGTAAGGGGAGGACTTAATTAATAAATGTTTACTTGTTACTGATTTATGACTTTTATTTAGCATGTTCTCATTTTGACGGTGAACTCATCTGGCGCTCATAAGTATAAATTTGATGAGTCTCCACTGCTCTGGTCACCTTCGAATCACACGGCCTGTTCTCATGCTCGGTTTATTTCAAGTTCAGTTGCCACAGTCGTGTCGCTTCATTACGCTTATCAGAAAAAAACTGGTCATTATTTGGACGGACGCATACCAAAGACCGCAATCGACTTTTGCCAGAACGGCTAAACAAGTTAATCTACATTCGGTCAAATTTATACCTATAAATGGCCAACATCGACGACATGATAGTCGAAACAATTGAAATATATGGTGGTAGTGATAGTGATGTCCAGCAGTGGACTGCAACAGGCTGAATGATGATGAGTGATAGTGATGATTAAATAAATTAATAGTAATGCTATTAAATAAATTGTAATGACTTATTGGTTTTTTGGTTCAAAAATCCGAAAAAACGTAAAAAAAAACTAAAACTTCATAAATTTCCGAAAGAATAATTTGTTTTTTTTCCGACATTTTCAACGCTAGTTGAGCAACAAATCAATTGAACAAAAAACACTTGAGGTGCGCAAGTTTTGTCGGTGTATTGTTCCATTGTTTATGTATTAGTGTCATCATTACAGTTATGTTTTGTATTAAGGTGTGCAGAGCTGCTATTGTGTACAAATTTCCCCCTGCAAAATGTGACAGTACTATTTGAATGTAATATTCATAGCTAAGGCGACTCCTTTCCGCTAGGAAGGCCGTGTTGCTTGAATGTTAGGACCTATAAATTAGTAGTTAAAAGAATACTAGAGGATATTTCATATAACATTTCAAACAAGCCGTATCATGTCAGAAGGAATAAGAACATTTAAGGAAGTGTAGCATATAAGGTCGGCCGTATTAGGATAACACGGCCACACTGACATGTCCCACATTTCTAATACTGCATCTGAATTCTGCAACGTTATATTTAAAATCAACTTAATTTGCTATTCTCTTGGTGTTTTTTTTTATGGCATAAAGAAGACAAACGAGCACACAGGCCACCTGTTGGTAAGTGGAAACTGTGACCCATAGACATTCGCATTCACAAGACTTCAATGCAATCCTAAGACTGCAAATGCGTTGCCAACCCTGAGGACTAAGATGGAATGCCTCTATGCTAGTCATTTCACCGGCTGTCTTATCCCCAAACCGGAACACAACAATGCGAACACTGCTGTTTGGCGGTAGGTTAATGGATAAGATGGTGGTAGCGATCCGGACGGACCCTGCACAAGATTGATAAAGATTTCGGACGCTAGCTCCATATTTCTAACAAACTGTGAATACCTTTTCTCTCGTGGACTGGTAGCGTAGATGCAGAGCGGTGGGGTCCCAGTCGATGGCGAGTTGCGCGCCGCGGCGCCCGCGGCCGAGCTGACGGAGCACGCCGAAGTCGAGTCGCGTCAGAGACCCGCTGTTATCCTCCTACGATACACATCAATTTAGCTATAGGATCTTAACACCCGTATTTATAGTAAAGAAAAGTAATTACTTGAGTAAAAGTAATGACTTAAGCAACGATTTTTATATGACCTTTGACACTACTAATACTCAAGTAATTACTTTTCTTCACTATAAATACGGGTGTAAGACAGTTAATATACATGGGTGTCCCTAGATAAAATGCACAAACGAATAAGGATGAAACGATGCAACTTTACCAACAAAAAACGATGCTATTTTGCGGCGGAAAATCGTTGATATCCTTGTATGGATCCTATCGGAATAAAGTGAAATATCTCGCCTCATATGAGGTCTATTGACAAACAAAAAAAAATCAGGTTTATTAGCAACACATACTAAACGACACAAATATATTCAAAATCTTCGACCGTTCATGTTTTTTTTGCATTAGATACGTAATGTTTTTTTTAAATTAAAGACAATAGGTTTAGAAATAAGAGTTCAGGGATACACTGTATAATTATTAGAGTACATACAGAGGTATGAGGAACTAGAGGACGAACGCTACTTTGTACGTTTCAGAATTACATACATACATACATTAAATCACGCCTGTTTCCCAGAGGGGTAGGCAGAGACCACTTCTTTGCAAATTTCTTTCGCTTCTTCCACGTTCATACATCGATAGAATAGTTTCAGAATTCGTTTCCCATTATCCCCTATTTTCTTCCCCTTAGAGGCTGATTTTCGAAATGGAATATCCCGAAATGGAATATATTAAATTCTTAGGTCTAGCGGTTTAGACTGTCCGTGAATCTGTCAGTCGGTAATAAGTATAGTTTAAGGATAAATCATGTGAATCCGAATTAATGTGGGTGCTACGAAGGCTGTGGGGTCACCTGGTGGTGGCGCTCGTGCTCCTGGCGCAGCTTGGCGCGCGCGATGGGCGAGCTGGAGTCGGGCGCGTCCGACACGATGTGCGGCTCGGCGCAGCGCGCGCTGCACCGCGTGCCTGACAAGAGAAAAGGGTGTTACGTAGTGTCCTACGCGAGCGATTTGCGCTCGAACGCGATGCGACGCGAAACGAACATCTTTTTTTTCCATTACCATTGACTTTTCTATCATCCAAGCGAACTTCTTGTGAACTTCACGCGATTTCAAAATGGCGCCGGACAGAACAGCCGCGTTCGATGAAATGACTAGCATAGAGGCATTCCATCTTAGTCCTCAGGGTTGGTAACGCATTTGCAGTCTTATGATTGCATTGCAGTCTTGTGAATGCGAATGTCTATGGGTCACAGTTTCCACTTACCATCAGGTGGCCTGTGTTATCGTTTGCTATCCCTATGCCACAAAAAAAATAAAGATGCGCTCCGCGTACGCGAGCAGTTCGCTTACATACGACAATGGGTTAACCTATAAACGCTTTACGTCGAATTTAAAATGTGTCCCACTCATACGCCAAACATATTTGCTATGCTTTGCAATTTTTTTGATACGAACCAAAATCTCTTTTAATCTTGAGCTTGTAACGGCTATAGCTGTCGTGGCATCAGCGGCACTACTTTCAGTTGACGCCCAAAGCCGTCTCTGGCGTTCGAGAAGTTAACCATTTTAACTTTACCATCGACTGCAACGCGATGTCCAGTAAGCTCACTTGGTAGGATCCCCTACCTATTAATTTTGTACGTGGGAGATCCTACCAGGTGATCTTATTGGGGACTCTGCCTACCTGGCTCTAATAATAGACTGAGTATGACTAAGGCCTGTATTAATAAACTCATCTTGGCTGAGGGGCCCGCCACAAGATACGTCAAAGTAAACGTCAAACCGTTGGAACCCGCTGTAATTTTTGCCACATCTCGAGACGAGCATTAGAGTTGATTACATGCGTCAAATTCATTTTTATCTAGAACTTTTAAAAATGATCACTCATTTTCTCACTTAGATATATTTAGTCTTTCCCTTCTTAGATTTAAAATTGCGTTGTCTAAACATTAAGTTTTGTCAGTAATTGAATTTAATACTTTACTTGAATTGAATATTATGTAAACTCACATTTTTGATGTGTTACTCTGTACTGTATTACTTAATTGTGGCAACTTCACTGGTCAATGTGTTATGTAAGTTTTTCTGTTATATTTTTTCTTTACTTGTACCGTTTGTGCCCAAATAAACATTAAACATTACGAGGAAGAAGAAACAAGAACTCCTATCTACATTAAGTGGCAGAACCAAATAATCCTAACTACTACATAGGTAGTCAGACTATGTAAAGATTATCGAGGAACAAGAAACAAAAACTCCTATCTACATTATGTGGCAGAACCAAATAATCTTTACATAGTCTGACTACCTATGTAGTTAGGATTATTTGGTTCTGCCACTTAATGTAGATAGGAGTTCTTGTTTCTTCTTCCTCGTTATTTGGTTCTGCCACTTAATGTAGATAGGAGTTCTTGTTTCTTCTTCCTCGATTAGTTTATGAATGGGGGCGTTGAGTACCTGCGGTGCAGAGCGGGTCGTCGGTGCAGGGCAGCGCGCAGCCGCGGCAGAGCGCGGGCCACGGGCACAGCGCGCACCACGCGCCGCCGCCCGACACCAGCCGCAGCGTGAACGGGAACTCGTAGCCCAGGCTGTCGTCGCTGCAGACACAGATGGCCAACATTTATTCGAATGACGAGGATGAATTGCAAAAATATTGTACATAGTTAAGGGCTCAATTAAAAAATCCTTATCCTTTTGCGGGTGGTAGGACCTTGTGCAGGGTCCGTCCGGATCGCTACCACCGTCTTATCCATTAACCTACCGCCAAACAGCAGTGTTCGCATTGTTGTGTTCCGGTTTGGGGATAAGACAGCCGGTGAAATGACTAGCATAGAGGCATTCCATCTTAGTCCTCAGGGTTGGCAACGCATTTGCAGTCTTAGGATTGCTCTGCAGTCTTGTGAATGCGAATGTCTATGGGTCACAGTTTCCACTTACCATCAGGTGGCCTGTGTGCTCGTTTGTCAACTCTATGCCATAAAAAAAAACAATCCTTAACTTTTTCCTTTGTATAACGAAGATTAGTTATATAATCATATGGATAACTTTCGTTACACAAAGGAAAAAACAATGGAAGAAAGTTAACGTTGCCTCAATTAAGCCCTTAACTATGTACAAAATTTTTGCAAATCATTCATAAAGCAAATTTTATTACGAACAGGTTTGTCAAAAATGTTAGTAAAAAAAACATGCTTTTTTTATATTTAATTTTCACAGCGAAGTTGTTTTCTATGAAATTTGAATTTTTGGTGAAAACATCAGCTTTTTGGTATTCAAAACCTCGTATCTAACGTCTCGTTAGTCTCGTACGGAATCAAGACGCACGCACAACAATCACAATCTTGTTAGAAGCGACATATTTTCCAGTGCATGTCCACAGCTAAAAGTTCCGTGATATGGCTGCCTAATTGCCTATTGGGTATGTTTCCCACTGACCAGTCGGTGGCGTGGTTGGCGGCGTCCCGCGCGGGCCGCGCGCTGAGCAGGCGCGCCACCTGCGCCCAGACGCGCGCGTACACGGCGCGGCCCGACAGCCCGTGCTGCACGCCCACCAGGATGGGCAGCCCGAACAGGGCCGGCTTGCAGCGCTGCGCCGGGAGGAAGTACGCGTCCATGCGGGTCTGCTTCCTGATACAGACATATCAATGAACAACACATTTTTTTTTCACTATGTAGCAAACGGGTGGGCGTCTGGGTCGCATAACAAATATTGTCATAACACATTACGCGTAAAGTTGATGCTCAAATTTTTTTTCGCATTATTTATTTATTTATGTTGTACTATGACATAATTGTTCCCTGTCATAACTATACGTCTAGACATAATTAGATTAATCATAATGTAGAATTTCATACATTTCTTTAGTCATAATATTTATAATCATAATTATTTTTAGTAATAATTGTAAATGTCATACATGTATCAAGCCATAATATCGGATCGCGGATAGGTTAAACTTGTTATTGCGTTTTGTAGTTTATGCGTTCAAACAGTATAGTTAAATTCTTTTGTAAGCAACCATTACATGATATTATTAAGTATAATGGTAAATTAGTTACACAATTTGTTCGTAAACATTATGATAAAAACGTTATGCGCATAAATGTATGACTATTTACAGTTATGCGTAATGATGAGTATGACGAATCCACGTATGCCTATCAAAAATATGACTTCAAACTTTATGCAACCCGGCACAGCAAGCATATGACGGTAAACATACGCGGAAGCCGTTTCAGATTTGTACACCTCAGTGTGGCGACGCGGTCACATGACCTGCCACGAGATCAAACCCATGGAAATGGCAGCCATACTGAATATTTTCATGTAAGGAGCATTTTTTGTAAATTTCAACACTTTATTGGCTTAACCTATAATCGATTTTGAACCTACATTGCTACGTATGTTGCTTACTCGATGCACAACCTTTCACTATTTTCAATCTCTGAAGAATTAGCTAGAAGAGATCCCTTAAAGGTATAAGTTCGCCTTTGTACATATTTTCTATTAATTGTGTTGTACTGGTTTTTATTTGTACAATAAAATGTAAAAAAAAAAACTAAACACCTGAGCCGATTAAGATGTGTGTGGTATCGTGACAATCCTTTCACCCGGGTGATATAAGATACCTAAACTGTTTAAATTGATTTAACAATAATGGAAAAATAACAATTATATCGACGATAATATAAAAAATGCAGTCGGGTTTTTAAGGCTTGCTTTTCATTTGTTTTCTCATACAAACCTTGTCCTAACAATAATGAACATAACAAAAAAAGAATTATCCAATTTGGTACACTCGTTCGAAACTTATGCGCGTACATACAATTCGACGATCATTTTTATTTATAAATATGTAAAAGTTCGTTGTTACTCCTTCACGCTACAACGACTCGACCGATTTGGATTAAATTTGAAATGGAGATAGCTTATACCCTGGATTAACAGATAGACTACTTTACATCCTGGAAAAGTCGAAACGGGCAGAAGCTATTTAATTAATAAGTTACTTGGGCAAACCTCTAGTCATGCTTCACAGAGTATAATAATATGAATTAATACAACCAGAAAAAACTCACCTATGCACCGCAACCAAATACTGAATCGATCCCCCAAGCGCGAGATTATCTTGCGTCTCATTCATCTTGTTCATATTATTCATGTTGGAGGGAGACGATCCGAACTTCACCTTCCCAAGCCGCGGACTCGACGGTTTCAAATTTAACGATTTAACAGACAGAGTCGGGGAGCTATTGCCGTTCTTGTCCGTCCGCTTGTGGTCGGAGACCTTCGGGAGCGTTCGGTAATCTTCGTTGTCCGTGTAGTTGTTGTAGAAAGTGTTTGGTGGGCTTTGGGACATAAGGATCTCTGATTTGGACCGCTGGAAAGGCAAGAGGTTAGTTTGTGGGTTGGAACTACATATATGATAAAATATTATTCGTGGGAAACGACCATTTTTAGAACAAAAATATGGTAATTTAAATATGGCACTAAAACTGTCACACCACCAAAAAAAAGGCGTCTAACTGCAACCAAAATAAATTTAAAACTTGTACGTACTATTACTATGCAGTTATTCGCTTTTTTGGTATTACGGCAGAAATGTCTATCTACAACAATTAAAAAAAATTTGTTAAGAAATAACTAAATGATCCCATCTTCAACAGAAAATCAGACTCAAGTGGGAATCGAACCCGCGTATACTGGCTTTCTAGTCATAAGAACAACGGGACTGACTTTAAGAAAAAACGTTTTATTGACACTATAAGAGGATAAAAAAGTGCAGACATACAACGAATAAAACACACATAAAAAAGAAATCTACATTTTTTAATCTAGGAGACTAAATTGACGGAAGCCGTATGAAAATAACGTTTTTTTGTACACGACAGCATTTTTTTTTATTGGTTTCCACGTTGTACAGTCGGGTGAAATAACTTGAAATGTAAATGGCCAGAAACCGTCATTAATGTCTCTGAAATTAAAAAAATAACTTTACACATACACACTCATCGGAGCCTATCTAATCTACCCGCACACATCAAACAAGCCTATACTTCTAAAGTTGGGTCAATCTAGGAAGAAACCTGTGACAGTTCAAACCATCTCCCCCCCATCATCCTTATTTATTGCCCAATTTTAATTTTACTTTTGGTGATCTCTTTTACTGGTATTTTCATATTCGGTTTATCGTATCTTATACGCCTTGCTTGCAATTATAGTGTTTGAAATTACGGAATGCAGCTGTTACAGGGTTCATCCTACATTGACCGAGTGACAGTAATGATGGTTTGATGATCAGACGTAATAGGAAAGAACTGCAACGTAGTTGTCGAAGCATTATATACTCTATTGGTCACCACATATAATTTAAAATGCTTATAATATTGACCATGTTATCTTGTCGCACTGACGTCGCATTTTTGTAGGGATTGAATGTTTATTTTATCGACTTCTAAATGTCGATGGTATTGTATTTAGAATTATATGTCATGCAACTGACAATGAGTCAAATACAATCATTACTGAAAATGTGATAAAAAAATAATGGAAGTCGCTGGTGATCGTTAGTTAAAACTGTTAATCATAGTTTTTCCACAATATACTCTATACTAATCAGGTTATCTAATACTACCAACGCTATATTGAAATTGAGCAGAGATTTCTAAGGTAAAGAAATCAATCGCATTGTTGCATTATATAAAACAAACATCGATAAAGGGACGGTAGACCAAAAAAAACATTAAATCCCTACAAAAAGCGACGTCACTGCGACTGCAAAAGACTTTTATTACCATGAAGTTAGTCGCATTCTTTGAAATTACGACAGCCTAATGATCATGAACTAAGATACCATGAATGGAATCTACAAAATTTAATTTGTATCGTGTATGATGTATAATAATAAAATAGTAAAGTTATTCAAAGGTCTATAACAAATAACGATCGATGTCGAAATGTTAAACATAATAAGGTGAACATTTTTGTATACAACAAGTCATTTCTATGCCAAAAAGACAATTAATAAAGAAAATTTACCGTATTAAAAATCATCGACGTAGAATTGAGATCCCTCGTCAGAAACGTTAACTCTTAAGACTGCGCCGAGCGTACGCCGGATGTACAGTGGTGCTCTCATTACTATTATTGTGTTTCCTAATAAACTAAATTATTTTCTTGAAATTGGTCGGTAGGTTTTTGTACTAGAAATGAAAACAACTTATAGGGTAGGTATATCACATAGTTTAATAACCATGCATCTTTTAGTTATCAACTTAACGGAAAAAAGTGGCCACCTTTTCCCGTTAAGCAGACTACTCAAAGGGCAATTGTTATTAAAGTTTGTGACGTATCCCATTAATTGTGGTTTTACTTACGCTACAAGAACGTATTTTCCGATTGCAAGGAAATTCTTTAATTAATTAGAAAACACAATAAAAGTAATGAGGGCGCCAATGGACGCTCGACGTTTGCTCGGTGCAGTCTTAACTGGATCAATTGATGTTCCATTTTCATGAAACTTAGATAAACACCATTCGGAGTTGGAACTTTAAAAAAAAACCATACGCGTTGAAAACTGCAACTAGTTCGGGGTCTAGGCGATAAGAGACCGACGTACAGTCAGCCAAGAAAGTGGTCCACCAGTTTTGACTAAAGTTTCTGTGAGATATAATTATCGCTAAGGTTGACTTGTCATTGCCTACTTCACTATTGTTTTGACGACGCGCTGGCCTAGTTGGTTGTGACCCTGCCTATTAAGCTAGAGGTCCTGGGTTCAAATCCCGAGGGATAAATATTAGTTTCTGAGTTATGGAGGAATTCTATGTATTTAAGTATATGTTTCTCTATATCAGTACAGTGCGATAGCTCTTACAAGTTGCTTCGAGTTTGTACTTATCTTTCACTCACTCTGATACGATCTTATCAAGAGCGAGTGAGAGAGATGCTCAAAACCGAAGCATCTTCTAAGTGCTCACAGACTGTACTTATATCGTTGTCTAGTACCCATAGTACAAGCCTAGTGCTTAGTTTGGGACTAGGTCAATTGGTGTGACCCTGATATTTATTATTATTGTTATTATTAGGCTGTAAACAATTTAGTAACACCCCAAAGTTTCTGCAATGTTCACCTCGTATTTGTGGTGTTAATTCATTTCGATCTTATTTCAACACGTCCCAAAGAATATGATACTTTGGCAAAATGTCTGCTCTGAGCTTCGCTTAGAATACGGGCTATGACTCAATTTTATTTTTTATTTTATTAATTAACTTAATTTTTACTCAAGAGTTATCAGTTCTGAAAGCCACTCAGGCATTTTCATAATGATCATACCTTATTATGTTTAACGATGTATTTACCTTCTCATCTCATATAAGTTTAGAACATCTGTCACGACATACAATAAGACAAACATACAACATTAATTCATATTTACAGGTCCTGTACATTAGTTAGAGTGGTTTAGTTCAGTGTTAACCCCGTCACCGATTTTCATTATTTTTCGCTAAGCTTTTTTAATTGAAATCAAATATTTACAATAGTTGTGGTGCAGTGTCACATTTTAGTATGATAATTGTTATTTTGTAAGTAGAATAAAATATAGTACCTCACAAATTAAAAAAAAAATCGACTAACTGCGAGTCGGACACAAAGGGTACCGTACAATTGTTCTATGGGGGCCTCCTTGATTTTATTCAATTTGAATTAAGAGTGAAGTGTCCATTACTAGTGCCTGTCAGCTAAAATTGACAATCACTGGTGCCGTCACCCTACAGACGGACGGACGAAGAGCGGAGGCTTAATAATAGGGTTTCCGATGGCTTTGGGTAAAGAACCCTAAAAAAGGTTTAAGTTTTAATTTAATACATACATACATACATACATTAAATCACGCCTGTTTCCCAAAGGGGTAGGCAGAGACCACTTCTTCTTTCTTCTTCTTCTTAATCTCATTGATAAACAATATAGAATCCTAACCATATTCGTAATTAAATATTTAGTAGTTTGTTTTTAACAATTGACATTACCTTAATTAAAAACATCAAATTATAATATAAAACATGACTGGAAAACAAAATAAATAGTTATATTAGATTACACTGCAACCACTGAACCAATTAGAGCTTATTTATTGTCACACCGCACCTGTCATGTGTCGTGATCGGAATATTCAGTTTTTGTACCGAAACTAGCGTCAATAACTATAACAGATCCCTTATTTATTACCACCTACATAGTTGGAGCGTATTTATTTTTCGACGATTTTAAACAGACACAAGTTAATTTAGATTAATGTGGCCTCCCGAGGCCCAAACTCTGTTAGTCCTGTATCGGCAGTTTTTTTTTTTAGTGTGAGATCTTTTTTTATTACACTGTTAACTGCAAAAACCTCTAGGCCAAGATTAGGGTTGTTTGCCGATTTAATATGGACCTAACTTTGTGCAATAAAATTTGAATTAAGGATCTACCACACTAAAAAGCTTTAAATGCGCTGACGCAACGTTTACGTATTGACGCGTTTGTAACGCGTTTTTATACGCAGCTCAATTCACGCAGTGTATTTAAAGCTTCGGCAGTTTAGTTTATTTTATTCATCAATATAATCTTACTTTTACCACTATTATAAATGCGAAAATTTCTATAGATGGATGTTTGTTACTCTATCACACCAGTGTCTTTAGAAAAGTTGCACGGCGAGATATTTATCGTAATCGAAATTGTACAGGATTGACGTAAGCTGCCGGTCGTGTCAAGCGTTTATGTCAGTTTCATACACTTTGACCGTTTTCGAAATTTGGGACTGGGTCGGGAATAACACATAAGCTACTTTTTATCCCAGGGAAAATACCATAATATTATAGTGTTACAATATTAATATCATTGAAAGTTTAATACGAAATTGCACTAAGATCGTCAACATAAATACTATTAGTAACAGAATACAAATTAATGGGTTAGGTTCGTAAGGACTAGATTACAAAACGACTATGTAAGCATAACTATTTAGTTTCATAAGATCTTGGTTGCAAAACGTCTAATTGTGTCAATCGTCCTATAGTAGAATGCCTGGGTTGAATAGAATGACTTAGTTCTATAACGCTTTGTTTTTATACCAAAATTACCCCAGCAGAACGCACTGATAGTAAAACGACTAGCTAGGCAAAGACTTGTTGCTTACTAGGGCATAGTACAAAAAAGGCGTTTTGTTTAGTTGGTCGTTATGCAACCACGACGATTTGCTTTCATAGTCGTTTTGCAATCTAGTCCTTGCGAACCTAACCCAAATTAATTGCATTGAAGTAAAATTATACGAGATTACATTGAGATCGTCAACATAAATATAGTCCCAGAATACAACACCTAAAGTCTGTTCCTATTCATTCGGTCACTCATATAAACAAATCAATTTACCATTATTACTCCATATTCGCGTACTTTTGAAGGTTGAGCATGGTCATATTATTTAATTATACACTTAATAGTCTTTATGCTTATTTCGAGTTAGTAATCTCCATTTAATGTTTTTTTAGATGAAAAATACTTTCCGTGAAAATACCATGACACTGACTGAAGACTAACATATATTTACATTTTTCGAAATATATCTGACATGATGTAGTGATGGTTGGTAGATTTGAGAAAGGATTTGATTGATTACAGTTTTCGTCTCTGTTGCACTCAGCATAATAATACGATGCTGATGAGGAATATACATTCAACCTTTTTATTAAACTAATTAGAGGTAACATTTTTCTCACCAATATTTCATTCTTATAGTCATTTCCAGTCTGAATAGGAACAGACTTTAACCCTTTAAAGGGCAATTTTAAAACCTGGTACTAAAAAATGACCACTTACAACTGATACTTTTTGTATTTTTTATTGAAATAATTTTGTGCGAATAGGTGAAATGTAATGTAATGAGGCTAGAATTCAGGTCTATTTTTAGTTTCGCCCTATAAAGGGTTAAATGAAACTTAAATAATCAAAACACTTATCTGAAATCAATGTAAAAATATGCTATATCGATCCTTTCAACGCTACACACTGTTACCGACGCTAGGTTAGGCACAGAAACTTGTGATATTCCGAGCAGTGATATGTGGTGTGTGTGTGGTGTGTGCGTGGTGTGTGTGCGGGCTAACCTTGAAGCAGAAGAGTGCGGGCATGCAGAGTGAGGAAGTGTTAGCCGCGCGCGCACTCACCTCCGCCCGCGGCGCCGGCGCAGCGCCCGCCGCGCACTCTGCAACAACACACACATTTACTCGCCAAACAACATTACAATACGATTGAGCGCATGTGTCGTTTTTGAATTAATACATGAAATGACAGATAAATGAAAATACGTATTTGAGTATGGTGAAGATTAAAAGCTTGAAAAATAGACATCCAATTACATGGGTCTCTATTGACTGCCATAATTATTTTTAGTCATAATGTGTTTTAAGTCATAATTTTCGCAGGTCATAATGCATTTTTCTCTGGACACGGTTATTTTTTCAGGATTTTTATAAAACTAACGTAACCTAACCTAACTGATCTACACGATAAATGTTCATTAAAAACTGTAACTTCAGCCTGAAAGAAGTTATGACCTAAAAAAGTATGACTAACAATATATTATGACCAATGATATATTATGGCAGTCAAAGGGATCCGCCAATTACATACATACATTAAATCACGCCCGTTTCCCAGAGGGGTATGCAGAGACCACTTCTTTACTTTCGCTTCTTCCACATTCATACATCGAGTCATGCACGCACGTCGGTTTCGGGTACTTAAGATTCGGCCCTTTTCTAGTATTTCTCCGATTTGATTCGAAAAAGTACGCCTAGGGCGGCCCCTGCGGACCCTTCCACTCACTTTCGATCTGTATATCTTTTTCGTCAATCTTCTTTCATCCATCCTTTCCAAATGTCCGACCCATCAAATTAATTTTTTTTTAATAAAATACAAATGCTAATAATTGCAACAAAGCATTAAATGCTATATAATGATACTAATTTTAAAACTAAATATATTTAGTGACACTCACGAAATTAATACAAATTGATTGACATAAGAATCATCGAAATCGGTCAACGCGTTGAGTTTCTAGAGCGCCACAAAAGAAAAAAACATACATTCAAACATAACCACATTACTCTCCTTTGCGTCGCGCAGTCGGCTAATATTAGGTCCGTACCTATGAAATTTGCATTTCATATGGAGACTTTTATGAAAACAGTGATTTTCATACATTTAATTTTGCGGATTATTTAGTAACGTCAAATGCAAACCAAACAAAATTCTGTCAGGAATATTGGACACTTATAAGCTATATTATACATATCTTAATTACTTAAAAATAGTTAGCTTCATAGAACTCTGCATAATTGAACCACTTGAACTCAAAGCACATGAAAAGAGTTGAGTTCACACTTTAATTTTAAACATTAAGAAAGAAATATTATTTGTGTAGAACCTTTGTTACAGAGTGTATTAATGAAATTTAAAAATAATTTTGAAGTTTTAATTAAATTGAATAAATTTCGTAGGACATTAAACAAGTAAAAAAAAACCCAATTTCATAGGTATACCCATGATATGATAGGGTTACCGTTAGTGGTTACCTTGTTGCTGCTGGCAGGCGGCGCAGTCGTCCTCGTCGGGCGCGGGGCGCGGCGTCTCGTAGGCGTACAGCTCGAGCGCCGAGGCGGCGGCGATCTTCGCGCTGTCCTCCAGCACGCGCCCGATGGTGGCGCCGTTCAGCTCCACGATTATCATCCTGGAAGCGGACCGGCAATGTACAGCTTAACTAGTTTTTAATCGTATACGGTGTAAAAGAACCCGACCATGTGCGAGTTACTCATACATTAGTTAGACTGAGCTTATGCATTTAAGAATACAAAGCTAGGACAACGGGCTCGCAGTTAAAGCAGATAATAACCGCCTTCGAAGGTTAACATAGATTATCGACTCTATTTCTTTAGACCATAGACTACAAAATACAGTAATAATATATAACCTCCCGACTAAGATCGTATACATACAATGACTGTGTTTACAGGTAAGTGGAAGAGCTCAGTTCAAAAAGTATATATATATCACTACATAGTATAAAACAAAGTCGCTTCCCGCTGTCTGTCCCTATGTATGCTTAGATCTTTAAAACTACGCAACTGATTTTGATGCGGTTTTTTTTAGTAGATAGAGTGATTCATAAGGAAGGTTTTTATGTATAATAAATTTTGTTTTATGTACGTGTGTTATAGAAAACTCAAATCAATCGAAGCGAAGCGAGGGCGGGTCGCTAGTATATATATATACTACATCTGTTGTGCATAGTTCATCTGGTCGGTATAAAAGTCTAGTAAAGCGAAAGGTAAATATAGTTCGGTCAATGTAGGATAGTCGGTCTGATAGCCGTATCTCGATACTTTAGACACTGAACATAAATTACAAGCGAGGTACTTAAAAATAGGTATTTTTTTTAGATTACTACACGTTGCAGTATTTATGAAAAGTCAAAGAAACAAGTGTCAAGTGGGAATCATACTATTATAAGTTATAAGCAGAGATTGGACAAATGGGCGTCATTACTCGCAATAATGTGGACATGACTCCAAAGTTTTTTTAAAACAAGTTAAATTACATTAATTGATTACTTACAGAAAAAAAATTATCCTTCGCAAGACAGTAACAAATAAATCATAAGAAGACGTGAGGAGTGGCCATTAATATTAATCTACTTAAGTTTGCTCCATTTGCGAAAAGAGCTTTTCATCTTATTCGTTTATTTTAGCCGTGAAAAGTAATAAACTAACAACGGAAAATTTATAAAAAATACTGTTTATTTGCTTTAGTGAATCTACAAAATAACAAGTCTGTATTATTTATTTTTTACTGTTTTGCAAAGGATCAAAATTATCTTCCGGGAAAGAAATCAATTAATGTAATTAAAGTTGTTTAATCAAACTCTTTGGAGTCAGGTCCACATTATTGCGAGTAATGACGCCCACGCCATCTCTGGTTATAACACACATTTTTTTTTAATCCAGTAAAAACCAACTTACGACTCTGGAGCGAGTCCGCACAGCTCTGAGAGTTTCTTCTTGAGGTCCAAGTACGTGCCCTCGGAGTTGACGAGCACGCCGTACTTTATCGGAACCGACCCATCCAGCAGGACAACTGAGGAGAACGGTCTGGTATAACATGTGAATTTTCGATTAAATAAGATGCAATCTGCTCCATTGTGAGTGCAGCTTTATCGGATTCTCATTAGCTAATTAACCCTATTACCCGTTGTCCTACTACTTCGTCCCACTGCTCTATTCGCTTTCGTTGGAAATTAGGCAGAAACCATTTTTATTCCGCCAAAGAAGGTAGGTTAGGTTCGTTAGGTATCTTTAAACGCCCGAAGGGCAAACCGCCCAGAAATAGGAGCCCTGCCTGTGTTGCTCCGTCAAAAAGAGCAGTGGGACGAATGGGACCACGGGTAATGGTCCGCTAATTAATCACCAGAGGCCGGATTTTTCGCGGCAAAGCAAAAGACTGTCGCAATCTAGCTAGTGCTAGAGTCACTTTTTGTATCGATATCGAGTATTATTGTATAAAAAAACTCATGCCGATGTATTTACATTATTTTATAATCATTCGCGACAGTTGTTTTACATGTGTTATTCCACCTAGATTTTATCTCCTACTTTATCATTTAAAGTAATAAAATAACTCGTCGGGTAACTAAGAGGTAAAACTTTGAATTAAGCTACAATAGACAAAATGAGTACTTTTATCAGTATCACAAACCAAATAAAATGTCAAATGCTGCTGTGTGTACTGACGTGGATTTCGAAAATAAATTGCATCTGTTTCTATATAAAACGCACACGTAAAATGTTTTATAATTTTTTTTATTTTATTTTGTGGCCTGTTTTTTTTTATTATACAATTATATTTTTTCTATAGATATACAGGGTGTCTTGAAATCAATCGAAGAAATTTTAACCGTAGATAGGGTGGATGATTTGGATCATCTCTACATTGGTAACTTTTTTTTAAGTTAATATTTGACTGAGTTACAGACTGATTTATCCTGACGATGCTCTCAGTGTGCTCCATCTTAACTAATTCATTCATAACCTTACACCGGATTGACGGGGGCAAATATGTACCAGTGCTAGTGATTCATTAAATATCAATTAAGTTTATCGACAATTTTTTTCGTGACATATGGATCTTCCATTACAAAATAAAGTTGTAAATACCTTTATCTTCTATATCTAAATGATCAGCTTTCCATGAAGATAAACGATCTTTTTCTTTCGAATCATTTTTAACCGACTTAAAAAACTAAATGGTTCTCAATTCGTCGGAATACTAAAGAATATTGTCGTACTGAATTAATTTGTTATTCAATGTAATTTCAACGGTTGTCAAAAGTGACTCGAGTCCAGAGTCAATGTCAGATACCGGTTGTTTGTATTACGAGTATAAGAGGTTTGCACAAAATTACAAGTCATTCAAACTAGGCCATCACTTATTTTAATGATGATCAAAAATTGCTTTATATCGTTGTCGATAAATTTTGTCGATATTGAATCACTAGCACTGCTACATTTTTGACCCCGTCAAACCGGTGTATGACATAACATATGTCACAACGTAATGTAAATAAACAAGTTGTTCCATATCAACAAACTTTCTAATCACGGTCAAAAGCTCCACGGTGCTTAGAAAACTGAAAATAGACTGAAACTGAACTATAATATGAATGAAAAGATGATCTCTGATAAGGGCTATTATGTGAAATAATTTAAAAATGAAACTTACGATTACGATGTTTACTCACACTCTTCCCACACTTGCAAAGGTAAAATAGCACTTGTACTCGTAGGTACATTAAAGTTATTTTATTAGATCATGAATCATGGATTTATTTCATTGATTTCTACCACCATCAGGGATAACTATGAATACAACACACAATAATTAAAACGAATCAATAAGTTGTTATTGTCCTTTGACAGTTCAGCATAGTATTTTTTTAAATCTTGTACCATTGAATACTCTTTATGAAAAGAGGTTTAGGTTTAGGTTTTGTAAAAATAAAATCGTCTCTACACGTTATGGTAGCTTACAACTCTTACAAGGAAGGGTACCCAACTGTCCAACTCCGATTTGATTCATTTTCATATATGTTATAGAGTAGTCTAAAATAACGGATACGTATTTTTTTTAGCTGCCCAATCTCAACCTAAAAAGTGACTAAACCCGTTCAAAAAGTTTTTTAAAAGATATTTCTGTGCCTGATCTGTATTCAAAGTCCAAGAAAGGTCAATTGTCAGAGTCTACGTTTAATTTGACGTTGTGACCGTCACATTGGAAGGAGAAAGACAGCCTAGTTTTTGTTTCATTTCTTTTTAAGAAATACCTAATCTAAAACGCAGAGAAGAAAATCTGGTGCGAAGTTCATCATACCACTTTGATTTAAATCTATCCGGAGTCCTAATATCGCTGCGTTTATCGCGTGACAAAGTTTGGATAAGGCATCCGTCACCTTCTGACACGTTATACAAGTACGAGAGTGACGGATGCTTTATCCACATTTGACGCGCGATATGGACGGAGCCATATTAGGCCCTAAGCGAAGCAGAGTTTGTCAATAGGATTAATCTTTGAGGCCATAAACACATCAAATTCGAAAATCTTGTATTGAATTTTTTGCACTCTTACACGGCTATAGCTATAGCAAGGTATTTTTTGAAACTTTTTATTGCGAAAACGAGTAAGATAATGAAAGGTTAGCCTATTTGTGCAATATGTGGTTACGGAATTATCAACAACTTTTTTTAGAGTTGAAGGTAATTAGGCCTACCCCAATCTGAGAACGAAGGGGTGAGTTTATGTATGTGTACGTATGTGTAATGACAGATTATTGAGGTAAGATTTATTTGGAAGTGTGTTAGATCTTTTATTTTTATCTTACGTTTCGGCAGAAGGGAAAGTTTGTGTATGACGGAATGAATATGTTCAGTCTGTGAGCACTTAGAAGGTGCTTCGGGTTTGAACTTGTCTCTCACTCGCTACCATAAGCACTTGTTAAGAGCGAGTGAGAGAGAAGGACAAATCCGAAGGACCTAAGAGCTATCGCGCTATACGCTGCTGCGCTGCACGTAAGTTTATCCATTCCATGGGCTAGGAAAGGTTGGTATTTTTTGTTCTCTATGGTAAGTGTGACATCATAATAAATTATAATCAATTATGCGACGGCCTTATATCCATGGACAAAATATTTTACATTCGGGCTGTTGGCTACTGCCACAAATACCACGCAGATCAATACGGAGGGCAATAATCCGATCGTTCAATCCATGTCTTTCTGAACTCTATCTCTGAGTCTATGAATTTATGGCTGTCATTATAATATTATGTCATTGTCATGTTATTTTGAGATATTCAAGTCGTCAGTCGTCACACATTACTTTTGCTGTAAACCGGTTATACGGGCCACTTTAGAACAGAAAAGAATGGTAAATGGTTAGATCTCGACAATAATATAAGAAGGACGATAATATTATGATCAGTCTTGGCGAAGCGTGAACAAGAAATCTAGTGAATTCACATTTAAAACCAGCTAGTGTTCAAATTGCAAAAATGAAAATACAGTAAGTTGCACTAATGAAAATACAGTAAGTTGCACCAACATTTATAATTATTTTTAAATGTTAGTCAGATTTCTGCTTACATGGAACGAACTGTTTGTTTACATACCATGTAAACAACGTATGGTGTCAGGTCATTGACCTTTAGAATTTTGACGTTAGTTACTACGAACGTTTGTAGTAATATAGTATCAGCGTCAAAATGTCAAGGTCGAGATATCGGCTGCGATACATCAAGTAACAAAATTAATATAATTAATCCTTCTTTTTTTTTTACATTAACAGAAACAAAAATGAACCATACCCCCGTGATCAGAATCGTGCGAACTATTACCCCGCCAAATATCTCTTATTGAATCCAAGACACCCTGTATATCTATAGAAAAAATATTCTTACACTAGATTGCGACAGTCTTTTGTTTTGCCGCGAAAAATCCGGGGTCTCCTAATCACGTGCAACTGCACTTTTCCAGTACTAGGTCGTTAAAGTAAATGGAGTATAGTGAGTTTCGAGAAATGCCCCCCAGGCTTGTGCGAGTGCATGCTAGCTACTGTGGTGAAATAAGGTTGCAATGCGAAAATAGACCTTATTTCACTGTACCTTTTTAGGTTATACGTCGCATTTGCTTTTAATATTTTAAATTTAAAAGCAAATGGTAAGATAGAACGGCGGTTGTTTATATTTGTTTAGTTTTCGAGAGTCGCTCCTGGGCCTGCGGGCCGGGCGCATCACTTGTACATATTTATCTGACGACGCGCTGGCCTAGTGGGTAGTGACCCTGCCTACGAAGCTAGCGGTCCTGGGTTCCAATCCCGGTAAGGGCAGATATTTGTGTGATGAGCTCGAATATTTGTTCTTGAGTCATGGAGGTTTTCTCTCTATTTAAATATATATTTATCTATTTAAGTATTTATATCGTTGTCTAGTACCCATAGTACACACAGCATCACACCTAACTAACCATTAAAGACAGAGCAGAGAGAAAAAGAAAGAGATGTATATATGTGTATTATGTCAACAACATACGATTCTAGTGCGACTCTCTTTCATGCAATATTTCAGATTTCTGAAGTGTATAACTAGATGTGTTGCTGTGTGTACAAGCCCAGAGCTTAGTTTGGGACTAGGTCAATTGGTGTGAGATTGTCACCTTATAATTTATTTATTTAATAGTGAATTAAAATAATAGTCATGATGATTGTGTTTATATCGAAAACCGCCACATTTTCCCTACCTATGAGTGTCGCGCGCAGCGTGTTCTCGACGGGCAGCGGCAGGCTGAGCATGTTGAACGCGTCGAAGCGCGTGGACTCGGCGGCGCACGCGTCGCAGCGCACGCGCGACTTGAGCTGCCCGTAGAACAGGTCCGTCATCACCGACGCGTTGCGCGCCGAGTGCACCGCCCACGCCTCTTCCGCCACCTCCTGTACGGAATACAATTTATTATGACGTAAACCAAGATCTCTCTTAAGAGGATTGTGTGCTTAAATCGGTATCCTGACTTTTGACCAAATCATGATTTGACATCTCTCACTCTTATTTCGCAAAAACGTGTTTGTGCATAAACCGTTACATATTCCAAATGTTACATGGGCTTGGGAAATAAGTTAGGTTAGGTTAGACTTTTCAATGTAAAAAAAACAATCCGACGGGAAGTATCTCTTTGATAAATTAAAGTTTTTAACCCTTAAATGCATAATGATTTATATCGTATATTTTAAAGTTCAATTTCAAACGTACATTTTAAGCAAAGGGGTTTGGGTAAAAGTGTTGTCATTTGTAAAAGTCATACATTTTCAAGTTAAGCGGCCATTAGTAAAAGTGGTAAATTATGATAGAATAATCAAAAATAAACATGTTTTGTTAAATAATGTAATACTCTTAACTGCATCGGAGCCGAGATATTTAATATTCTTACCTAGGCGTACTTTTAGTACCAAAAACTGAACACTTAAATCTTAAATGTCTCGGCTCCGATATTATTTAACGCCATATATTATATACATCTATGTGTATTTCAAGGTATGTATATAACTATGCAAAAATCATCCGTGGCCGTTGAAAAAAAAAGACAATATTCTGGGAACAAATTTACCCAATGCCCTTTCAATCTTAGAATTTATGCAGTAAGATTTGTAGCTTTGTCACAATTCAAATTTGGAAATTAACTTTAAGACGCGTTCGATTTTCAAAACGCTATGCATTTAAGGAATAAAATGATATAGTTTGTCAGATGATGATTTGGTAAAACATTAGTGAACAGCTTAAATTACGTAGCTGTCAAAAAATCTACACAAATATAGCTCCGGGCGATAACGTTTCTCACCCCTTAACAGATTCATTGCCAAGGTCTCTGATTTTCATACAAAGTCGACCCGCCTAGCGTGTCGGCGGCAATGAGTGTTAAATCAAGTCCGATTTCCAGGATTTTTGAATACGATGTAGTAGTTATGAATAACTAGGTTTGTAAGTTTTCCACCCAGAAAATAAAAATGAAATTCTGACAAAGGACGTTTAGGGATTTCAATATAGCCCCCTGTGAGCACTTCGGGGTTGTACTTCTTTCTCACCCCTTCATACGCTCTTATTAAGAGCGAGTGAGAGAGAAGTACAAACCCGAAGCACCTGAGAGCTATCGTACTGTAGTATGTCTTCCACACCATAAAACACCCCTATAACCTGACCTGGTCGGCTCTCCCGTCGGAGTCCCTCATGGCGGGTGCGTTGGCCCGCTGCGCCCGGTTGAGGTCCTCGTGCAGCGTGTCCAGCAGCCAGGCCAGCAGCTCCTGCGCGTCGTGCTGGCCGCCGCCCGCGAGCGCGCGCGCGTGCTTCGACACGCACCAGCGCACGCGCAGGGGCGCTACGGAGCGCGCGCTGCACGACCACACCTGAGGGAACATCGCCACAATTGGGTAAGTAAAGTTTTTGGAAGAGATGTAAATTATATTTTTTTTCGATAGTCGTCATCCTGAAGATCATAGAACTGCGGCTCTTTTACTTTTGCAAAGATTTACTTGAATTTACTTATTTGAATTGAACCGTTCGTTTACTTTGATTTGATTTGACAATGACAGATATAGAAGTGTTTTTTTTTCTTTTTCATTAAGTACGAAGGCAACAAGGTAGTCGGTCATTAAAGTGTACAAATGTCAACTTCATAATTAAAAAAAATATTTCTAAAATATTAGAGGAAATAAAAATAAAAGAGCCGCAATTTCTTGATCTTTAGGATGACGACTATCGAAAATAAATATAATATACATATCTTCCAAAAACTTTACTTAGCCTATTGTTTTTTAGCTGACACAGTATGGTGCATACCCTTCAGGCCTACCATACAAAGAAATTTGTCAATGAATCTTTTATGAGTGAAATGAAGTATTCTTTTTAATTTTGATCATTAGACACAAAAACAAAAGAAATACAAAGAATACCACGGATTGTATGCATATGAAATCGAATTTAGGTAAAATAATTATCATTGTATGGAATGAAAAAAAAACACAACAGCCAAAGTGAAATGATTAAATTTACTTAATATATTTCCTACAATAAAAAAACTCTAAGCTTGGAATAGTTTATGCCATGCTTTGTCACTTTCTGTCAGATGCAAATGTCGCAATTACAGATAAGGACAAAGCATGGCATAAACGTGTCCGTCTTTATAAGTAAGGGGGTTAGATTTAAAGTCAGAGTCCCTTTTGAAACCCAGCTGCGGCACAAAGTTAAGTAAAGGCCCTTTTCATCGCCATATTAAATGTGTGGTTTTACTTGTCATTTTTATAATATTATATTCAAAACACGTCAGTTCTATCAAATAAATGACAAAACCACCGATTAAAATATAAATACACGAAACACTAGTCATGATTATCAGTTTATTCTTCGCTCATTGAATACAAAACAGACACATTCCATAATAATTTTCTCTTCCATTAAAAATCGTATTCCACCGCTTCTAATTTTAAAATGCAACACTGACTCTTTTCGGATTGTGTCCGTTTTGTATTCAATGAACGCTATGATTACAGACTTACCTCTTTACAGAGTTCGCCATAGCGCACCGCCAGCGCGCCCTTCGTGCCCAGAGGGTTCGTCGTGTTCACTTCGTATAGATGCATGCCAGAGTTAAAGTAGCGGGTCAGAGGGCCCGTGTTCCACACCTACAGGTGTAAATATGTTTATTTATTTAAATATTTACAATCTTAAGAAAAGGTAATGGGCAATTTTGCATGGGCCCCGTCCCCACCCTCCAACAGTCACGGGATGCATGTCTATATATGTTCATTAGGACCCAAAAAAAGACTTTAATGAAACAAAAACTTTTAAGAGCCAAGCAACGCAAGAATGTGTTCATTTTTAAACAAATTCCATACGATACGATTATGATTTTCCAAGAGAACTCCATGCATATCGTGATCGTTGCCATATTAAAAATACATTATGTTTCCAAGTACACTGAGACATGTTTCATCTCTGTTGGTGGGTGGGGAAATTTTTGGGAATCGTCCTTTGGGGCTTTCATCAAGCTTGGTAACTGCAGCCCAAATATAATAAATATATCTGAAGAAGAAAGAAAAGAAGGGATCTATAAATTGATTTTGCAGCACAGTGGCGAAGCGTCACGTAAATAAATAGGCAAGCCGGAGCAAAAAAAGGTGTATCTCTACTCTACGCTTATAATCAATTTTTATATCTGGGTGAGCGCGTCCTAACTTAATGACATGTTTTTTATTTTCAAAGGATAACTTTGAAAAACATGTTAGTTCATTAAGTCGGTAAGTACCTAATTTGTAAGACAACACTCAATTTGAACCAATGCAGCCATTTGTACTTTGAGTACAGACAGACGACAATATTTAAAAACCAAACCACGAATATAACCTGAATAAATAGATTTAAGCAAAACCTAAGGGTACCTACCGTATTAAAAGCGGAATTGAAACAAACCTCCGTCGTCGCCAAGAAACGCCAGATACCTAGTTGCCAAACACTATAATAACAATAAATAACAATCACAGAACGCTTAGCGAGCTAAATTTCACTGAGTTTCATAAAACAAAACACTAGGCAATTATAATAAATAACAAAAAAAACTTTAATGGAAACACCGTGCATCTTTGCGCGCCGCGAAGCGAAAGTAATGGCGGCAAACTGGCAAATTATTATTACTAAAGGTCGAAGGTCGTTTGCGACGGCGACAGCGTCCTTGGGAAAAGAAAGATAATTCATGCACTTAAAGCTTAAAATTCGATAAAATAAGCCGGTTTGCGACCTCGGACCGTGGCGATCTTTCTCGCTCTAATTTTCATTACGTCTCACGTGCCGCTGTGTCTGTGTGCGAGTTGGAAGCGCTAGGAAAATG
Organism: Acleris laterana; assembly: GCA_963966035.1. Lineage (NCBI taxonomy): Eukaryota > Metazoa > Arthropoda > Insecta > Lepidoptera > Tortricidae > Acleris > Acleris laterana. The sequence continues at coordinate 4,437,810 of OZ014457.1, forward strand.
TTTAAATGTGTTAGTGCAAGTCCGGAGCTGACTCACCGGCATGTATGGCGGTTTTAATAAAATTGTGGGTGTAAGTTCGAGCGCGCGTAGGTAAATGTAACTGAGCGTGTGTGCGTGTATACGAAAATATTGTTCTTGTTTCTTTCTAGTGAATGGGTGCGAGCGAGTGATAGATCTCGGCTTGGTAAATAAATAAATTTGAATTGCGGCGTAAATGCGTTTTGTTCATGCATCGTATTATGAAGCAAGGTAAAGCTATAGTACACCGGGTTACTTTCGGTTTTACGTTTTGTTGTTTGTATACCTAGTGGTACCTACTCTATGCATAAGAATTTTTAGGGAAGCCGCTGGGAATCGGGTTGTATGGACGCTTCGCTACTGTTGCAGCATCTGAAACTAGATCTGCCAAAATGAACTGAAACAGTCCGAAATAGATTAGAATGCTAAAAGTTGTTGGTAATTCTTTAGCTCTGCCTACCCCACTCTGGGAATGAAGACATGAGTTTAAGTACGTATGTATGTACTTTATCTTAATTATCTAAACGTGTTTCACTTTGTCATGGCGTAATATATGAATTAAGTTATTTATCTATCCATCTACCTTTGTGTTTTTGTAAAAAACGTAATGAGCGTTGTATACTAACCGACTGCAGGGCAGCGTTCATATAGCAGGTGTTGCCCAGGTTGTGCAGGCCGGTGGCGCCGGGCAGGTTGGGCGCGACCAGCGTGTCCCGCCGCTCCATCGCGCGGTTGCCGTTGCTCATGCTGTGACACACAAACGGCGTAAGCGACGGAGCACATACAGCGAAGCGTACAGAGTGCCACAGCATCATTGTCTTTAGACGTGTTGAAATAAGATCGTTATTAAGACTGCGGCGAGCGTACGCCGGATGTACAGTGGCGCCCTCATTACTTTTATTGTGTTTTCTAATGAACTAAGGTATTTTCTTGAAATTGAACTGTACGTTTTCGGTAAGACACCCTGTCTTTTCGGCATCTCAAACGGGAGTTTATTAATGCAGTCTTGAGATTGTAGTCGTGTGATTTCAAATGTCTATGGGTCTCAAATCTTACCATCAGGTGGCTTGCTCGTTTGCCTTCTCCACACCAGAAAACTCCAACCGTTGAAGAATACAACTAGTCTACTAGCGTTGACAAGTACTGGAGGTACGGTCACGAGCGTTAATTTAGGCACCATTTCAAGCAAAATATGCTTGGAGTCGTCAATGTCATTAGAGATGTCAAGTTATTTGTAACTTCTAGGAAACTCAACCTTATTGTTGTCGAATGTCAGATTGACTTTGGACCTAAGGTGGGTACCAAATTAAATTTCGTGACTGTACTTGGGGGAGGCCTATGTCCAGCAGTGGACGTCTTTCGGCTGACATGATGACCAGCGTTGACCAGTACCTGAGCGCGCCGATCTCCTCGGGCCACGTGAGATCCGCGTTGCGCAGCTCGAGCAGGAGCCGCGTGCGCTCCGAGCAGCGCAACTCCTGCAGCGTCCATTGCTCGTCGTCTAGCAGGACCGCGCTGGACCCTAGCAGCCAGAGCCGGACGTCTTCACGCGCCAGGCCTAGCGCTTGGCAGAGGAATTCTGACACCTGAAAAGAGATACACGTTTAAAAGCTGAAGGTGGATAAAGAGTTTGAGTTTCGATTTTAATTTATGACATTTAATTAAAGAAGCAGTTAAAATTGAGATGTGAGAGAAGCGTGACGCTTAGGACCACGGTACCGCGTTCCGACGTTGCACAATGCCTTGGTGTCGCGTCGTGTAAATGTGGGTTATGGGTTCCCATTTGTAAGATTTTATCGTAACATGATGCCGAGACCGTGTCGGTAATAAGTCGTTCATTGAATACAAAAGGGACACATTACAAAATGAGTCAGTGTTGAATTTTAAAATTAGAAGCAGTTCGTATAAGTTTTTCAATGCAAGATCAAATTATTTTGGAATGTGACAGTTTTGTATTTTTTATGTTGTAAGGTACTGTCGCGATGAGACCCATCCTGAGTGCATGATTTACACTGTTCATATTCAGCCTAACAAGTCCTGTCGATTTGCTTCGCAATCCTATAATGTGGAACCACCTTTGTCAGTGTTTAATCTCAAATTGATGAGTGACAGTCCTAACGACGTCGTACCGTGCATCGTACTACGATTTTACTTTTCAGCCCTTACGTTGGACTGTCAACGACTTGTGTCAAGGTTCAGGGTACAGTAGAACACAATTTATATGGCGAGTCGTGAATCATCGTTCGCGCAGACAAAAACCACGATTCCGATGATTTTTGAAAGCCACGATCAGATTTGTACTTAATAGTTATTATCAGGTGCAAATTAAATTGTATACATTTTTTCCATCTCACTTACGCACGTTTGACAGCTGACTGAATGACACGCGGGCGCGCGTCAACATGGCTTCATTAATAACCAATAATAGCACAGAATACAACCACGCAACGTGTAGATCATGGTGATTGGTTCCCGCGCTTCGAAAATTTGTCATCTGCGCAAGTACATATATGGTCATATGTATACCTTCCATATAATTCCATTTATATACCTGTAATATGACTTGCCATAAATGAATATGAATATGAATATGAATACATTGGTGTCATATCAGTTGTGTTTTACTGTACACACAGCAACACATCTAACTATACACTTCAGAAATCTGAAATATTGCATGAAAGAGAGTAGCACTAGAATGCGTATGTTGTTGACATAATACACATATATACATCTCTTTCTTTTTCTCTCTGCTCTGTCTTTAATGGTTAGTTAGGTGTGATGTTGCGCTCATTCCCGAAATACCTGAATTTTAAAATACCAGATTCTCAATATACTTGAATCTCAAAAAATAACATTTAAATTTCGGTATCGTTGATTATGCTTACCTAATACTTCGAAGCTGGTGATTTGGGAATCATGTAAAATTCAAAATTCTGGTATTTTGGGAGTGAGCGTGATGTTGTGTGTACCACGATGCTACGTTTTAGCCCTCACGCTGGGCTGGCATCGAGTTGTGTATGTCAAGGTTCAGGATGATCGTGCAGGGTATCTAGAGGAGCAAGCATGAAGAGCTAGGGCTGACCTGGCGCACGGTGGCGAGGCGCGAGAAGGCGGCGGTGTAGGCGAGCTGGCGGTCGGGCGGCGCGGGCGGCGCGGGCGCGGGCGCCAGCGGCACGCTCGAGTACATCGACACCGAGCCCACGCCCGCCACCGAGCTCATCCCTGGGGAACATCACACCACTTTATACTACATCCTTAACCAACGGATGAAAGCGATCAATTGACAACATTTCATTTTGGTGACACCTGCAAATTACTATACGAATCGAAAGGGTTTTGCCTCCTGAACACGGCAAAATATTTATTTAGATTTATTTTTCTTTATTTACTAAATTACAAGTAAGTTAATAAAAATATCGAGTTTTACCAATACTATGCCTGAATAGATATAATACCATTGCCTTTTAACGAGAAAAAAAACTGTCATACTTCAAATTTGACATTGACACTATTGACAGATGGATAGATACTTAGGGAATTATGGTTGACATGATACTTTTTTATATACAGATTGGACTAACGTAATATGTCCATTGTGTCGTAGAAATGAAGTTACGCCCTTTTAGAATAAGTACATCTTAATAAATTAATAATAAAATAATTATTCATTCTAGAGAAAATTTAAAACTATTAGTGTGTTCCTCCTTCTAAACAGTATATTTAAAACGAATAAAATTAAAGTCTTGAAAATATGAAATCTTGTCAATTGCAGTTTAGTTTAGTTGATTTGTTCCTGTCTCGTCATATTCCAGATTCGTCATCTTCCAAACTCGTAATTTTAAAGTCACAATTAAATCGCGAGTAACACTCATCTATTAAGTATCTAAAGAGGTTCTTATCATAACATTTACCACAGAGGATTTCTATAATAAATTTGTGCAGGCAAATGTACATGGTATGACGAATTTGGAATATGACGACTTAGGAACATGACCAGTTAGGAAATTGTCGAGTTTGGAAAATGACCAATTTGGAATATGACGAATCAGGAACAAATCGTTTAGTTTTGTTCGAGGGTCCAATTGATACTTTCACCAGAGTTAAACACTCTACTTTTCATTTACTCGCTATCGCTCGTGCAGCCTAAATACTTCGGGGCTGCAATACGGTATTTAACGTCAAATCAGCTTCTGTTTATGAAACATCAAAAACGCTCCGTTACTATGAAATTTATAGGGATTACTATCTTGTGACGTCACAATCAAACAGCGTCCTTATTGTTGGATTTTATGAATTTACATAAATACACACATACATAAACTCACGCCTTTATTCCCAAAGTGGGGTAGGCAGAGCTACAGAATTACCAACAACTCTAAAAACTTGTTGATAATTCTGTAACCACATTTCGCACACTTAGGCTAAGATGTTTTAAAAATCTTAAAATAGCAAACATAAATAAAATATTGATGTTTTCCTAGTACTTTTATAATGTTTAACTGTTGTTAATGAAAAACCAATTTAATTTCACTTCAATCAAATACCCTATTGATCACTTTCATTGATGCAATTGATCCTGCTTACAAAGATGGCCTTGCGTTCAAATTACATTTACTTCACGCAATTAACGGCATTTTAATCAGTTTTAACAGAGTTTGTTGAGTGAATGAGCAGTGTTACATTTGTACTTACTCGGTGGGACGGCAACGTGGCGGAATATCTTCAGGTTAAGCGGATACAGCTCCAATTCCACATCCGAGTTAGGAGGACGAATTACCTGGAAAAAATAAATATAAATACAAGATCTATATTTTATTTTGTTCTAGCTCATAATGCCATCATCTTCTCCACGGATAGTCATCAGGGTTGCCAACGTATTTAGGTTAGGTTTGTAATTTAAAAATGCTAGTCAATGGAAGATTCCACTTACCATCAGGTGACCTTGCCTTCTTCATACCATAGAAAAAAAAAAGTTATGTAGTTGGGTCATTCTACTTTTAAGCGCAGGTCGATTTTTTGACAAGTGCTCTTCAAATAATATTTTTATAAAAACGTTAAAGTACTCGGTTTTTTAATTTAATATTGAAATAGGTACACAACTTAGCTTACATTTAAAATTATCACTACATTTAAAAAGTCACTATAATTAACTTTAAAGTAGGTAACATAGTGGTCACGCGTGTCCCCGCCATTTTTATGGAAAAAGTGTATTTACCGCTGTGTTACCAACTTTTCCTTATAAAATACTAGCGACCCGCCCTCGCTTCGCTTCGGTTTATGCGAGTTTTCGGTAACACCCGTACATAAAACAAAGTTTATTATACATGAAAACCTTCCTCTTGAATCACTCTATCTATTAAAAAAAACCGCATCAAAATCCGTTGCGAAGTTTTAAAGATCTAAGCATACATAGGGACAGACAGCGGGAAGCGACTTTGTTTTATAATATGTAGTGATCAATAAATTTAAAGTGTTTTGTTTTGAACTATTAAATTTAGTTGTTCCAGGTTCAATATAAGTCAAATTTACGTGAAAAAAATGTCTAAAAATGCCTTTAATTTCACCAATGATTATGTATGCTCTAAAAAGTAGAATGACCCGGGTACTGACCTGCCTCGGCAGCGGCTCGGCGCCGCCGTACCAGAGCGCCAGCGCGCGCCAGAGCGCGTCGGGCACCAGCTCGAAGTCGCGGTGCTGCACCAGCGTCAGGTCGCGCCGGAGGTGCCCGCCCTCGCCGGTCAGGGTGCGGACCTGTCACATGCCATTTTTATAGGTTAACAACAAAAATATTAGTGAGCTATTATTGATATTAGTCTGGGAACACAATTCCGATCTTGTGATCGAAAATGTCCAAGAGCCTCACCTTTTATTTTTTTTTTTTATTTTTTTTTTTTTTTATGGCATCGAGTATACAAACAAGCACACAGGCCACCTGATGGTAAGTGGAAACTGTGACCCATAGACATTCGCAATCACAAGACTGCAATGCAATCCTAAGACTGCTAATGCGTTGCCAACCCTGAGGCTAAGATGGAATGCCTCTATGCTAGTCATTTCACCGGGTGTCCTATCCCCAAGCCGGAACACAACAATGCGAACACTGCTGTTTGGCTCAGAACCCTATTCGACCATTCTGACAATTATAGGTGACAGGTATAAACTAAGCTTGATATAAAAGCAAAACATGGCGCCAGTCATCTGTCATGGCCAAAAATGAGGGCTGGTGGCATTCAGGCTATAAAAAAAACACATGAAGACGAGTATTAAGTGGGCCTAAACAAACGTTAACAATTTGCAGTTGTGTGTAAACTTTCATATGTAATTATAGACCAAACACGTGTTACAACAATTCTCTACATTATTCCCCTTGATTTGGCAATCCATAAAAAGAAATGTAGTTGGAGTACCACAAGGGAGCATTATGGGACCCATATTGTTTCTATTGTACATAAATGATCTCCCAAATGTTACGGAACTGGATTGTACACTTTTTGCTGATGATTTATCTGTTGTAATACCCTGTAATGATATTTTGAGATATAATGATGTAATTAATGATGCAATTTGTAAAATTATAATTTGGCTTAATAACAATGACTTAAATATTAATATAAATAAATATACAATTTGTTAACAAAAACGGGAACAAACTCCCTCTGATTGAAAAATATGAAAACCAAATTATAGAAGAATCACGTCAAACAACGTTTCTAGGCATCACGTTGGATGACAAGTGCTCTTGGACCGATCATATTAATAAAATTTGTAATAAAATCAATTCTTTTGCTTATGCTCTCTGGCGACTAACAAAAATCAGCGCAAAACATGTTGCAACGCAGGCATACCACGGATATGTGGGCTCCCTACTTAGGTATTGCATTATTCTGTGGGGAAATTCTTATCATGCCCATAGAGCATTAATAGCACAAAAGCAATGCATTAGGGCACTGTGTAATGTTAACGTCTTGACATCGTGTCGGCCGTTGTATAGGAATTTGAAGCTGCTGACGGTACCATGCATGTACATCTACGAGGTCTGTCTATTTGTAAAAACGCAGCCAACTTTGTTTAGAACATGTAAAGATACTTGTAACTTTAACACTAGATACCCTGATAAACTAGTAATACCACAAAGGAGGACAAAATTGTCGAGCAGGAACGCACTTTGTATGGCGGTTAGTATTTATAACAGACTACATAATGACATAAAAGATTTACCAATAAATAGATTTAAGATAGCACTTAAAAATGGCTTGTACAAGAGACTTTCTATTCTGTGGGGGAATACTTTGATTATTATAAGTATAAATTGTGACTTAACATTCATGTACCCCTGTATATTAGTAATTGTCGCAACTGTTATTTTTTTTTTGCATGCCAGATGCTGGTGAAGTGTGTGAAGCGTTATAAATGTATACCATCTTATGTACCACATTTTAAGCAAAAATAAAGATATTCTATTCTATTCTATCGCTTATCTCTTAAAGTACCCTGACCAGAAGGCTTATTATGACATGGCTATGCAGTTCATTTTACGGTGAGCGCAAAAGACGTATCATCTATCACGCACATATTGCATAGATACGTCATAATAACCCTACAGTTAACACTAAACTTAGGTAACAATAACGCCCACTTGCGTGGACCAGAGTTAGCGTCTTAACCCGAGGTTAGGCGGCAAACCACGTACAAAAGTAGACGCTTAACTCTGGGTTAAGGGCTAACTCTGGTCCGCGCAAGTCCGCCTAAGTAACACAAGCTTACCTTGAGCTGTTCGGGCTGCAGCAGCCGCCTGTTGTCGATGGGGCCGGGCGCGTGCGGCCGCTGCGTGGCCGCGCTGCTGACGCCGCTGCTGCTGCCGGCGGACCCGAGGGACGCGGTCTCCGCGCGCCACAGCAGGGAGCCCATGGATTCTGGAAATTATCAGCTGTTTTAGGACACATCGTGACGCTCGTCGTCACTCCTAACCTGATAGTATAAATCAGAATACTATGTTGATATTTTAGTTTCACGAATAAATGGTTTTCTTTCTTTTTAATTTAGAACAACCTTTTGCCCGCGAATACGACCGCTTTAATATACTTCATGGGTAAATCAACTCCTTCACCCACGACTTTAGTCACTTGCGTTACGGTGCGATCAACTCCCACATGAATTTATACTTAACTGAGCGTGCAATTTTTTCAAATACTTTTACTATTTGAGACTGTTTTAAGGAATGCTAGGGTATACTAAAATATTTACAAAAAATACGTTCTCGAACGAAATATAATAGCTTGTCTCCTGCGTTACCGGACAAAATAGTGTGGGCCAAAAATCCATTTTTACCCTTATGCCTGTTTTCTAAAGAACTGTCAAATATCCAGAAATAAAATGGCCATCTTTGTTATCATGGAGACAGCCGGGATATCACCTATCTCTGTACCAATTTTCCGTTAAGTTGCGTTGCATTTCCAAGTTGTTGACGACGCGCTGGCCTAGTGGGTAGTGACCCTGCCTACGAAGGCTAGCGGTCCTGGGTTCGAATCCCGGTAAGGGCAGATATTTGTGTGATGAGCGCGAATATTTGTGTCTGAGTCATGGATGTTTTCTATGTATTTAAGTATATATTTCTCTATATTAGTATTTATATCGTTGTCTAGTACCCATAGTACAAGCTTAGAGCTAAGTTTGGGACTAGTTAAATTGGTGTGAGATTGTCCCCTTATACAGGGTGTCTTGGATTGAATAAGAGATAGTTGGCGGGGTAATAGTTCGCACGATTCTGATCACGGGGGTATGGCATCGAAATATAATAAGTATGGAAGAGTAACGTCTAACAAAAACGACTGACAAATCCGCTCCAAAACGCCCACTTTTTGAAATGAAAAGATCTTATGTATCGAGTGGTTTCAATAATCAACTAAATATTAATTGAGTTAAGGTATGAAGTCATTTATGTCAGATGCTGGTATAACGTTTGAGTAGACAGTAATTTCAGTAAGGTTTTATACCGTCTGAAAGACAAAAATCTGCAATTGGTCACAAGCTCTCTGACACAAGATTTCCATTTGTCAATTTTTTTTTTCATAAGGGTTATTTGAACGCGGCCATGTCTTTCAACATTTGACGTGGATGGTTTAATACAAAAACAACACAGTAATTGAATAATGAATTTTATTAATATTTTTTTATATGATTGAATGATTGTTGCCCTAGAATCATTTAATATACTTATGTTACACTATTATAAAGTTGTAAAATAGTATATCAGAAGATATTATGTTGTAAGAGTAGTCAGCGTCAAATAATCTTTAGCATCTAAACATATCTAATAGACCTGTGATAAACTCCTCGACGTCTGATATTCATTAAATATTAATTAAATTATTGTAGGTAAATAAATGTTGACAACGTACTGTACAATTTGGGACCGCTGTGACTTTTAAAAAATGTTTTCCAGTTTTTGAGATGACATAATCCGATTCATCAAAATGGATACTGCAAATCCTGCAATGTTTGCTAGGCATCCAATTCTCGTTTCGCAATTCGCGACGAACTGCATCCAACCAAGGCGTTCTTCATTTTTTGGAAAACTTAACACGTTCACGGACAGTACGTCGAGAGACGGAAACTGAGACCCTCGTGAAATGGCACTGCGGCTGTGGCCGGTGTTTTTAATTACGCCGATAGTGTCACAGCAAAAAAAGCTCTAGGGCAACCTCAACCTCATGCACTACCCTAAAAGGGGAACGACACGTGTTATGGCACATCACGGCTGTGGACGTAACGGCTGTGGACGAGCTGCCACAATAGGTAAGATTTTTTTATTCGACATTACATACATATTTATTCCGTCATAAAGTGGCACAATGTTTGAAACAACGTTAAATGTGACAGTTCGTCCATGGCCGTAGAAAATGTTGTATGGAATTTATTTGTGCCGTATCACGCAGTTTTGAGGTTGGTGTTGTTTGTGTCCGTGAACGTGTTAAAAAGGTCATATTTCGTTTTTTTTATTATGTAGGTACTTAAACTAACGATATTAAAGATGACATAAAATTTAATTTCCTATTCATTCGAAGTAGTTACTTGTAATTCACATTTTTCAAAGATATATTGCATAACATCGGCCATGACATTTTGGTATGGGAATATTAAAAATTCAATAACTTAATAATGAAAATAAATATCGCTTTGTTTTGCATCTGTGTGGGTCCTGCACCAATTTACAATGCAACTTGGCATGGTTGCAGCGTGATTTAAATCCGGTAATCATTAATATCGTTTTTTTTCTTTTGTGATAGTAAACAACTGTTTGACACTACGTCACAAAGTCGACTGATAGACAGTTCGGCACTCATTAATAGCACAGTATAGATATAGCTAAAGCAGTAAAGAAGCTCCGAACAAACGCTCGAAACGACGCACTCACACAGACGCACGCCTCTACGAGACCTGCAAGCGGACATCGCAGTGCTGTCAGTCGCGAGTGCCGCGTCGAGACGAATGGTTTCTTTCGCATTTTATATTCTTTAAAAAGATGCCGCGAGTGTATTGCGTGGTATATGGCTGTTTAAATTTGGCTTCCTCAACACGGAGATTTCATTTTTTAAACTCCCTACTTGTGTTGAAGTAAAAAGTAGCCGCCATCTTGAACTTTTTAGTTATTGGACTGATTGCTTCCAAAATTGATATTTGGGAATCTGTGTGGTCTCCGAAAAGGAATCCGTTGACAGAATGGGACAAAGTAGCCGCCATCTTGAATTTTTTAGTTATTTAACTGATTGCTTCCAAAATTGATATTTGGGAATCTGTGTGGTCCCCGACTAGGAATCCGTTGACAAAATGGGAAAAAGTAGCCGCCATCTTGAACTTTTTAGTTATTGGACTGATTGCTTCCAGAATTGATATTTGGGAATCTGTGTGGTCTCCGACAAGGAATCCGTTGGCAGAATGGGAAAAAGTAGCCGACATCTTGAATTTTTTTAATTATTGGACTGATTGCTTTCAAAATTGATATTTGGGAATCTGTGTGGTCCCCGACTAGGAATCCGTTGACAGAATGGAAAGAAGTAGCCGCCATCTTGAACTTTTCAGTTATTGGACTGATTGCTTCCAAAATTGATATTTGGGAATCTGTGTGGTCTCCGACAAGGAATCCGTTGACAGAATGGGAAAAAGTAGCCGCCATCTTGAACTTTTTAGTTATTTGACTGATTGCTTCCAGAATCGATAACTGGGAATCTGTGTGGTCTCCGATAAGGAATCCTATTACTCTTGAAACTGACACTTGAATGACGACTTAGTACAAGATGGCGGCTACTTTTTCCCATTCTGTCAACGGGTTCTTTGTCGGAGACCACACAGATTCCCAAATATCAATTTTGGAAGCAATCAGTCCAATAATTAAAAAGTTCAAGATGGCGGCTACTTTTTCCCATTCTGTCAACGGATTCCTTGTCGGAGACCACACAGATTCCCAAATATCAATTATGGAAGCAATCAGTCCAATAATTCAAAAGTTCAAGATGGCGGCTACTTTTTCCCATTCTGTCATCGGATTCTTTGTCGGAGACCACACAGATTCCCAAATATCAATTTTGGAAGAAATCAGTCCAATAACTAAAAAGTTCAAGATGGCGGCTACATTTCGTCAATCTGTCAAGGGATTCGCTGTCGCAGACATCGATTTTGCACTAACTACTACTACTACTAAACAAAAACTTTTTTCAATTTTACAATATTTTAGGTGACAACCCTGACGCTCAATTGGAGAGTAGGCATTTATCTTGAAAATTAGGCCGAGCTTCTTTACTGCTTTAGCTATATATATACTGTGTTAATAGCTCCACCCCCGCCGGCACTAAGTCAGTGGGGCAGATTTTGAGCGTCGATTACTCTTCCATACTTATTATATTTCGATGGGGTATGGTTCATTTTTGTTTCTGTTAATGTAAAAAAAAAAGAAGGATTAATTATATTAATTTTGTTACTTGATGTATCGCAGCCGATATCTCGACCTTGACATTTTGACGCTGATACTATATTACTACAAACGTTCGTAGTAACTAACGTCAAAATTCTAAAGGTCAATGACCTGACACCATACGTTGTTTACATGGTATGTAAACAAACAGTTCGTTCCATGTAAGCAGAAATCTGACTAACATTTAAAAATAATTATAAATTTTGGTGCAACTTACTGTATTTTCATTAGTGCAACTTACTGTATTTTCATTTTTGCAATTTGAACACTAGCTGGTTTTAAATGTGAATTCACTAGATCTCTTGTTCACGCTTCGCCAAGACTGATCATAATATTATCGTCCTTCTTATATTATTGTCGAGATCTAACCATTTACCATTCTTTTCTGTTCTAAAGTGGCCCGTATAACCGGTTTACAGCAAAAGTAATGTGTGACGACTTGAATATCTCAAAATAACATAACAATGACATAATATTATAATGACAGCCATAAATTCATAGACTCAGACATAGAGTTCAGAAAGACATGGATTGAACGATCGGATTATTGCCCTCCGTATTGATCTGCGTGGTATTTGTGGCAGTAGCCAACAGCCCGAATGTAAAATATTTTGTCCATGGATATAAGGCCGTCGCATAATTGATTATAATTTATTATGATGTCACACTTACCATAGAGAACAAAAAATACCAACCTTTCCTAGGCCATGGAATGGATAAACTTACGTGCAGCGCAGTAGCGTATAGCGCGATAGCTCTTAGGTCCTTCGGATTTGTCCTTCTCTCTCACTCGCTCTTAACAAGTGCTTATGGTAGCGAGTGAGAGACAAGTTCAAACCCGAAGCACCTTCTAAGTGCTCACAGACTGAACATATTCATTCCGTCATACACAAACTTTCCCTTCTGCCGAAACGTAAGATAAAAATAAAAGATCTAACACACTTCCAAATAAATCTTACCTCAATAATCTGTCATTACACATACGTACACATACATAAACTCACCCCTTCGTTCTCAGATTGGGGTAGGCCTAATTACCTTCAACTCTAAAAAAAGTTGTTGATAATTCCGTAACCACATATTGCACAATTAGGCTAACCTTTCATTATCTTACTCGTTTTCGCAATAAAAAGTTTCAAAAAATACCTTGCTATAGCTATAGCCGTGTAAGAGTGCAAAAAATTGATGTGTTTATGGCCTCAAAGATTAATCCTATTGACAAACTCTGCTTCGCTTAGGGCCTAATATGGCTCCGTCCATATTGCGCGTCAAATGTGGATAAAGCATCCGTCACTCTCGTACTTGTATTACGTGTCAGAAGGTGACGGATGCCTTATCCAAACTTTGTCACGCGATAATCGCAGCGATATTAGGACTCCGGATAGATTTAAATCAAAGTGGTATGATGAACTTCGCACCAGATTTTCTTCTCTGTGTTTTTGATTAGGTATTTCTTAAAAAGAAATGAAACAAAAACTAGGCTGTTTTTCTCCTTCCAATGTGACGGTCACAACGTCAAAGTAAACGTAGACTCTGACAATTGACCTCTCTTGGACTTTGAATACAGATCAGACACAGAAATATCTTTTAAAAACTTTTTGAACGGGTTTAGTCACTTTTCAGGTTGAGATTGGGCAGCTAAAAAAAATACGTATCCGTTATTTTAGACTACTCTATAACATATATGAAAATGAATCAAATCGGAGTCGGACAGTTGGGTACCCTTCCTTGTAAGAGTTGTAAGCTACCATAACGTGTAGAGACGATTTTATTTTTACAAAACCTAAACCTAAACCTCTTTTCATAAAGAGTATTCAATGGTACAAGATTTAAAAAAATACTATGCTGAACTGTCAAAGGACAATAACAACTTATTGATTCGTTTTAATTATTGTGTGTTGTATTCATAGTTATCCCTGATGGTGGTAGAAATCAATGAAATAAATCCATGATTCATGATCTAATAAAATAACTTTAATGTACCTACGAGTACAAGTGCTATTTTACCTGTGCAAGTGTGGGAAGAGTGTGAGTAAACATCGTAATCGTAAGTTTCATTTTTAAATTATTTCACATAATAGCCCTTGTCAGAGATCATCTTTTCATTCATATTATAGTTCAGTTTCAGTCTATTTTCAGTTTTCTAAGCACCGTGGAGCTTTTGACCGTGATTAGAAAGTTTGTTGATATGGAACAACTTGTTTATTTACATTACGTTGTGACACATGTTATGTCATACACCGGTTTGACGGGGTCAAAAATGTAGCAGTGCTAGTGATTCAATATCGTCAAAATTTATCGACAACGATATAAAGCAATTTTTGATCATCATTAAAATAAGTGATGGCCTAGTTTGAATGACTTTTAATTTTGTGCAAACCTCTTATACTCGTAATACAAATAACCGGTATCTGACATTGACTCTGGACTCGAGTCACTTTTGACAACCGTTGAAATTACATTGAATAACAAATTAATTCAGTACGACAATATTCTTTAGTATTCCGACGAATTGAGAACCATTTAGTTTTTTAAGTCGGTTAAAAATGATTCGAAAGAAAAAGATCGTTTATCTTCATGGAAAGCGGATCATTTAGATATAGAAGATAAAGGTATTTACAACTTTATTTTGTATATAATGGAAGATCCATATGTCACGAAAAAAATTGTCGATAAACTTAATTGATATTTAATGAATCACTAGCACTGGTACATATTTGCCCCCGTCAATCCGGTGTAAGGTTATGAATGAATTAGTTAAGATGGAGCACACTGAGAGCATCGTCAGGATAAATCAGTCTGTAACTCAGTCAAATATTAACTTAAAAAAAAGTTACCAATGTAGAGATGATCCAAATCATCCACCCTATCTACGGTTAAAATTTCTTCGATTGATTTCAAGACACCCTGTATATATATATTTTTTTAATTGTGACGGCGTAACAAACAAACAAACACACTTCAACATTTATCATAATAATAAGAATAAGGATCGTTTGCTGTTCCGAATCGCCTTGATAGCGGTAATAAAGGACTTATCACACGCAGCAGATTAACAAGGTAGCAGAAGTGTACACAGCGACCACAGACCACTTACCCTATAGACTCCGTACTCGTGGGTAGAACACAGAGGTGATCATTGGT
>OZ014457.1:5053142-5215285 GCA_963966035.1 Acleris laterana
AGAGTATGTGATAAAATTGTACAGATATACCTATAGTCTGTGTCCATTAAAATTGCCAAAGATGTAAACATATTAGTACTGTTTGACACATAACCTCAAATATTTAATCAATCGTGATTTTATTTAAAACAACTTATTACTCCTAAACTCCTAAACTTATGTAAAAGTTAAGATCAAGTGTAAAAATATTACTAAGATCTCACTTGATCTTTAAAAACACGTGATAATCAAGTAGGTAATAATGGTAAATTGGTTAGTTTGATTGTGTTTACAGCTTTGCCAATTTCAAATTACATTGCAAGGTTAAAACCATCAAGCCATAACGTGTATGGCCCGCATTTTTTTTTCTCACCTTTGTCTTTTTAATACGTTCATTTATTTGGCCTATCGTTTAGCACAGAATACATAACAGTTACCGTAGTTTAAAAACAAACCAAACCTACCCTTCTCTAAGCTCAATTAACTCAAAGGTTGTATGTGCTAGCACACATGGAGGCCCCAAATTTCTGCCGCGTCGGGGACTCAAGTCCCGTCTGCTGCAGTTCAAGTCGAACCGAGGGTATGTTACCAGGGAATGCAAATAACCGGTTATAACCGGTTTTAACCGGTTATTTTCATACAAAAACGTCTAATAACCGGTTAAATTGCATTCCCTATATGTTACCTAAATAAACACACGCGATTGGTCAGATCATGTGTTAATATAATAAAATGTCGTGATACGTTAAAAAATAAAAGGGAAAACAGCCGCCGTGAAGGTTGACGTAATATTCCTCTCATGGAGGACTCTTAACGAGCCCGATACCGTACATGTCGGGCCTTCTAATGATAGGTGGTTAACCAATTTTTTGTCTTAGATCTCGTGTTATTTTTCGGTTAGCCTGTATACTTTCTTGTCAGGTAATAACTGTAGGGTGGGATCAATAGTTCGAAAAATGAAACATGATAACTCAAAAAATATTTTATTATTAGTAGCTCAACCATATTTTTGCCTTTGCATAGCGATAACTCGGTTTACAACATAAAAATAATATCCAACAATTAGTAACATATTGTTGTACATCCATGTTAAATAAAATTCACATTTCAGCGTGGAAACATAAGGCTGAAATGTGAATTTTATTTAATCGTATTAAAATATATTTCCATTAATTTTATGTTTCCTTCTTCTCTCTACCTTTAATCTTCACTTCCTCGTGCGTCTTTGAAGGGTTACAGAATATAATCCAAAATTTAATAGTCACGCTCTTTGGCTTTAACCCAAATCCTTAATTAAGTAACCGACTATTTTAGAACACCCTTGAACTTGTTACTAATACATATAACATTAATAAATAGAGAAATCTGAATCAACTATAAACCTCTGTAATGGACAAACTTTATAAAAAGTCACAGGAATCTTCTTTTACCTTACAGTTCATATTTATTTATAATAAATAATACGTGAGTACTTTATCATAGTAAAATAATTAGAAAACCCTTTAAGTCTTTATTAATGTATACACCTAATACAAATCTAGAGCTTAATTTGGAACTGGGTCAATGTATTAGAACGACTTTTAGGGATTATGATTAGGGAATGCAATTTAACCGGTTATTACACGTTTTTGTATGAAAATAACCGGTTAAAACCGGTTAAACTCGGTTATTTGCATTCCCTGATTATGATACATTAGGCTTATTAATTTTAGGCGTTCTGAAACGTTACCTTATCTTCTCCAATAGATTATTCAACGCTTCAGTTTAAAATATTCTCAATTTAAGTGTAAATTTTACCAAACTGGAATAAGACTTACTCCGAGATTAGTCTATACGAATTCAGCGTTTAATCTAGGTATAAGCTAGGTGTAACCTTATTCTCGATTGGTCGAATCCGCCCTTAATCTAGCACCCTTAAGTCGGTCGCTCTCAGCGATTTTTTGTAGCGATGCAGTCGCGCGTTCGGTATCGTTGTCACTTTTACACAATTATGGAACAAAAGTGACAGCGATACAAAACGCGCGACCGCATCGCTACAAAAATACGCCGTGGACAACCGCCCTAACTCGTCGGCAAGAGTAATGAACCGTTTTATTTTGCTGCTGTGATTTATAGAACCCTTTAAGTATCAAGATTGCTTTTTTATGAAACGGGAGACTTATTTTATGAATAATATAATCCATTTTAAAAAATGTTGTTGGCGTTGTTGTGTTGTATTGTTGTGTAGTCTTTAGAGTTGGCAGCACGTTGGAAGCGCGTGGGATCGAATACCAGTAAGGACAGATATTTGTGTGATGAGCGAGAGTATCTGTTCCGCAGTTTTGCTTGGATGTTCTCTAAGTATTAAAGTATTTATTTATCCATATAAGTAAGTTAATTATCGTTGTCTAGTAGTACTATAGTACAAGCGTAGAGTTTAGTTTAGGACGGGGACAGAATGTCCCTTGATATTTATTTTATTTTATTTAAGAAAAAGGATAATCAATAGAGATGGGCCGACTAGTCGCCGACTAGTCGGGAACGCCGACTATTCGGCACCATTTGTAGTCGGCTATTAGTCGGCGACTAGTCGGCAAAAAATGCCGAATATTCGGCACTTATTTGCCTAGGAAAATAGGTATAGGAAGAATTTAAACCATTTTATAACAAACTTATTTTACATTTAAGTTTTTAATGCACAGGATGAATAAGTTATAGTTTGTACTATGTTGCGTTATTTATTATTTAACAAACCTCTTATTTTACTCTAATCAAAACAAGAAATAATATTAACATTATTATTATTTAAAAATAATAATACAATCATTGAGGAACTATCTGAAGGCAGTAACCATTGTTTATATATTATGTACCTATTAGTATCATCATTATATTACATATTTTATTAGTTTTTCTTACTTTTCTACTTTTAATTAACGTTATTAACGTCACGAAGCACGCCGGCGAAATAATAACGTAAACAAAACTGGTCAAAACATGACCGCGAGACGAATGACGCGAGAAACGAAGCGACACGAAAGTTTCCGATTGCACCCGAACTTAGCTAAAAACCTACGATCGGCATTGCCGACTAGTCGGCCGATTAATCGGCAATTCAAGAACCGACTAGTCGGCCGACTGGCTAGTCGGCAAAATCCCTAGTCGGCCCATCTCTAATAATCAACAATTTTGGCAACAATGTACCTATTAACAAAAACGATCTTCAGTGGATCTTAAAAAAAGTACTTACCTTAAAAAAAAGTCTCACGAAACCTTGCCAATTATCCCACTTCTGTTTATTTTCTATCACAAAAGATCAATACAAAATCCATAAATAAATAAATACTGAACATCACAACAACAAACACGCAATTTGTTCTCCAAATCCTCTGAAATTTATCTAATCTGACAAGAAAACTGTCCATGCGTCCGTACGCTATAAATCTTTTAAGATAGAAAGAGGCTCATTTTAAGATCATAAATAACAGCAGGTCAAAGGCCCCCCCAAACTGCCCAGCGTAAGAAATAGGGCTCCGTAGTACGCCTATGAAATATTGCTCCAATGGTTTTATAGTTCTTGATAAGGGTCGGCCTCTGTTGCTATGAATTGGCAAATTTGTGACAAAGTTCGCGCTGTGTCACGTTTAATACAAAGTTTTAATAGTTATAAAAAGAATGACATGTCTTTAAGAAAGAGATAGATTACCTGTCGTTAATATCGTGATTGTGATAATGATGCAATACTAGACTCGTTTATAAAGAAAAAAACTCAAGAAAATATTTATAGTGATTTACAATGAATGAATGGTTCTTTAAAATTAATTTTTATTTTTACCCGACAAAAGAGAGTAATATGTTTATCAGCCTATACATATTATATTCACACACACAAAGTCGTTGTACAACCAAGACCTTACACAATTTTTATAGTTCTGCCTACTTGTATATTTAGCGACTTCAAAAAACCAAAAACAAGTCATTTTGCTTACTTGGTAATTTTAGAATGAGACATATTGTGTTTGAGTCTTGATATTAAATTATTATTTATTGACAATATTAAAAGTCACCGTCAATAGAACTAGTGAACGATGTAAACAAATTAGTACCTACTTTTTGACACATAACCTCAAATATTCACCAAGCATGTTTTCATTAAAAATAACGTAACTATAATAAAAAGTTATTTCACCTTACACTTAATATGAAAATAACGATCAAGTGAATAAATCATTGAAGAGGCCTCACTTGATCTTAAAAAGTACGTGATAATCGAGTAATCATAGTGCATTGCTTCGTTTGGTTTTGTTTACATCTTTTACAAGTTCTATTGACGGCGACTTTATACTACAACGTAGTAAAGCGGCTGCTCGTATTGCCAAGTCAATAAGAGCTACCATAACGACAGCAATAGTAATTATAATATAGAAGCAAGATTAGCTAAGACGAAGTGGAAAAAGGCCCTGTGGGATTATTATGACGTATCTGTGCAATTCATTTTACGCTGAGAGAAAAGGACAGAGTTATGTAACTGCTATAGCTCCGTCCTTTTCGCTCACCGTAAAATGAACTGCATTGCCATTTCATAATAACCCCTCAGAGGGGTTGTGCATAATCATATAATGGTCATACCGTAGTCACTTATCTTCAACCAAATCTTAACATAGTCCCCTTTTATTCTGTTTAACAAACACGTGCGAGCATAAGTACTTACAAAAACTTGTTAGTAGATAATAAGGAAAACTGGAACGCGGGGAAAATTTCCTTGACGCAAAAGCGTCAGGGGAACGGTTAGGCGCGCCATATAGTTGAGTCTCGACGGACGGCATTTTTTTCTATGTAACACAGTTAGAGCAAAAAGGACAGTATGAACGCGAAAAATTATAGTGTACATACAGTATGCTACATACATACATACATAACGTCACGCCTTCATCCCAGAGTGGGTTAGCAGAGTTACAGAATTACCAACAACTCTAACAACTTGTTGTTAATCCTATAACCACATTTTGCACAACAGGCGAAGATGTTTACCATGAGTATTTTAGTGACAGGTTGCAAGCCCATCGCCTAACAATACTACAAGCCTTTAATCCCTTAGTCATCTCTTACGACTTCCTCAGGAAGACATGGAGTGGCACTATTCTAAGCCGGCAACCACACGGCATACAGTATGTATGTAAATATTTTATGATGCATATATATTATTACTAGGGAAACATACAGTAAGGCAAGAGTATGAGCCATACCGTTAGTATTCTAAAAGGTGTTGAGTGATCTCAAGTCCAACATCATTTAATGGTTAATCAAAAAAAACAATTTAAATGGACTTGGGACCTTGATCATAGCAACACGGTAATACAGCAGTCTGCTATAAACACAGGTACTTATTTAAAAATAAATACTTTTTCATCACACTTGCTCGTAAATAGTGTCCTAACATGCTAGAAAAATCGACCGTAAATCCAAAATTATACCCGCGGGCCTTTTTTTTACCATTACGTTACTTAAGTGCGTAATAGCTTTTTTTTTAAATATTATACGTGGACTCGAACTATCACAATACGTCAGGACCCCAATTCTTGTGCCATTCGATATGAAGTTTCATTCGAGATGAAATGTCAGTTGAATACTATTTCCTAACAATCTCGCATAATAAACTATTGATCTCATATGTCACTAGAATCGGACTCCGAACACGTTTGACATTATCTGTGGTAAGTCACAGACAATGACGTAGTCTGCCGCTAATAAGTTAAAAATATGATATGTCTGATTTTATTTCATTTCCTCGCAATTGTGATGAAAAACATTGTATGTTACACGGGTGGTAAAGGAAATACAAAGCTCGAGTCATTAAAGCCCTCAGCCTTCGGCTTCGGGCTTCTAACAGACTCTCGTTTGTAATTCTTTCTTTACCACCCTTAATATACAATGTACTATTAAATACGTTCATTAGATACCTAAGACTCGGTAACAATTGTTCGCGCTTAACACACTAATATTTACCTATCGAGGATCCAACCCTAACCTTAGTCTAGCTTCGTAGGCAACAACCAAAATTTAAAAAGTACAAGCCTACACTTAAAATATTTACTGTTAGGGTGATGGCACCAATGATGTACACTTTTAGCTGACAGGTACCAGTAATGGACACTTCACTCTTAATTCAAATCGCATACAGTCCTAAATTGAGTGTCTCTTCTGTAAAATGAGACTCAAGTGTCCATTATTGGTGCCTTGTCCATTACTGGTTCCATCACCCTAGTTACCTGAGTAGATTGGATGATAAATAAAGCCTAAATATTTCACAGAAGGACTTTCCAAGTGTTTGAAAACTTTCACATATTGGTTTTTCTCATGGAGAGAATGTCTTGTTATAAACGGGATGTTGGAATTCGGCGTTTATTAAAATGACAAAGCGTGGCTCTCATTTCGCGAATAGACGCTCAAAGGTTGGTCTGTAATCTAGGGCTTCCAATTAAACGCAATGAAAACGAGTATGTTCCTTTAGTAGTATGCATGAAACCGATTTCAATGGTGTCATGCCACAGTCATGCTCTTAATTAAGCAAGTTGCTTTTCAAATCTAAAGTTGTCCTGGATGCAAGGGAGGCCGAAACCTGTGAAAAAAAAATACACGCGGTAAAATGTTAGTATTGCTCTGACACTCTCTGTTAGTAGACTCTGAAGAGATCTAAGATAAGGGGCTCTAACAATAAAAAGTAAAACACCAGAATTAAACACGGCGTATCGGTTCTCTGTGTGTAATCGCTGTCTCATTAGTAGTTTAAAATGCTTGTATTATCCGTATTTCTAGCCCAATTTTAATTTTAATACTTTTAATGATCTCTTTGCGGTATTATCATATTTTGTTGAGATATGCGATTTAAAAAATCCATGCATTTTCATACCAGGAAATTTTATTAAACCCTAAAAGATCGTTAGTGTGCCTCGTGAATTCTGTAATAAACGGTCGACGGGAGACAGATGCTCTGTCCTACTTAGCGGAAGCCTTGCATGAGACTTTATTTCAAACGAAGGAGGGTCGAAATCGCTTTAGCAATCGAATCGCCATTTTGTCCCAACGACACTTAGTTCTCACAACTTTCTTTTGCCTAATTTGGAACTGAATCGGAGTTATTATTCACTTTAATAGGGAAACGTAAGTTCTTCACGTGCATAATGGGGTTGTAAAAAATTGTAACACTGTGAAGCGAATTGAAATAAATGTTAGTAATCTTTGTTATTTCTTCATGTTAGAGGACGCAAACGACGTACTTCATCCTATTCCCTGGTTCAAATCAAACGTCCTGAGTTTACCTACGTTTTGCCTTAACTAAGTTATGTTCAAAATAATTAATATCTACAGTTTGGCCGTTCTAAGAGGGCCAATTTGACAGCTATGACAGCTGTCAAATTGGCCCTCGTAGAACGGCCAAACTATACATCATCCTTGTCAATTACAATATAGTATAACAGAAAAAAAAAAACTTTTGAAAAGATTTTTACAATTTCCATTCAAGTATTTACTTACACCTGGCCCCAGAAATACTCGTACCCTCATTATCTGTAAATGGCTTTGGTGAAATTTGAATCCTTAATGGCCTGTTATGTTATGACCCTTGGTATCCGACATTTTCGTTTCATGATATAATTTCCATGGAAATACCTGTTTCTGGCTCACCCTAGTTTATTTTTTATTTTCCCTACGCCTTATCCCTTGGGGATTAAAGGAAAAAGGTGGAATTCAGGAACAAATATTATGTTCAATGCGGTCTCGACTCGGCCGTAATGTTTTTTATTCGCGATTGTTCAATAGGGAAAAACATTACGTTATTAATAAATAATTAAACACGTGCCTGGTTTTGCTTTGCCTTTGTCCATTTTTCTTTGTAACATGGCACAGCTGCTTAAACTAACTTAGGTAGTTATTTCTTCTTTTAATACCGTTTCAAAGTTTGTATTACAATTTTGGTTCTACTAATGCTTTTTTGTGTATTCATTACAATTAGCTACTTACCTAATTGTGTAGAATTTGTCTTAGAAACAAACTGATCTGAATCTGAAAAAAAAACTTATAATACGATACCAAGATCCAATGTTGGGCTACTTCTAGAAATAATAAACATAATTGTAACTAGTATAAACCTACGTCATGCTAGTTTGCGCGAATTTCGATACTTAAAACTGACAATCATTGACAAAGACTAAGACAGACATTTATTTTGCCCTCGTATGGAGAAAAAGCACAAGTGCAATTAATTCATAAAAGCATATTAAACTCTCAAGAGTTATAATAAGGTTGGAAGAGCAATTCAATTCATATAGTAGATATGCCTTTTTTCTGTATGAGGGGAGCGTTGAGCGTGCGGGGAGGTGGATTTCCTTTTTTAATGTCACTATTTTGGTCACCTTCTTCCAAATACAGTTAAAGCATTTCTGCAAGGCACCAATAATAGACACTTGATTCTTATTTTACAGAAGATAAAGGTTATTTTTTTTTTCCAACAATCAATTTTACTTAGGACCGTATGTAATTTGAATGAAGTGAAGAGTGAAGTAACCATTACTGGTGCTTGACAGTTACAAGTGTCCATCATTGGTGCGCCGTCACCCTATATCCATTAAGGTTTTAATACCCGGATTCCTAAGCGTGGTAATGGGGAAACTGACAAGCAGGAACTCTTCCGTTTTCCGCTACATTTAATGAATTTATCTTGCATCCTTAATGACTCCTGTATCTAAGACATTGCCATTAAAATGTTGTTTTGTTTTATGCGTCTTATTTAGAAACGGAAACAAAACGAAAACACGACTGAAAATACAATTATAACTGGAACATTTTGTTCAAACAAAAGATGTTACTTTTCTGCTGTTTCGTTATACACAAATACAGTTATAAGTTAAATAGAAAATCTAAAAACAGATGCACTACGCTAACTAGCGTTTCTATACGTTTCCTCTTTAAACCAATCGCGTCACTGGTAGATCATGTGACTTTTCGTATCACGTCATCTACCAGTGACGCGATTGGTGTAAAAACGGAACGAATAGAAACGCTAGTTAGCGTAGTGCATCTTGGGAAGGGCTTCAGGTGCGTTTGTTTAGGACAAAATTAAAGAATCAACTAGATTTATAAAGTATTTTTTGGGCTTTGAATTAAGTAGGTAGGTATGTTGAACTAACTAGGACCGTTTAAATACGTTTGTTAAGTATAGAAATTTCTAGTTATAGATATAAACATAATGAGTTTTTTTTTAAACAATATGATTTGACCAATCGTCCGTTTCGCACTTACGTAGGAATTTTATATGTTTTTCCTCTTGTAATATAATATTTCACATAGCGGCTGTTTTTTATTGCACTGTTTTATAAAGTTTACGAACGATAATATTTTACGAAAGCAAGAATGGATTATTTAAACAACTCCCTAATTACAGTAACAATTACAATATTTAAGGACACGGTTCAGGAACAGGCAGAAAACAACTAAAAATAATGTGTTTGCTCGAAGCAGTGGCATCCAGCTAAATACTCCCTGTATATGTATAATCCACTTGGTACTTCTCTATCTGCCGCACTCAACGTCAATTAAATATAATGCTTGTTTAGTGACGTGTTGTCTTATTCTATTGCTAAAGCAAAGAATGTGACAGCAGCAACTTTAATCAAGCATCAAATTTAATTGACGTCTCTGAGTGCGGCAGTTAAGTATACCTCTACATTAATGTTAGACTTTATTTGTCTCTTATGGTGTATCTTAGGACAGAGCGCCTTATATACAGGGTGGGAAATATAATGATTGAATTGAATAGATCACTTTAGGTTGCGATTCCGAAACTGCTATTAGAACTGCCTAGTCACCTCACTCACTTTTTCGCCAGCTATCACCGTCCTTCCGAAGTTTTATACCGAGTAAGCTCTAAGGGAGAATGGAAATGTTTTAAGAGAAAACAGCCTATGTGAAGTATTATAACACTTAAAATGGCGGCGGCAGAAATTTGGAGGCTGTTCGCTTGACAGCGACAAACTTTGGGTAACGACAATAAATGTGAATAGTTTTTTTCGTGGAAATTGTCTTTTTATTTGTTCCTTTTCCTTTACTCATCGATATCGAATCGACGCGAAGTTTTTGAAAGTTTTCGAACAGCCTTCATTGATTGAAACCGCCATATTGTAATCGCATCGCTTTCTGTGTGTATCTGCTTGGGGGTGTTTTTTATTATTGCAACTGTTCGAAAACTTTGCACTGTTTTTTTTTTCACTATTAAAAATCTATTTTGTTTGTAGAATAGTTATGGATTTCTTTTGTTTTTTGTCCGTCGTAATTTTCATTCTTTTTTTTCTATTCTTCATTGGTCTTAAACCGTTATGTTCCAAGTAGCAGTTCAACCTTACCTCTAACCAGAGGTTCTACCTCGAAAATCGAAATTCGAACTTACATCAGCTCCATCCCAGTCACTCGTCATTCGAGACTAAATCGAGAGAAAGGGGTGGCGTTAACGTGACTTTGAACTTCGATTTTCAAAGTAGGGCCTCAGGTCTACAATGTATACATTTTCCATTTCTGTTCCAGATACGTGTTCACTATCGTGAGCTACTTGATTGGGGTGTTCATTTTCGCCACCATAGTGGGTCAGGTCGGCAATGTCATCACCAACAGGAACGCCAACAGGCTGGAGTTTGAGAGGCTGCTGGATGGAGCCAAGACTTACATGAGACACCATAAAGTAAGTACCAATTTGAATTAACGAGTACACTAATAAGACGACGAGTACGCGCTGGCCTTGTTGATAGTTGACCCTGCCTACGAAGCTAGTGGTCCAGGGTTCAAATTCCGGTTGTGTGATGAGCGCGAATATTTGTTGTTAAGTATTATATTTATCTATGTAAGTATCGTTGTCTAGTACCCATAGTACAAGCTTAGTGTGGGACTCGGTAAATTGGTGTAACATTGTTTCCTGACATTTATATATTTATTTTTTATTTATTAAAACCTGTTTTTTTTTCTAGAATTCATACATTTTACCCCAAAATCCTCGTCTTCCAGGTCCCAGGTGGGATGAAACGCCGCGTACTCCGCTGGTATGACTATTCCTGGTCCCGTGGCAGGATACAGGGCGGTGGTGACATCAACACAGCCCTGGGACTGTTGCCTGACAAGCTGAAGACTGAGCTCGCCTTGCACGTCAACTTGAGCGTGCTTAAAAAGGTAAAGAGGTACAAAATCAGCTATGGACCTTATAGACCCTCGTTTTTGCGATCTTCTATTGTCGGTACTTATAGCAATGCTAATATAAGCGTGGCACTGTACTTCTTAAGCTACGGGTCCACTAGGGTACAAATGTCCTGCGACACGTGCGGCCAGCGACATCGGGTGAAGTGGCGCAACGTTGCCGGACTGCATTCGATATGTCTGGCAACATCGCGTGGCACGTGTAGCCCACGATGTCGGGAGAAGTGGCGCGACTTTGACGGACTTCGCTCGATATGTCTGGTAACATCGCGCGACACGTGTAGTAGTAATAATAATAATTATTATTATTATTTACTTATTTATTCGCCAGATAATATGTCAGGCGAAATCGGCCGGCTTCGCTAGACATGTCATGTCGTGGGACATTTGTCCCCTAATGTATCCCTGGCTTTAGTGTATAATCAGTTGTGCCACAGGACCTAGTAGGTATTGTGAAGCTCAATAATAATTTATTGTCCATACTATAGTTATAAATGTGAAAGTAACTCTGTCTGTCAATCTGTTTGTTAAACTTTCACGGGTAAGCTGCTGAACGTATTTAGTTAATACTGATAAGTATAGCTTGAGTTATACAGATGTATGTGGGGTACTTTTTATTCTGAAAAATAGGACGGCAATTAACGAGTTCTACGTCACGAAGTCACGGGCAACAGCTAGTTTAGAGCATAAGTTTAATTGGATTAGATTTACAAAATATGGATTAAAATATAACAAATGGTTTTTTTTTTATTGAGTTTAAAGTTGTTCGCGTACCATTGGAAGAATGTAATTTATCATAACTAGATATGCCATTTCATGTTGATTTATAATTTTTAGGTTGCGAGTCAATTAAAAACAAGTGCCTATCAAACTTGTTTAAATCGGCAGACAACATGTACATTACCAAAAACGTAGATAGAACACTATTACATTTTCTAGGTCACCATTTTCCAAGAGTGCCAACCTGAATTCCTGCACGATCTCGTATTGAAGATGAAAGCTTATATTTTCACCCCTGGGGACTCTATCTGTAGAAAAGGTAAGCGAATTCTCAATGAAATTTCCGTGGTGTTACAAATAAGTGTCATTTTAAATAACGTTATATTGTAATGTTCAATGGCAGGTGAGGTCGCTAGAGAGATGTTTATAATAGCAGATGGCATATTAGAAGTGATATCGGAAACTGGGAGAGTGCTTACCGCAATGAAAGCAGGGGACTTTTTCGGAGAAATAGGAATACTTAATCTAGATGGACTGAACAAGTAAGAAACTAGAATTTATACAAAATTACTCAATAATCTACGCTACCTATTTTTACGTCTCGCCTTGCTAATGAATTTGTAATTTGCTGATAATTTTAGGCGGACGGCAGATGTCCGTTCTGTGGGATATTCAGAGTTGTTTTCACTGTCCCGGGAAGATGTTCTAGCTGCAATGAAGGATTATCCAGAAGCACAAGATATTTTGCAGACCTTGGGAAGGAAAAGATTGCAAGAAGTAAAGAGCATGTCCAGACAAAGGGCCAAAGGTAAAGGTACTATCAGGTGTACAACTAATTGGCAGAAACCTACGAAATACGAGACAACAATAAAAAAATGAATAATGGTTATGAAGTCTTTGATTTAGTTATTGACGAAATGTGTTTTTCTACAGGAGAAATAAGTCCCGATAAAGGTGACGATAAAACTTCAAAAAGGATTGTGCACAAACTACGAAGTGATGTTGGAAAGGTATTTGGATTTCAAACACAATGTGTTCTTTGATTATTTAAGCACAATTATGATTCAGTAAGATTAATAATCAATAAAACATACAACATCAATAACTTTAGTGAAATATCATTAATTGGTAGAGGTTTGGCACCCCGTCTTTATTTAACGTCTACCAGATGGTTAATAGTAATAAAGATTTAAACAAATATAATGTATACACTCTACTACCAAACACCTAATGTTATAGCATGTGTTAATGATATTATATCACAATCGTAAAATACATATTTTGCAGGGAATAAGAAATGCTATTCGAAGTAGGTCTAGAGCGGGTCGGCGTTCCGGTGAATCGCTTGAGCTCCAAGCGTTGACTGGAGAAAAATCGTCAGTCGATGGAAAAACACTCAAACGAATGGCCAGAGTTGAGAGTGATGACTCGCAACACATGAATCAAGATGTAAGTCAAATCCCTCCGTCCCCTTACTATGAGTTACTATTACCGTACTCACTAGCGATCCGAATGCTTGGTCCTTCGCACTCTATAACACTGACAGGGTCAGAGCATTCAACTCGCTAGCGAGAAAATGTGTATGACGATTGGTTGATGACGTAGAAATAGGAATAGATGAACGGCCCTACTGCATAATTTCAACGAGTTCCAGTGTCGCCAAGTTTCTTCCACGTAGCTCTTACACACATTGAACCGTATAATAACATTACTATGGGTGTGGTAAAAGAGCCTACGCCAACTAGCATACTAATGATTTGATTCGGTTAAAAGTATTTGATGATGATGATCGAATGCAATTAAATAATAATTTGACATTTGACTTTTGTATCGTCATGACATGAAGTAGTAATGATGAAAATATACGTATTATTTTACGTTTGCTTTACTTCATCTTACTCGCATGAAAACTAGTCTTTAACTTTAGGGGTCGCTACCTATAATTGAAATGTTTGCGCTTGAACAACTTCTTTATAGATACATAAATAAATGTAGGTTAGATTTGCTAATGTAAGCGTTAATTTTATTTTAAAGGACGGCTGTGAAACTACGTCAGGCAGAAACAACGGAGAAAAAAGCATATCACCAATCGGAGCTGGATTACCTTTACTCTCTCGATTAAAATTACTGAAAGAGAAACAGGTGTGACTTAATAATTTCTGGTCCAATGTTAAAGTATATTTTGTTCACAAAAATCTTAATGTATACAAATATATTTTTTACAGGACCGTGAAGAGAAAGCGGCCATACAACGGAATTCATCCTCTTCTGTTGTGTCACCTCAGCCACAACCATCTCCTTCAACAAGTTCAGCTCACGTTGAATCAGAGGTCATCGGCGCTGGATTGCCCCTTATTCAGAGGCTTTTACTATTAAAAGCCAAGGAGGAACGAGAAAAGAATCAACTTACACCTACAAACAGCAACCAGGCATCAAGTTCAGACACAATTAGCCCTAGTTCCATCAAAAGTCCTTTAAGCCCAACAATAAAAACATTAAGTCCATTAAGAAAAAGCTCCGAATCCAGCTCTCCCGGAAAACTTCATAGTCCTACAGCTAAACATTCTAGAAAAAACTCGTCAGGCTCAAGTGACGGTGCACCCCGTCCAAAAGTAAGTTTTAGAGATAAAATATTGCAAGTGCAAGGTGACGGGACCTCAGTTAGTCAGCCTCTTATGAAAGAAGCGAGCGAGAAACCGGCCGCGGTGGTTGAACCAACTCCTAAAACTGAGAGTAATTTAATTTTGATACCTCATTCAGTTGTTAGTAAAATAAAATCTCCAGCCAGAGCCGTAGGATCAACGTTTCGGGACAAATTGAAGATGTTACAAGGAGGAGGCCCACCAAAAGAATCGGGTGGAAGCTCGCCCAAGGAATTAACTAGTGAGAAAATTAAAATGCCTTTACCAGAAAAAACGTCCGTAGAGATAACACCTATCCAACAATCCGAAAGCAAAGAGGAGCCAAAGCCTAAAAAACCATGGACAAAACTCAAGAAAGCAGCAATTTTAGGAGAGTCAAAGAGTCCAAGTATATCCAATGACGATACTAAAGAAGTGGAATGTACGAGTCAAGGGGTCAAAGAAGAAAGTAAGGTAGAGACAGCTGTTAATATATTTGTACCAATAGTTACAGCGGAGCTTGTTAGAATAGACAATAATAATGTTGACGTTGATAATGATAATGTTAGGCAAGATAAACCTAAGATATGCTTAACAGGCCCTTTGGAACCCGTCCAAGAAAAATCTGTAGATTTATTAACTTATTCTCCTAAGAAAACCAACGTGGTGAAAGCAAGCGATCCTAAGGAACCTAATCCACACACCTTAACTGGGGGTATGCTTTTACCAAAAGCCAAGAAGTACAGATCAATAGATGACTTGTCGCCAGAATATGGAGGTTTGCCTTTCGTTAAGAAGTTGAAAATTTTAAACGAACGGCAAAAATTAGCAGAGTTAGAAAACGTAGTTAAATTTCGCAGTTCGAGTTTAGATTATACCAGTTCCTCAGAAGACTTATTATGTGATACTTTAACGAGAAGTCTTTCTGAGGGCAGTACTATGGATAAAAGAAAATATAAGCGAAAATCTATCGATTCTCTCGGAAGTCAAGGATCTAATGAAACTCTTGAAAGGCGGACTCTGAAATCGATCCTCAAAAAACTGTCAGAAGATGTCACTCCTGTTGAGAGTCCAGAGAAGAGTAATGAGCTAAAGCGTCTTATCCGCCGAGCGCCAACCTTAGAAGGCTACGCAGCAAGACATTCGAAGTTTTCTAAGAGTGTCACATTTCACAGACATACCTTGCCTTCGCCACCTGCTAATATCCCAAGCGATGTTGAAAATGAAGTATTTGTAATGCCAGAAGTTCAAAATGAAGTTATTACAGAAACATCACAAGCACAACCTACCGACACTGAACAAATATCTGAATCTATTGATCGTTCTAGTAACCAAGATATTCCTCCAAGTTCTGAATCCACGCAAGACTTAGGCATAAACGTAAGACCAGAACATGAATTACAAGAAAATTTAGATCCTATGTACGATTTTAAATCACTAAGGCCTGAAGAAATAAAGGTTCCTTCGGAGAAACCAAAACTTACTCTCATATCGGCTGTGGCCAATCAAAGAAAATTATTGAGAGGTGAGTTTTAGCTTCAAGTAAATGGGTTAATCGTTTACGTATATATCATAAGCGAATAAGATTTGTTTGCCCTTTCAGGCTCCCTTGAAGAGCAGGAATATTTTGGTGAGGTGCTCCTTGGAATCAAACAAGTAATTCAAGGTCATTTACACGATGTCCAAGGGAAATTTCAATATAGGTACCTAAGCAGCAATAAATAAAATTACAACTTTTGTCAATCGATTTTTTTACAACATTCAAAAATTTGGTTTTTAGTTTTTTCAAAGTTACTCATTTTTTCATGTACAAAACATAATTATCTTTATATAATAATCATACTTTGATCAACTATACGTGCAAGTACTAACAAAAGACTTAATTTTACCAGGTTCAATAGTTTAGAGAATGAAGTAAGGAAACGAGATGAAATAATTAATCAACTACAGAAGCGGATTCAAGAGCTAGAACGAGTGGGTAGAGCCGGTGCTACACCTAATGCAGAAGAAGCTGAACATGAGGAGCCAGAAACAGAACCAGATTCTGACGCTGATTTATTAAAAAGGGTGCTTTCTAAAAATGGTAGCTCCGGAAGCGAAGACGTATCTGGTGCTGAAGAGGGTTTCATGGTAATAAAGACACCGAAATCTAAAAATTTATAGTAATGTAATATAATGTAACGTAATGTAATGTAAAATGAGTTTTTTTTTCTTTACAGCGAGGTGATTCACTTGACACCGTTTTTGCAACATCACCTCCAACTATGAGTGGCGAAGACGAAGAAAAAAATGCTCCAGAGCCTCCACCGTCTCCCAAGGAAGAATTATCTTCTGATGAAATCACGGAAGATAAGCTTATCAAATTTACGGAAGGAATAGAATTACGAAAATTATCATATTCAGAACTCCAGACTTTAGCAGAAACGATATCAAATAGCAATGACAAATCTTACTCGAGTAAAGAAGAGTGGACAGTTAGCAAGTCGAAGCGGTTAGACCTGAATCTGGATGGTAAAGCTGGGACTTATTCGAGAAAACGAGCTGCAAAATTAAGACATAGACAGTCTTGGGAGGACCAGAGCGATCAAGAAAGCATGGAGATGCAAGATCTAAGACGGTAACTATAATGCAATTTTATAAAAGTTATTTAACCTGCTCTGCATCATAATATGCCATGGGATCCCAAGAAGGCCCTTCGAAGTATCTCAAGGTAATCCTATGAGGTTGTTTATAACATGTTTTTTGATGAAGTCATTTTTGTATTTCCTTAGGCCCCTGTCTCCTCACGGGACTTCTGAAAATCGTTCTCTTCTCAGCCCAGAGCAGTCCAGTTTACGAACTAGCAAACGTGGTATGCGTCCTTTCCACTTCTTTGGCACTCATCTGGACAATACAAAGTCGAAAATTAAGAAAACACTCTCTGTAGATACTGGGATGCACCATACGGGAAGAAAAGAGAAAAGTAAGTATTTATCTAGTTCCTTCTAAGGTCGGAATTCAAACCAAATAGAATATTTCACGTGGGGTGCATTTTATGATCCATAATTAACAAGGGGTAATTGGGATATCTCTCGCGATGTGAATCTGTTGGAAAGCGCCAGTTCACTCTCGAAAATACCTCAACCACGATTTCCGGCGGCGTACGTGTTTATTGCCAGCAACTTTGCCCATCACGATGAGAGAAGACTGCATCTGACTAATTTGCGAAGTTGACTGCTAATCTCCGCTGGTCGGAGAGGCACATTAAGAATAAAAAGAGTGGGTTGTCGTATTTGGTTATGAAAGAACTGAACCTAACCCCATTCCAAGTTGTGTTAACACTTATGAGTTATTTCTCGTTTTCAGGTGATCTTGGACGGCAACGCCACCATCGCAAGTTCAGCTTGGGGTCGTTTTTCGGGTACAACCGCGGCGCAAACGCAAGTCACAAGCCCGCACAAAACTGCAATGATGTCGAGCTTGACATCGGAACCGATCATAGTTGGAGTGGCGAGTAAGTTCACTGCCAGATGTTTTAGTAAAACTGTGTGCTTAGCCGAGTTTAACAAAAGGAGAAGGTATACGTAGGAATCTTGTTGAAATCATATTGCTGTTTAACTATACGGCCGCATTTGTTGCAATTTAAATATAATCCCATAATCAGCACAATAATTTGTGATTACGTTGATGTCAATGTCACATACATATACTTAGACACTGTGTGTTGGTTTTAAATAACCTCTGTCTCATAGAGTATTTAAATTAATATGCAAAGTATGGGTGAGAAGTAGTAATTGAAATGTGAACTAAGATTAAATTAAAGCATTTTAAAGTTCAAAACTTAAAGATGCACAAGCACCTAATGTTTAATTTGCTTTTATGTGGGGTGTTATTGTATATCTAATATTTATTATTACAGCCAATCAACATCGAGTAGTGATTCAGAGTCGATCCCGCGGACGCCGGTGTTTGAGGAATTCGTGGAGAGTACCTCGAGGCGCGAGCGCGCCAGTACCTCCAGGCACGGCAGCATGTCTCCTTTACGTAAGTCCTTAAACTTAAAAAAATCCATACAAAATTCCAATCCAAATTTCCAATGTAATCCATTCAAATTTCTGCAAATAAGGTTTTTATTATTTTAAATTCGTAATTTCGAATTTATTTTATTTACGTCTATTGTATGGAACTATGGACTGTAAGGTCTGAAAACAAATTATATTCTAAATATTCTATTCTATTCTAAACGATAACATTTGTTTCCTATTAACCTTACTCGGATCTTTACGATTATTAAAAATGTAGATATTATAGAAAACTAGGTCATTACGTTTTCTTTCCCAAGAAATTCATGGAAAGAAACTATGTAAAAACAACGTAAGTGTACAAGCCCTGATTTTCATAATTACCACAACATATTCAAAAAATGGTGGAGAGACTGATTGAGGGAGAGAAACGTTATGCCCGGAGTTAAATTTGTATAGAAAAAAAGAACAGTTGCACAATTTTTTTAAGCGTAGCTTCACAAAATCATCTTAACAATTAGCTACCATACAGGTAAACAAAGGGTCAAAGAAAACTGGTGGAATTAATAGCATAGATCGCAGTTTTCAGATTGTAGTCTTGAGAATGACTGTGGGTCTGGGTTTCCTGGGTGCTCGTTTGCCTTCTCTTTACCATATACCATCAAAAAAGTTTTGCGGCTTACTAAGACTTGTCACCGGTGACCTCAATGGTACCGTATTTTTCTATTTCTCTTCGTATTCTGGACCGTATGTGCGCTTACGCACAGAATTTGATGCGGGTTCGAAAAATAAGTCAAATGTTTTCTTGATATTCCAAACTCAATGTTCAATAAATTTTTAAGCGGCTACAAAATTTATTGAGTCCTTATTTCTTGGGTGCGTAAAAGCCCTGAGGATCGAGATTAGATCCGCTTGCCTTAGTAAGTTTTATATTTAAAATGTATTCTAATTAACGAATTTTTATTTTATACATTACTAGCGACCCGCCCTCGCTTCTCTTCGGTTTATTTGAGTTTTCTATAACACACGTACATAAAACAAAATTTATTATACATAAAAACCTTCCTCTTGAATTACTCTATCTACTAAAAAAAACCGCATCAAAATCCGTTGCGTAGTTTTAAAGATCTAAGCATACATAGGGACAGACAGCGGGAAGCGACTTTGTTTTATACTATGTAGTGATGTATATTCGTTGGAAAATGAATGAAACAACTTAAGAAAAAGTCAGACCGAATAAACTTTCTCCAACATTTACAGCAATCGCAGGTAGTGGAGGTGACTGGGAGGTGATGATGCTGGCGGAAGAACTGGGCAAGAGGGAGCGGGAAAAGGAGAGGGAAGAGATTCGAAGGCACCACTACTCTAACACACTCAGACAGTTAGATGAGGTGAGCTGTACTTTATTGGCGCCTTGGGTAGCTTCAACGTCAACGAACTGAATACAAATCAATAGCGTTACTGGTAGATGACGTGATACGAAAAGTCACATGATCTATCAGTGGTTGGTTTAAAAACGACACGAATAGAAACGCTAGTTAGCGTAGTGCATCTTGGCGAGGGCCTCAGTTCACGGATTGTATTCCTCTAGAACAACATCCTAGACCTATCTAAGATGCAACGGCTGCTGACGTTTCTGTTCTCTATCGACTCGTGACATATCGACGTCAATCCTATACATTCTGTCGATTTTCGATCGCTAACTTAGCGTTTAAATTTTGACTACATAACGCCAAGTTATTCTTTTAAGCTTTTCCAAGGAGGCTTTTCCTGGGACTTGATACTTATCATGATTTTCAATTATTTTTTCCAGGAGTGCGATACTCCGCAGCGTGAAGACAGCCTAGACGAGTACTCCAACATCGAGGACTCAAACTCGTCGTCCACCACGCACCTGCTGTCGCAGACGATGAGCGACACGTCGCAGCGGTCGCTGGAGACGTCGTTCACTGAACGCAGCAGTCGAGGGCCGAGGCAGCAGCGAGGGGGGTCGGTTGGGGAGCCGGTATGAGTACTACAAACTAACTAGAATACTCGTAGGTGACTTACTTGCTGTCAAATACCATGATTCAGATGCAGCAGTGGACGTTGAACACGTCGTTTACTACGCGCAGCTGTCAAGGGCCTAGGCAGCAGCTGAGAGGGTTGGTTGGGGAGCCGGTAAGACTCTAACTTATCGTGGATCTGCAACACGTGGTAGCGGTCGCTGGACAAGTCAAATCTAGCAAGGTCCGAGGCAGCAGCAACTGGTAAGAGTTTTCAACAATACACTCTTGGCCTTTGGCCGGTACGGACAGCAGCAAGGACACCCGTATTGCAGAGCAATGTTGAAAATTAGATTGCAAACATCTATGAGCTTCAGAACCCATTTAACATCAGGTGGCCTGGCGCACTTGCACTCTTCATGCCATTAAAAGGGTAAAAAAGTGGTGAACAACTTCATTGCACTGAGGTACCCTACCTAGAGGTGTTTTTCTACCAGGAAGGCAAGACGAGAATTTAAAATTATAATAAAAATCAATTCCTTCCTCGCGAATTTTCGCTGATAGATGTTGTCTTGATACAAATTAAAATTCTCGTCTCCCCTCCCCTTGCCAAAGTTAAATAGTCAGTTGACCCCTTGCTGCTGCATCTGAACCTCTGGAACATTTTGCAGATTCGACCAGGCTCACCCCTCAGGCAGCGGGGGCTGATCTTGCGCGCGGCCAGCCTCGACCGGGAGCCTTCGCCGGCGCCGCAGCCGCGTCGCTTCGGCTCGCTCAAGAGCTCCAGCACCGACTCGCACAAAAGACTCTGATCCGGCTTGCCCCGCGGGGGCCCCCGGCCGCGGGGGGGGTGCCGAGGGCCCGCCGGTCGCACCCACGAAACCCACGAATGGAATGGTGCAAGCCACGCAGCTCAAATTTGTAGTAACGGAGGTGATAGAGAGAGAGGCATAGTTAGGAACGAACGAGAGAACGAACTTAGTGTAGAGAATGTTAATGTTAACGGCGGTGTCGCCGGTCAATTATTACTGGTGATTGTTTTGTTTTATGAAAATGTTGACTATGTGTTGTTTTTTGTTCTAGAATAGTAGATTTGGCTAAGTTTTTACCATTTAATAACCCACTGAGCTACCGACAGAAACAACCAAAAAAGAGAAACCACTGTGAACATATTGCAACTAATGGGTCTTATCTTCTAAATGACCTTTCAGATAAAAAAGCGCGCCATCCGGAGGTCTAATAGGTACTAAATGTATCGCTGTTAACTAACCAATAGTGAACCTTATCATAAGGTAAGAAGATTCACAAATGGTCGGTTAACTGTGTTGCTGATAGTACTTATAGTTCTGACTGGTCAAGATGATGAACGCGAATTCTAGTAGCTATTTTATCGCGTGCCTCATCATGACTTTAGCGTAGCCTAATGTTACATTGTGAATCCTCCTTTAAGTATATCTGTATAGTTTAGCAGAAACGATTTTGTCAGGTGAAATAGAAATGTTCTTAACCATCAGTAGTTTAATTAGGCAAATTTTTTATCATGTTGCCAATGTTATTACAAACAGCATCATTTTATTCATACTTTTTTGCCAAACTACCCTACAGCCAAGGTTCCTACTGTAGTTACCGAAATCGAAGTTTTACTTTACACTTGGTATGCTTCGAGCAACACGGAAGCATTCGCTCCGTTTCCCCTCTGTCATAAGTATAAGCCCAAGCGGGCATGAGCATCTAATAAAACTAGTTGTCACTCGGATTGTCAACTACACTGAGTCCAGTCGCGTGAGTAAACGTTACCTACACTTCAAATGACGAATTGCTCTGTTTTCTGCTGTAAAAAAGGCTGTGGAACATCAAACTTACAAAGAGATGGTGTTACATTTCACATGCAAGTAAATTTATATCTTATTATTTCTGTTCTGTTGCATTAAGACACCAAGTTATTATATTTTAATTTATAAAATATTATTAAATTATATTTAATTTATATTTTTGTCCCTGTATTGTTCCATTGTTTATGTATTAGTGTCATCATTACAGTTTAGTTTTGGTACGGTCACGAGCGTTAATTTGGGACCCATTTCAAAAAAAATATGCTTGAAGTCGTCAATGTCATTACAGATGTCAAGTCATTTATAGCTTTTAGGAAACTCAACCTTATTGTTGTAGAATGTCAAATTGACTTTGGACCTAATTAAATTGTACCAAATTTAATCTCGTGACTGTATGTAGGTGTGCAGAGCTGCATTAGTGTGCAAATTCCCCCTGTTATATTCATAGCTAAGGCGACTCCCCTCCGATAGAAAGACCGTGTTGCTCGAAGTTGGCATGTTATTGTGAAAGACAGCAATATTCATGTCAATCGACCCAAAGTCCAAAGTCAATCATTTTCAGCCCTGTTCGATTTGTAAATAATTTTGTTGCATAAAAACCTCTGAGGTTTGCTAATTTGCTAATAATAAACATTGTGGTAATAAATCTGTATTTAGGAATAAAATATCCTATCAAGCCTTTGTCAACTTTTATCGCATTGGATAGAGATTTATCCACGGCGATTTAATGTAGATAAAACGTCAGTCACTTTTTGATTAGGAGGAAAGTGACACATAATTTATCTACTTTTATCTACATTTAAAAGCTACCATAGCTGTGAAACAATGGATTTCAACTTTTTCAACTATAAGAGATTTTATCCCTAACCGCAGTTTTATCACAATTTGGTCACTTTGTAATTTATTTTCAGGTACTTAGGTAATTACAGTTATCGAACGTTGCAAACGAATTTACAATAATTTATGTTAAATTTGTACATAGTAATTATTTGTTGTATCTCTTTTTAATACAATGTCTAAATACATAATTAAATTAATATATTTGTATTAGGTGTGTCGTGAGACTAGGTAGGTAGGTCTTAGTTTTTTTTATATTTCTACCCCCTTTCATTTTTTTATAACATTCCTTGCACAAAAATATTGATGTATTTTAAGATATAAAATGAAAAATATTATAATTATTTTAGTTAAGTTATAAAGTTCCTAGTAAGAGAAATTAACTTATTATTTTTAAACCGCTTACTTCAATTAAGTACTTTCACTTTCCTTCATATATGTATTTTATTAGAAATCTAATACTATTGTTTGTTTTAAATACTTTTCTTATTTAGATAGACAGATGTACTTTAGTACTGACATAAATAACGTTATCAATAAAAAAGTCTAGTGCCAAAAATTCTAGGTGTATCCAAGACATTATTTATAACATATTTATTAATTATAGTATTACATATTATTGATGTAATTATGTTGTACTTACATAATTGTAAATAACATGTATAATGGAAACTTACATTCTTTAAGTCAGACTTAAAATATTTTATAAAAGATTCCTGATATAGGCGTCTAGAATATACGATATACGTTATTTGATATCTACCAAGTATAGGTACTTTAAGGTCGAAACGGTCTCATAAAAGGAAAACTATGAATAATAAAAATATTCGATAATATCGTAATAATGTAAAAATTAAATAATCAAATGGAGTCAACGTACCTAAAAACTATTTAAATAAAGTGCCAAATAATAATAATGAAAAATACAATTTGTGCACATTTTCTGTTGTTTTACTGTCTGATAAAATATATAACAAAGTTTAAAAATATACAATTGCGATCAGACGGATTCACTGGAATTTAAAATTATTCACAAAAAAAAGGTTAAGTACTTGAAATTAAATTCCTTAAAATTTATTTTTTATATTTTTGGTTCTGTGAATCCTAGTTACTTACTAACGGCCTTTTAAATCTAACAAAATATCACATCGATATTGAAAACCCCAATTGGAGTGTGAATGATCCATCTTATTTTTTAATGATCCTAACATAAGAATTACCTAAATTTAAGAGTCCTGTTTTTGTATAAATAAAGTTTTTATCTATCTAGAAAATACTTAACTCCTTCCAAAGGCATTCTTTTCACCAATTTTTCGTGATATCTCTAAGGAAACTGTTGCCATGGCAACGCACATTTTATCTTTAAACAGCCTTCTGTTTGTTATTTTCTCTCATACGCTCTTATCATTAATCGCCGACACTGAATAATTCCCCCGAAAGCTTATTTCTGCTGAAACCTGATATTGTTTTTAGGTTATCTTTACCAACGTAACCTATGCTAGGTTACTGAGATTTGTTAAGACCTGTAATCACCAAAAAAAAAACTCCTGCACGTGTAAATGCCTGTCGATGAATTGAAAATTCGGCGAAGTAAAACATTGTATGAAATGGCGATTAAAGCAAAGGCAATGTAGCCTAGTGCGCCAGAGATAAGTTGGGTCAATCTAGGATACTCCTTATCAGTCTTATGACAGCTTAAATAAACAAATTACAGTATTTTTTTAACTATCCAACTTTTATACATTAATATTTTTTTTCTGCGAAGTGACGAGAGCTGATCGAAATTACGAAATAAGGTTGGCACTAGGACCATCCTAAATTGACCGAATAATATTATTTTACTGTCGTCTATTTTAGCCCATGGCACTGTAATCGACTTTACACTAAAATATAGGGGAGATGTGTGCAAAATGATCCTCTTAAAGGGAAAAAGGTTACAGTGGTCAAAGTTCAAGACAAAACCAAAATATTTAAATTGTTAACAATGGCGAATTTACATTTTTTTAACTGCATTCTGATTTCTTATTATTTGTATGTGTTTTATAAATAACGTAATTTTTTCTGATAATTTACTAAAGGATCATTTTATACACATGTATGTATAAAACGATCTCCGGGTGCTGTGATATGTTCATAAATAAAAAAAAAACATCCTGGCGTTTATTTTACTTAATCATATGTTTTGCTTAGGACTACAAAAATATGTACACAGAACATTTTAAAGATATTTTTTTTTAATTAAATAATACTTGATCAACAAAATAATTTTAACAGATGTTTCATAGTACTAAAAAAAACTACTACTTGGAGAAGGCAAACGAGCACACGTGCCACCTGATGATAAGTACGATCTATAAATTTCCTAATGGCGTAATTTGATCCCAGGGATCATTTTATACACACGAAAAGGGATCAGTTTTACTTCAAACACCTCATGTATGGCATCGATCCAAATATAAATTTCTAATTCAACGTGAGGTATAAAATGGCTTAATTTTATTATGGGTGAACGTCAAAGGAATCCGCCAATAAAATAAAATTTAAATAAAAGTCAACATGCAGACAATAAAGAAACTTTAAAAATAGACCACGGATTAGCAACCAATTTTTCTTTTTTTTTAATTAAACCACGCTTCCACTTCCAAGTCCCTTGGAGAGGCAACTGGCGGGGTCGCTCGGAATACGATTATTAAGTCATTCTCAAGGAATCATTTTACCTACAGGGGTCATACACTCGTACACATCTCCCCTACCCACTTTGACACATACTTATAGCTACTATTTACAAATAATGGACACATCAAAATCATCTGGTTATAGATTTGTTAGTGCTACTATGTAACTAGCGACCCGCCCTCGCTCCCCTTCGGTTTATGTGAGTTTACTGTAACGTACATCGTTAAAAAAAAAATGCATAAGAACCGCATTAAAATCCCCTGCGTAGTTTAAAAGACCTAAGCGTACATACAGAGGGACCGACGGCGGGAAGCGTCTATGTTTTATTCTATATAAAGAAGTGATAGGAGCTTAGATTAAGCAAATTTTACGCCATTTCATTGAACATAAATCCGAATTTCGAAACAAAAAATGACATAATCCAAAATAGGTAACAGGTAAGGAGTAACTGGGTACAATTTACACGTACTTACATTAATTTAGATACCTTACACGGTATGATCATTTTGTAACGTAGCACAACCTATAGGTAACGATAGATTTAGGTAATGTTAACCTAGGTAATTTGAAATTATACGGCGCTGTAAAGTTTATAAACAACCAATTACCTTAAGGCATGGTACGATAAATAGATTTTACCTAAATAGAGAACTAATGTATTGAAATATTATTCTTATTGTAAGGATAATAAAGCCCTTAGTGAGATAGATATTTATGAAGAGAATAAAATTAATATTGTACGTATTAGTAATAGGCAATACGTATGAGAATAAAGATACGTTTAAAATAATGCTTTAGTTTTTCTTGCTAGAGTAAAATTTCCGAAGACCCGTTATCGATTTAAGGCTATAGCCTGTAAATAGAGATTCGCAGGGTGAATAGAAATATAATCTAAAATAAGTCATAACTTGTTACAAATAAGTAAGAACAAGTAGGTATTACATTGACAATATTTTTTGGAAATTACTCCTCGTGAGGCCCACGTCAAACGTTAGTTTGAAAAAGACTTTTGTCGGTCACTTTGACAAATTAATGTCCTAAATTTAGGACGTTGGGCCTTACGAGGTTAAAATCTCAGTCTTATAATTAGTAGAATATGCTTTAGGCTGTATTTGTATTCACCCCGCGAATCTCTATTCAGCTATTATTTCACCCAGTACGCCGGTATTTTATGACACCTATGCCATAATATTACTGCTCCATGTTGACGTTCTGTAATATTTTTTTAAGGCTCAAGATGGTTACCACGACCCACTAAATTCGAAAAAAAAAAAAAAAAAAAATGCCAAGTCCCTGTCACTCGTCAGTCGAGGCTTAATCGAGAGAAAGGGATGGAGCTAACGCATCTTTGATTTTACCTAGTGGCCCTAGCAATGATACATTACGCTAACTAGCGTTTCTGTTCGTTTCTTTTTTAAACTAATCGTGTCACTGCCAGATAACGTGATACGAAGAGTCACGAATACGAATAGAAAAGCAGCGTTAGCGTAGGGAAGCATCTCGGTTAGGGCCTCACGAAAGCAAACGATCACACAGGCATTTTGATTCTCAAGAGTAGGTACAATCTTAAGACAGCAAATGCGTTAACAACCCTGAGGAGGGATGAGAATGAGAGGGAATGCCTCTTTGCTAGTATTTTTACCGGTTGTCTTATCCCCACGCCTGCCTGCCTGGCGGTAGATTAAATAATAAGATGGTGTTAAGCGATCCAAATAGACCCTAGACATAGTCCTATCACCTTTCATTGCACAGTGGCGCCCTCATTACTATTATTGTGTTTTGTAATAATCTAAAGAAAGATTCATGACGGTGAATGGATGAAAAATGAAGAAAGCGCCATTTGTCGTCGAGAAGCTTGTGTTTCCAATATACCATTTAATGAAATCTTTGAGGGTACTGGGATAAAAAGTGTTCTTTATTCGTCACAGTAAATTTTTTCAAGGAAATGGTAAAGCCTTTTGACATAATTATGAAATAGGCAAGCATCTCTGGCAGAAACATTAATACACAACTTGGGTAATTAAAAGTAGTTAGGACGCATGTCAGCTTGGCTAAAAGTAGTTAGGACACATGTGGGCGCTGTGCAGTGTATAAATTGCAACATTATTTTTCAATTGCAAATATCTCAATCTTAGACAAAATAAGGACATTCAAAGTGTTAGTCGATACTTCAAAATATTTTAATTCTGAAAGAGTCCTCATCTAATTTTTAAAATAACTTTAACAAAAATAAAACGTATTGTTTCGCTGTGGCTGTACGATCTTTGATGCCATTGTTTAAAAAATATGCGAGGTTCTGTCAATGTCAAAATTTAACCATTCAACCATTGAACCATTCATTCATTTAGACATCAATCGATAGAATGAATTTACGATAAATAGGGACCATAATAAAACTAAACAATGGTCTTGAAAAGTTGACTTTCCTTATTTCAAGAGAAATGAAACAAGTAAATTGAAATTTTGTGGCAGGATCTCTTCACTTTCCTAGAATAATAATAAGTACAACTCGGAGTCGTAATATACACTTAAGTAATATCTTTTTTCATGTGTTAATCGTGTAGCAATGTCGCCTCGTAAACAGCCAAATAGTTTGTTTAAAATCTGCGTTAGAAGTTGTATTAGTATTATAAATTCTGCTTGTCACGTTATCGAAAAGAGTTGTCCGGAGAACAATTTCCACGAATGCGAGAGACAGGCATACGCGCTCAAATGCCA
This sequence comes from Acleris laterana, assembly GCA_963966035.1. Classification (NCBI taxonomy): domain Eukaryota; kingdom Metazoa; phylum Arthropoda; class Insecta; order Lepidoptera; family Tortricidae; genus Acleris; species Acleris laterana. The sequence goes on from OZ014457.1 coordinate 5,081,726, forward strand.
CTTGATGTCGATGCTTCCAGCCAGGTAAGTGGAGCATTTTTTTATTAGTATCGCGAGATCGAATCTTTAAGAATACGTGATTTTTTTGGAAGCATTTGTCTTCAAGGTCAAGAGAACAGTTATTTCGACGCTTCTATATTTGTAACGGGACATGGCTATCACGTTATTAAATTAGCATTTTGTTAAAATTAAAACAACAACGAATTGTCGTGATGTTGTGCAAAAGCACATTGGTATTTGGAAGTCTATGATTGGTCTAACACTCTTACTGGCACAGTAAAATAATTTAGCATATGCCTTTGGTGATTCCATTGATACAAATACAGTTTTTTTAATTCTACTTTTCCTTCAATACTGTGTAGGTCCAAAGGTGATCAGCTTTGTGGATTGTTTAAAATTATGACATAATTCAAATACTTATTCTTCACTAGCTGTTGCCCACAACTTAATTTGCGTATAAATCGTTAATTGCCTTACCAGCGAAAACTGTTACTTTCTGAGATAAAATGTACCATTTGTCCTTCCCTGACTCAACCTAACCAACCGAATTTCATAAAAGTCCAATGAACCGTATAGCAACCCTTAAAACGCAAACAAATATTGTTTTTTTATTTGTTCTTCATTTGCTTAAACAAAATGTTAAAAAAACAATGTATTTGGCTCTGTTAAACAATCATACTGTTTTGTCAACCTTTGACATAACAGTGTTTTACTTCTAATTGCTGATGAACTATGGGTATCACATGGTTTCTTGTTTATTTAGTTAAGTACATGATCAAGATCATCATACAGATGGGGCAACATGCTTGATCAAATGAATACTTAAGCCAATCTAAATTAAATTATAAAGGATTAAAGAAGTCAAGATGAAGTGTGATTAATAAAAAGAATACAACAATGTAAACCATACTTAACTTAAATAAATACTGAATATATAAGGCAAGAGTAAGTGAAGTGTTAGAAAGGGGAAGGCCAAGGTGAACGTTCCAGAATCAGATTGAAGTACCCTAAACTGATGCATGTGTATGTGTGATCTACCTGTGTGTTATGAGTGTAGAGGAAGTGAGGGAAGTTTGGCCTGGATTTTAGCAAGTGGAAAGAAGTGGTCTCTTTTTACCTCCAGAAAGAGGCTTGATTTTATGTATGTATGTTTGTACAATTTGGTTAAGAATAATAGACAGTACAGGATTGACTGATAGTTTGTGCATGCAATGACAATCCAACTGCTACTCTTGTGCTGCAGGTGTCTATGGGTGACGGTAATCGCTTTCCATCAGGCGATCCGTCTGCTCGTTTGCCTTCCTATACCATAAAAAAAAAAAAAAAAAATGAAAGACAGTAGACAATAGCTTCCACATTGACTTTGAAATGCTTATACTGTTACTATGCAGTTTGCAGCCTTTTTAAACAACTATGCAGAGCCAAAAGGAAGAGTTATGATATGTTATTATGTTAATATTTATATGCTTTGTGTCATCTCGGTATTTTTTAATTTTGATGATTTTAGCCGTCTGTACCTGTGCGAATATTTATTTGGTACATTATTTCCTGCATATTTATTTCAAAACATTCTCATTTAATTTGTGGCGGCAATACTGCTTGCGGTCACGTCCAACCGCAGCGACACACTAGTTGGTAAGATTTTCTCGCTCAGGTTCACTGTCTCAACTCGTCCTCATTCCCAATCAGTCCACATTCCCAACTCTTCCACATTCCCAACTCGTCCTCATTCCCAATTAGTCCACATTCCCAACTCGTCCTCATTCCCAATTAGTCCACATTCCCAACTCGTCCTCATTCCCAATTAGTCCACATTCCCAACTCGTCCTCATTCCCAATTAGTCCACATTCCCAACTCATCCTCATTCCCAATTAGTCCACATTCCCAACTCGTCCGCATTCCCAATTAGTCCACATTCCCAACTCTTCAACATTCTGCACTAAACTAACTCGTCTGCAATCATACGCGGCGGCAACGATACTATCACCGCGCTCAGAATGTATTTTATAGTACACCATACAAACCTGCAAATAAACCAGTTGCAGCGGTCGGCTGCGAGCGCAAGCGGCATTGCCGCAACAATGGAACGGCACAATAACTTTTTTTTCCCCGAGCTAAGCAGTGTGAAGTCTGGAACTGAAGATGCAACTGTTTATAACTGTATTTAAGGGTCTATATTATTGTCTGGCATAAGGGTAAAAATCAAAATAAATGTACATAAAGTCGCTATTTAAATGTCACTTAAATGATGTCTAACTTACAATTTCATTACAAAATTACGTATGTTTGACGTTAACCAACAGTTTCGTTACGGTGACAAAACTCTCTTTAACTGGACATTTATTTTGATTTTTACCCATAATAATTTTTTGTCATATTTGTTTTAAGTCGTAATTATCACAAGTCGAATAAATGATTATGAATTAATGAATTTGGTTCTAAGAAACTATTTATTCTGTTTTTCTGATTTTCCCTCCGTACATTGGAAAACTCACTGCAGAATACCGCGACGGACCGTCATTAAAAAAAGACTCAGTAATTATGTGAAAAAAAACCAAAAGAACAATGGGCTCCAATTTTAAATTAAACATTATTTCGTTGAACAGTTAAATAGTTTGATTGTAATGGTTTTTGATTCTATTAGATGTACGTACATACCAGTAATAATATATTATCCAACAATGGGCTCAAAATTATCTGAAACGTTTCTATTATCTGAGGCATAAGAGTGTGTCAGATATTTTTGATCCCATTGTTGAATAATATATTATTGCTGGTGATTGTACTTAGTAGTTTTAAAAATTCTTGTTTTATGCCTCCTTACAATCAATGAGTGTATACAAACTAAATTTTTGATGTGCTAATGCAATACTTTTCTTTTCAGGTTATTTGATGTCCTCTGTTCAGAAAGAACATGCTGCCAGTACCGCGGTGATCCCAGGGTTCAGCTTCACATCCTCACACATCCCAACATGACTGTCTTCCGCAAATGTGACCTTGATAACGGCATCCCCCAGGAGTACTGGGTAGATTGTCTTCCCCACTGTAATCGCTTGGTCGTACTTGACCTTAAATTCATTTGCACGGACGAAATCCTCCAGGTTGTCGGAGCCAGTTGCCCTTTACTTGAAGAAATTAATATCGTCTCCAGGGTTGATATTTGTAAGTCACTTTTCAATGCTTCTGTTCTGATAAGAAATGTTTCTAATACAGGACTAAGTGCCATAGGCAACCTGAAGCAGCTACGTATCCTCGCAATGGATCCTCCTCGCAACGAGAGAGCCAACAGGGTAGGCCGATGCGTGTCCCAAGCTGGCATCATAACGTTAGTTAGAGAGCTTCCGTATTTGGAAGAGTTAAGGATAGAATCTTGTGACATCGGGTCGACGATGATTGGAACTCACGTAGAAATTGGTCCTTTAAGTTTAAGAAAAATCAACTGTCATTTTGCATCAGCTCAAGGTATCAAGAAGCTAATTAAAATCTGTCCTTTCTTGAAAGAATTGTCAGTAACTCACTTGTCCGAACACAACAAAGACGCTATATTGGAGCAGATCTCAGTGAGTGATTTAAGGTTAAACCGGTTAGATTTGTCTTTCTTCTCCTACTCGGATTCCATGCAGCAGCTCTTACACGTTAAAGGTGCTTACCTGACGCATTTCTCCCTTTGGGAGATTGACCATTCGTTGACTCTGGAAGCAGTCTTGTCAATCGGCGCTTGTTGTCCGAACCTGAACTCTCTTTGTTTAATGACGCAGTCAAAATGTTTAGTAATCCCACGATATTTCCAGAAGCCGAATAACATGTTTTCTGAACTACGTAATTTGACTATAGGCAATGAAAATTTCAACATAGACCACATACTAACCTTCTTCTTAGAGTGCACTCAGAATTTGCAGAAATTAGTTTTAAAGTATCAAACTAAAGTTGACATAGATCAGACGATGCTGCATTTATTAAAGAAGGGTAGTCTGCGGAATCTGCATAGTTTGTGGCTAGATTGTACTTTAGAAGTATCTAATTTGGTAGTGAAACAAATAATAGTGAGTTGTGACAGACTTCAGATGTTCACCGTCGACTTTACCGAAGACATGGGTGAAGTGCACAAGTACATAAGTGACAACAATCTAGATTTGAAATTAGGTAGCTATTAGGGTCTCTTTGTAAGTTTATTTTACAAATATATACCTACTTTTAATTGAGCTGTAGTATTATTTACATTCCTCTCAACAAATAATAAAGTCTTTGTAAAATTATAATTTAATTCCTTAAATTTAAAAATATTTACATTTCATCTTATTCGCATAAATTAAGCCTTGATATGTTTAAGGCTAAATTGCATTAAATCTATGTACACGTCATTATCTACATCTAGTCTTAGTTTCTACTGTGGAGGAGTCCTTTACATACGCCTTGAAATTCATCAATATTAACATTCAACTGAGAACACTTTACCCTCGCCTTCGGCTCCCTCGTGTGACCGGGTAGACAATTATATTATAGCTATCACAGTGACAAGCCACAAGGAATGACACCAATACTTGGAGTAAAATAACCTCTTTTATGTCTTAACCCTTTTTAGAATAGTCGCAAAAAATAATTTCCGAACACAATCACTCTCTCAAAGTACTTTGGATAATTGTTCAATTCAATTAAATTTTTGTAAGTTATGGCTCCATCGAGGTTGTCGGTGATTTGAAATTATACTTCCGTCGTTCTAAAACAGCTGTCAAATTGAATCTTCTAGAGCGACAGTAGTATAATACATGATTTGAGAAAAAAACAGGTTTTGGTCAGGACGCCCCGCTACGGAGAAAAGGCGCGCGCATCTACTATATGACCTGTATTGCAAATACAATCTTTGATAGTTAATGTTTCTATGAATTAACAGCAAATCGCCTTTTCTCCGTTGGAGAGCAACTGCCATTTTGAACTGCTATTCCAAAACTAGTAAAGGCGGACTATTCCCAGTTGTCCACACCCTCGAAATTATGTGGACGTTTCACACTCTTTAATTTGACTTAACTGTGTTAGTTTTTAGTTAGGATAATTTACAGAGTCTCTAATGTCCACATAATTTCGAGGGTGTGGAGTTGTGAACAACTGGGAATAGCCCGTAAAGGCCACCCACATCACCACGGTTTCACGTTGACGACGTGGTGGTTTGCCCTTGGTCTTATAACGTAGTCCTACTGACCACAATTAGTATGATAAATATGAAGTAGGTTTAGGTTATGTTAGGTCTGCAGCTGGCCCGGGGGCCAAAACACCCAGAAATAGGAGCTTCGTGCTAGTGGAGCTCCGTCGACCCTGTTCATTTGATATTCAAATAGAAATCATTGGTAAGTAGGACTAGGCAGTAGGACCACGGGCAAAAGTGGAACGACGACGTGCCGTGGTGATGTGTCCAGGTTGATTTTAGTAGAAGTTGTTTGTCAGGCAATAATCTGCTGACCGCTGACTGTTCACACTGAGAAAACACTCCATTATCTTGTCGAAACAAAAGATATAGAACCAGAGTCAATAAAAGAGTCTTATATTAAGTTGATCGCTGGCTCCACTCGCTTCGCTCATCGTCAGCGGTGGGACAAGAGACATAAGTACCTTGGGTAAGATGGCGGTAGCTTGGAAATTATCCGTTCAGTTTTCCTAAGCAACTACTATGCTACTAATCGGATTTGACCACCAGTAAGGAAGACTTAGATCTACTCTATATAAAGATGGGTCAATCGATACAAGGAATTTGCGAACGTGTTTCCAGTGAGGCGCACATCTCGCAACACGGCGTGTGTTTACGGCCTTGTTCAGCGACCGAGAGGCGAGAGCGTAACGCTTCTCCATAAACGCTCTCAATGCGCTGCCACGTGTTTCATTTTCCAGCGCATCGCGTCACTGGTCACTGAGCCTACCTATTGGTTGTGGTCTGACTGGACCGGAACGCGGGAACTAGCGTGCGATTTAAAAGTAAATCTTATCGTTAACATACAGTGACAAAGATCACCTAGACTCACGTTCTTTCATGTGCAAGGACACCACTTAATCCGTACTACCTAATATAATAAATGTGAAAGTAACGGCTGATCACGGCTTAACTGCTGGAACCGATCTCGATGACCTTTGGTATGGAGACTTGGGTCCCGAGGAAGGACATAGGATTCGGTACTCTTGAATCACTGACACATATTTCATGAAATGTTTTACTTCGCCAAATTTTAATTTCATCAACAGGCATTGACACGTGCAGGAGTTATGATCTTTTGATGGTCACAGATCTAACCCATGCTTAAGATAACCTAAAAAGAAATAGGTTCCTGCAGAAATTAGCTTTCGATGAAATAATACATTCGGTCAAAAGTGTGTCGATGATCCTGACGTAGACACATCTATATTATACGTTTCGGTCAGGCCAAAACAGATATATACAATTTTAAAGTACAATAAAACCAAGCTCTGTTATGAAATTGCTTATCAAGAACTACACACACATGCCAAGACTATAATGCCGACCCAAAATGTACGGAGCGTTTTTATCAACAATGTTTTCGGCTTCCTCTTGCGACCGAATATCGCATTGCTTCAGGACAAGTGATGAATAAGAGCTTCAACGCTTCGAGAAAGTTTCAGGAAGTTGTTGGATTTCTATTTATTTTTAGGGGTCTTCTAAAAGAGTAAAAGTAACACTTTCTCGGCAATGTGTGGACGGCAGCTATACACATCTTGCTCTAACATACGAAGTAAGAGTAAGATAGCACTTACCGGCCACGAATTGCAGCAAAACATGGCCCGTTCAAAAGTCCCATAAGAAAAATAAATATATTTGACTAAATACTTGTGCCTTTTAACTTTGTTATAAAATTGCGTCATCTTTATTAGGTAAATACCTGTAAACATTTAACCCATCGTAAACCTGAGCTTAACTATACACATTACATAATAATTATCAGAAACTAAAAGCTTACTTTAAATTGGTATCTATCTATAGCTAAATTGGAAGATTGAAATCGCTAGATAACAGTTTTCAGATCACATCAGCCAAACTATAATATCCGTTTAAAACAGTCTCACTCTTAACAACAACTATGCTATAATTAAATATCATTTGCATTCACGCACGGCATGTAAAAATCCTACACCAATTTCATTTTAGTCGCAAAATAAATGCATTGTCACTAACTTCAACCCTGCGCTACGCGTGCTCCTAGCGCACGATCACATGCATCTATATGAACTTCTTCTTGAACCAGCGGAACCCCTGTCAACTCTCGGCGGCCTCGCCGGAGTCCGCCGGATGCTATGGCTCCTCAGTCTTTATCACCGTCTCCTTGTCGTTGTCCTTCTCGTCGTCGAAGAACTCGTTCTTGGGCTCGATCATCTTGTCTGCTTCGTCCTGGCTGATCCGAATGTCTGGGTCCGGATCGTCGCGTATTTTGTAGTCTTCGGGGAAGAAATCTCCTGGAATATTGGTTAGTTGATAATTATTTTCGCGATTGGTCTGGTTTTTAAAGTGAAAGATTAAAGATGGAAGACAAAAGTTGTTGATTTGTAGCAATTATGCTTGTTTCACACTTGCCACAACCACCCACCTGCGATGTGGTCGGACGGTAATTTCTACGAAAAAAAAAACACACAGACGATATTTTGCCGTCAGTGGTAACCATACATTTTTTGTCGCAACCACTTTTTATCGCTGCAATGTGGTGTGGTTACGGTACGTGTGAAACAAGCCTTAGACATGCCAATTGGGATAAACCTTTTTTTTTACCAATGTGTGCAATTTTTAAAACCATTTGAAGGAATGGGCTTCTTGAATCGATCCTTATAATCGATCGATATGCTACAATAACAACAATTCGTCAATTACGTTATGTCAACCCTAAAGTACGTCGACACGAACATTTATTCTAAAACCTCATGATTAAAAATATTGGATTGGATTGAAAATTCATGTTATGTGTATAGAAAATCTACTCCAACGAGCAGGGTCATGCAGGAAATGCCGTGTAAATTGAAGTCTAGGTAATAATTAATGGTCGAATACAAAAAATACCGACTCTAAGATAATAAGTATGATGGTCAAATGGTAAGTGTGATGGTGCTACTTTTTATTGACGTAACATCTGAATGCGGTGTGTCTATCATGACCTTGGTTCTGTTACCAACCTGACTGCTGACAGACATTTAAAAAAACCGTCTATCAAAACTGCTTCGTCATAAATATTATCGTTATAAGGCGAGCTTATTTTTTATTAATTTATTTTAAATAACAATGCCACTCAACGTTGTAGGTTGACTTGAAACCGGGACTAACTAGTTATTGACAACACGGAAAAAAGCGAAGGGACAATGTTATACAAATTGACCTAGTCCCAAACTAGGCTCTAGGCTGCCAGCCAACAATAAATATACATATATAGAGAAATACATACTTAAATAGATAGAAAACAACCAAATCCTCGCGCTCGTCACACAAATATTTGCCCACACCAGCACCCATTACACCATCTTGACAATGACACGTGACAGGTGCCAATTTGTCACACATTGCAAAGTTAACACGCCGATTCATCACTGGGTATCATATAAACTGCGCCATGTACACTGAAATGTCACCTGTCACCTGTCATTGCGGTGAAATAGGGGGCAGGAATCGAACCCAGAACCGCTAATTTCGCAAGCAGCGGTCATTCTCTACCAACTAGGCTAACGTAATTAAGTAATGAAATATCCTTACCCGGTACGTGGGTCATTTGGACAGCCGGCGAGTGCTGGCACATCTTGAGGTTATCGTACACGTGCTTCGTGATCGCTTCCAGATACTGCTTGCTGTTGGCGTTGTTCGTACTGCCGAAATAAATGTCAATATAACCACCAGTTTAGTTGTACATAACATATAGACAGTAATAAATGCAGAAGGTGACCTAACTCACTCTTAAATCTGTGCAGTATAAAGCCCTGTCTTTACCAGACTGCCGAATTGACCTATTGTTGCCTTGTGAAGGCTGAACGGCTGGCCCGTTTTCGGTGAGGTGGCGTTAGATTCGTTTTGGCGTCGCGGGTGTCACAGAGTACAATTTATTAAATGTGATATAGGCAAAATAAAAAAAATAGACATGACACAATTAACATCACATTGACGACATTATCCAAACAGCAGCAGTTGTTGTTTTCTAACTTAGAGTAAAACATCAGTCAACTAGGTAATATAATAATTTTTGTTTGTTTGGCCTGCAAACATACAAACTAACCTCTTATTCATAACCTCAAAACAGCTACAAAATGCTTAAAACCTAAAACACGCTTTGTCCTGCGGCCTATTTGTGTAACGCACTCGCAATCACGATCGTTTTCATTTTGATGTAATAATATTCAACTTCCACCTTCATTCCAATGGACTTCGGTCCCCAGGCATAACACCCGTCTGCAGAGAGATATCTCTACTGTCTTCTCTCCCTACAGTTCCCAAGTGGAAGTCATTGTAACATTTGCATCTGACAGAAAGTGACAAAACTTACTTTTCTCCAGTTAGTACACATATAATAATATTCAACTTCCAACTCCATCCCAATGGACTTCAGTCCCCAAGCATAACACCCGTCTGCAGAGAGATATCTCTATTATCTTCTCTCCCTACAGTAACCAAGTGGAATTGTACCTAGAATATTCAACCCTTAGACCGTTACCTGTTGATTTCAGGATGTAACTGGAAGTCAGGCGCGAACAGCTCCAAGTATTCCGTCAGGGGCAGCTCGTTCGATATGTTTTCGTCCACCAGGAGTGACGTCTCGTAGGTCCAGCACCGTGCTACGTTTCTTAGAGTGTAACTGCAATCAAAGAAAATTAATAATACACCAATAATTATAAAGTAAGCTTTTTAAAATCAGATAGCAATTATTTTCGGTATAAGGGTTTGTATGTAAAATGGGGTCTGTTTAATTGACCAAAAATTTAAAAACGTATTATTTTACAAACTTAAATTTTGCAAAACAGATTTTATGCTTAAACCTGTTCTTATGCTTATAAGCCTATACATAAGTTAGTTAAGTGTACAGTCAAGGAATTTGATTCGCGTACCGTTTCGCTGATTTATTGCTTGAAAGATAGACATATCTTAAGGTTTATATTCGCTTCAGCAAGCGAAAGTGTTTTGCATAATTAAAATGACGCATGTTCGGGTGAAAGGTCTGCAAACTTCAACCTTAGATATGAATCACTAGATTTACTTCACGTTCTCGATCTGTCTTCTCTGAATAAGAACCTATTTCGTTGCTTAAATACTAAAGGGCCTCAAATCAAAATGTGTTTGTGTGGCATTTAAATTCGGAATGCTATATACTTTAAGCTTTAAATCAAACTATGTTTGTTTTTGTTTTGAGACGCTTTAGCATTTAAGCAGCGATTTGTAGTTTCGTATTTTAAATGGAAAAAATAATTCTTCGGCGACGTCAAATTGGTGACAGTCAAATTTCAATGTCAAACTAAAATTCATTAATTTTGAAAATGCATCGAGTAAACTATGCAGAACGAAGAAGCCAAATAATCACATTGCATGAGGAGGGCTGCGGCATTCACGATATAGCTCGGTCATTAAATATATCCGGAACAACTGTGAGAAAATGGATCACTCGATACGGAGAAGAAGGCCATATAGAAGACCGCCGTCGTTTTAACCACGGTTCACAGCGACTGACGGCTGAACAAATTATTGAGATTCGGCAACGTTATGAAGAACATCCTTTCACGCCAACGTCATATTTTGCTGATCGATTTGACGTTTGCTTACGCAAAGTTCGAAATTATCTTCACGGTATCGGTATTCACCACAGGCGATACGCGAAAAAAGTAGCATTGACCGAAGCAAACAAAACTGCAAGAGCTAATTTTGCACGCAGATACCAAAATTTTGACTGGAGCACTGTGATATTTACAGATGAAAAAACCTTTCGTTCTTCTCAAGACGGACGTTTGAGTTTATGGAGATATGACAGGACGCGGTATGCAGAAGAACATGTTGTCCCGAACCGAGCGTCAGGCCGTATAAGTGTAAATATGTGGGGGTGTATATCTTCTGCGGGGGTCGGCGAGTTTGCCCAGTTGCCTTCGCGAGCTAATGCTATAGATTATGTAGAGGCAATGGATACAATCATGGTTCCTACTGTGCGAAGCGTTTATCCACAGGAAGAAGTTCCGAATATACACTTCGTTCACGATAATTGTCCAACTCATAAGGCAAGGGTCATCAAAAATTGGTTTCGCCAACATCCCGATATAATTGAAATTCCTTGGCCCAGTAAATCTCCCGATTTAAATCCTATAGAAAATATATGGGGCATCATGGTGCAAATGTGGGAAAATGGGCAGGAAAGAACGAAACAAGCCTTGGAAGAACATTGTCACGAAGTATGGGAATCGTTGCGTCATTCAGACATTTGTTGTAAGATAGTAGAATCGATGCCGGCCCGACTCCTAGCTGTGTCTGAAAGTGGAGGTGCTTATACTAGATATTAAACCTATTATGAATTTAAATTTTGATTTTTATTATAATTATAGAATTAGTCTTATTGGTCATTAAATATTTTTGAAGTTGTCAAACGACAATTTGATGACGGGAAAGTTCTGAGGTTAATCCAAATTTGTTGACGTTATTGTAAGCAAACGTTAGGTAATTTAATTGGTAATATTTTCAAATCACCCATAGCAACAGCCAATAACGTTCATCGTGTTGACCAATGAATAGGTTGATTCATTTGTTGCTGGTAGTAACAGCTAATCGGACAAAGTCGGCTATATTCGATTGTGGTAAGAAAGAAATGGTACTAAGTACTGTCTTTGTCATATGCCATACAAAATTTTCGAAAGATGTCAAAAACTGTGAGATGACCTCGGAAAAGCTCGGTAAATAAACATGTCATACTGTGGCACAAACGTCATGTTAGCGTTGCAAAGAAAGATAACCCTTAGTATTATCGATTGTCATCAGCAATTTAGACTTAAGATGGTACACGAATCAAATTCCTTGACTGTACACTGTTGACCGCATAACAATCTATAATAATGCGGCGGGAAGTATCTCTTTGCGAAATGAAAGTTTGTAACATGATAATACATAATTATATTCTAAATAGACAAATTCTCACAATGTGGCAGGCCTAAAAAACAAAGACTGTATCTTCAGGCGTCATTTAATAGCTTATTAAAGGAGAGACTATGTAATCCCAAACACATACCCAAAATGGGTACGAAAACAGTAAACATAGTAAGTTTCTGTGACGAGCTTTGTGATTACTTGGGTCGTTTTGCCGTTGGACGGCAGCAATGTCTGTAGTGTAGTGGACTTTATCAATAGCTGCATACATTAATACCTGGTCACTTTAACGCCTCAGACAGAATAATGGAGTAGTTCAAATATTATATTGACGTAACTAAGCACTAATGTGTACATCTTCATAATATAAGACCGTACGTCCGTACATTTTCAATTTAACCTTCAATATTATTAGTGCAGTAGTTCAAACATGTCATTAAACTGACAAAGCACTAAATTCTGCAACTACTTATAATACCGTACGATAATCACTTACCCCCCACCACCAACAACGAGGGTGGGCACGTTCAGGTTCTTGACAAACTGCACGCACTCTCCGTGTCCACGCGTGGACAGCGAGAAGCAGCCGAGCCGGTCGCCGGCCAGCGAGTCCGCGCCGCACTGGAGCACGATCGCCGTCGGCCGATAGAACTCCATCACGTTGGAGATCACTGGCTTGAACACCTGCACAGGTTGATGAACTGGTTAAATGTTGGGATACATAGGTATTGTATTGAAAGTTTTTTTCTATACATAAATACAAGCATTCAGCAGCTCTTTGATAATATTTTTATGGAGAAAAAGTGTAGTACAATGCAGTGTAAAACCAAACTAGGCTTAGACTTAAAATATTTTCGTCGGAACCAGCATGAAGCAGCCACTTTTAGTTAAATATCAAGTACTTGTATATCTTACTTATAAAAGTCTATACTTTTAGGTATTTAAAAAAATGTAAACATTCCAAATCACGTGACTTTGTTAAACAACCAATCAAAACTGTTTTATCGAACTTTGACGTACGACGACTTTGACGGCAGCCAATAAAAGCAGAACACTGTCTATTTCTATTGGCTGACGAACTATATCACGTGGTTGTTTTGTTTACATTTTTTTAAATGCCTAAATAGATGTTACTTAGATGTTAAAGCTACCAGCGCTAATCACAACACTGTCATAAAACTCTGGCATTTGGTTTTTACAGCAGTGGTAGCTATGTTACTTTAGGTTTTGGTGATTAATAATCGAAGCTTAGTTTGGAATAAATTGTATTTTTTTTAGTTTTTAATAAAATTTAACTCTCACCTGAACGTAACTCAGATCATCAATGCCCTCTTTCAACGGCACATTCACAGAGTAATACCGTCCACTTTCAGCACCAATTTCATACATGTCTCCAGTTCCGGGGAAGAAGTAGTTGCCATACTTATGGAAGCTCACGGTCATGACCCGATCGGTCAAGTAGAAGGCTTCTTGGACCCCGTCTCCGTGGTGTACATCAATGTCTATGTAGAGAACTCTGGGATGGTATTTGAGAAGCTCCAGTATTGCTATTACTATGTCGTTTACGTAACAAAAGCCTGCAATAGGATTATTAAGTTTTGAGTTACAGCAAAATTTTGGTCATGGTTTGAAAAGGACTGCATGCATACAAATACGAGTTTCAACAAAATAAAATACTTTTATAAACTCTGTATCAAATAAGCCTCTCCGCTCTCAGGCTGCAGGCCTATAGTAAAATGCTACAAAATGGTGCTTAGAATCACATACCCGAAGGTTCAAACTTCTTAGCATGATGCAGTCCTCCGGACCAATTGATGGCAATGTCGCAGGCATCGTTATTAAGCTTCATGGCACCCTCTAGCGACGCCCCCGTGTACATCGAGCAGAAGTCGAATAGTCCATCAAACACTGGACAGTCATCTCCAACGTTGTAGTGGAGAAGGTCTTTGGAATATGCTGGGAAGATAATAAAACATTTTCATTAAAACGTTATATATTATAAAGGATTCACATAAAATCATGTTTTCAAGACTCCTAAGGATATACACCCAGAGGCGACGTAAGGAAAAAAATTACCAGTGGTAAAAGGGTTTATGCTTTTCCAACTAAAATAAAATAGAAATTTCAATGCGCTACAACTTAACTAACCAATGCAGGCGCAGACTTTAAGCATATTAAAAAAAGATTGTAAGTATATTTTTATTAATAATGTTTACAAGGGAAATGTAATTGATTTAGTATACTGTTACAAATTGTATTAATTTAATTTAATTTTCATCACACTTGCTCGTAAATAGTGTCCTAACATGCTAGAAAAATCGACCGTAAATCCAAAATAATACCCGCGGGCCTTCTTTTACCATTACGTTACTAAAGTGCGTAATAGCTTTTTTTTTAAATATTATACGTGGACTCAAACTATCACAATACGTCAGGACCCCAATTCTTGTGCCATTCGATATGAAGTTTCATTCGAGATGAAATGTCAGTTGAATACTATTTCCTAACAATCTCGCATAATAAACTATTGATCTCATATGTCACTAGAATCGGACTCCGAACACGTTTGACATTATCTGTGGTAAGTCACAGACAATGATGTAGTCAGCCGCTAATAAGTTAAAAATAATGATCTTTTGTCTGATTTTATTTCATTTCCTCGCAATTGTGATGAAAAACATTGTATGTTACATGGGTGGTAAAGGAAATACAAAGCTCGAGTCATTAAAGAGTTCTAACAGACTCTCGTTTGTAATTCTTTCTTTACCACCCTTAATACACAATGTACTATTACCTACCTAAGACCAAATAAGGTATCATAAATTGTCTAAAATCGAGCTGGCCTAGAGCTATTGCCATCATATGGTTAAGTCTAGATAGGTGTTTTTATGACTTATTTTACCACAATTTAATGACATTAAATGATTAAAATAATTTTAGCTTGTCAATTTGGTTAATGAATGAGGTTATTGTCAAACACTATTAACGGTCCGTTTCGCATATAAAAAGTAAAAGTAGTTTAATTATTGCTATGCATAAAACTATCATTATTGATTTTAGAAACAGATTTACTATAGTTTCTTTTTTAAGTTTGTTGACTGCTCAATTGGTTACGCGTGAAATGTAAAATTTCAATCTGTCACAGGGGAAATAAGATATGAAATATAAAAATTATACTTATTCTTTCCCTGGCTCAGCTTTACGCTAAGTTGCATACCAATAATGTTTTCATCATTAGCCTAATAGTAAAGTTAATACTAGAATACCCAAACACGTGACCTCTATTTATGTGGGATCTGAAACCTATAAACATTTGAATTCTAAAGTCTACAATCTTTGAGCACTATGATGGAATGCCTCAATGATAGAAAATTCACCAGTTGTGGTATCTCCACACCGGAAAACAACAATGGGAAAACTGCTCCTGGCAGGAGGTTAAACGTCCAATGTTTTCATAACTTTACAATTTGAGCTTGTCAAAGTTGTGAGTGTTCAAATTAAACTTGAAAAATATAGTGACTTACTTTGAATATTCTGTGGAGTGACATTCTGCAGAAACTCGATGTAATCCTCGCTGTGGAACCGGCACATGTCATGCGCACTTGCTCGGTACGGCCTGTAAACCTGCATCTTCTTGTGCAGACCATATTTTAAAACCAAACTGTGCGTCACAGACAACCTATGCGGCTTCATTGGATGCCCCGGCCCGTAGTGGAAGTTTCCCACATCCGCGTTGTAAAAATAAGCCACTCTCTGTTGACTCATAGCGGATAAATAAACACAAACTCCTTCAAAATCAAAATAATGCCAAGAACTAAAGCGATCACTACTAAACGCTTTGTTAATTGGATGTCACCTAGCATTCTTCACGCATTTTGAAGTTCATTGATGGAAGTTATTTTAGGTAGATGAAGACATTTATGGAATGCTTATTATTATAAAAACTATTCTATAAACTTGATTGCAGAGAATAACACACTTGCACCTTCCTGTTTTTCTGACAGGATAAACAAGTTTTATTTTATAGCCTTTACGTGAGCTGGCTTAGATTTTTAAACCATACAGCCATTTCAATTCTTGAGCCGCATTTTATCTTTCATTAATTAAATCCCATATAGCAGGTTCTCGTGTATTTAAGACATTGGTTTGTAGGTCACTAAATATGTCGTTACTATATAGTATAGTTTATAAGATAACATATAAATATATTATATAATAATGTAAATTTGGCTGCATGTTTTTTGTCTCAGCTTAAGAACAAAAAAAAAGCCAAGGAACTGTCAACGTCAAATGCCGATGTTTCGTGACCTTTTTTTATTGTAATTGAACTGCAATTGGAGTTCTGTATTTATTACCTACCTACCTAGTTTACTTTACCCATTCTTTACCAAAAGACGCTGAATTTGGTAAATTATTGTTTTTTCCAGTTGCAAGTAAGTTCTTTTTTTTAACGTTTACTTTTTAATGCTACAAACCGCCGTAAATTTCTGGTAAACTCTGTTCACAAACTTTAGGAAAAAGATAATATCGACGTAGGTATACAATCAGAAGTAAACATGATGTTACGTAACGACAGTATTATTTAACCAATCCATACCATGCAACCGTTAACATGCAAATGCATGTATGTATTTTAGTTAGGTTAGTATTTTAACTTGCCGGTAGTTGTCAAAAGCCTATCTAAATGAACGGTTAGCAAAATTTTCCGCTTCTAGAACCAGAATAAAGGTCGCCGCCCCATAAGGCACCAGATCAGCACCGTCTCAGCTCAAAGTGAGCATAAGTTTGTGTCAGTACGATACATTTAGACGCTAAATTACTAACTAAAGCTTACATTTCAATGTTTCACTTAGAGTTGAGGCGGTGCTGACCTGTTGCCGAGGCATTATAATGTGCAATGACTATAAGTCTTGTGCGAGAAAAATCCAACAATACAATTAAGTACTTCACATTCCTAGCCTATTTCGTATTTCATAACTTTTACTATACTTGTAAGCAAGGTGTCTTTTTCCTTTCTGGAAATTGATTGATGTAGTATTTTTAAAGTCAAAGAATAGTAAGTAGTCAAGTAATATATGTTTATATGAGCAGTCACAGGGATCATTTTTGATCAACCCTCTCGGCCCTTGATTACAGCTACACTCAATTCAATTCAATTTCAAGATTTCACATTCAAGGCATTTGCTCAATATTGTCAAGAGTCTAGTAAAGATTTGATATGACAATTGTAAAAAATCAATTTTAACTCTGCCCTTCTAATGAGTCCCACAGACAGTCCGATTTTTAATCAGACCGACAGTCTAAAAGTGCAGCTTTTTTTAGAATGATAAAGTTTTATTAGCTTATGCTCTTATATGATCAACTAATATGCCAGTACTGGTGGACTTTTAGTCTGTTTTGTCCGTAATCCATTAAACAGTAGGTATTTCAAATACAATAGCCAAAGCAGATTCAATCCGCTGGTGCTAGTAATAAGGTTGCAAATTCCTCAGGAATTTTAACTGAGTTACTGCCATTTGACTTTGCAGGGCAGTAATGTAATAGTATAAATAAAAACCGGGCAAGAGCATGTCGGACCATGCTCAGTGTAGGGTTCCGAAGCCGTAACGACAAACACAAAAAACTATCTCAAAAATCAACATGTATGAACCAATTTTCTATTTAAAGTTATTTGGCGCTGTCTTAGATGATTTTTAGTAGGTATAAACACTTTAGTCGCCTGTATCTCAGGAACTAATCATGTCTACTTAGCCGTGATAGTTTTCCTTTAAAATTCGTTATACCTATGCACTTTCGTTGAAGATTTTTTTCAGATTTTTAGTACTTGTAGCGAGCGCGTAGCGAGTTCGACGCGAGTGCGTAACAATTTCGAGGCAAGCGCGCAGCTAGTTTGCCGCGAGTGTGTAACGATTTAGCAGCGAGCGCGCAGCGAGTTCGGCGCGTCTAGAGCTCCGATTTTTCCGCGCGTACTTACGCAGCGAAATCGTTTCGTGCTCGCGGCGAACAAACTACGCGGTCGCGGCGAAATCGCTGCGCGCTCGTCACGCTTTCACTCTCCCGCAAATCGCAAGTGTGATAAGGCTCTAAAGGGGTAATAAATATAAGCACTATAAAGCGTTTCACAGATACACGCGGCCTGCGGTGTCGCCAATGTAAGCGAGTCTTCAAATATGCTACCATAACTGGCCTATATGTGAAAAACTTGAGTAAATTACCTCTTGCATGTAGTTGTAACACATCTATAGATGGTTCGACATTCTATATTCGAAATTTGTCGAAAATTCCATATTCGTTTTGTACACAACTACATGCAAGAGGTAATATTTACTTGAATTTTGCACCTATAGGTACCTACATTGCAAGCGAAAACAACTGGACGCCAATTCAAATGTCATAATGACATATAAGGATAGCATATTTCAAGCACAATTTATCAATAATCATTGCGCGTTTATGAGGTTTAGTATATTACTAGCGACCCGCCCTCGCTTCGCCTCGGTTTATGTGACTTTTCTGTTACGCCAGTACAGTAAAGGAAATTGATTCCTAGACCATTTTGGACTATGTCATAGTCACGTAACCAATCAAAATGTAAGAAAATTCTTATCATTTTGTTTACAGTGCCACTTTGACATAGTCCGAAATGGTCTAGGAATCAATTTCCTCGACTGTACATAAACCAGAATTTATTATGCATAAAAACCTTTCGTAAAAAAATATCTAACTGATGGTCGAAACCGCATGAAAATCCGTCCAGTAGTTTATTAAATCATCGCGGACATACAGACAGACAGCACTTTGTTTTATAATACCTACTTATGTAGTAACAAGACGATAAAGAACTAAGAACGCAATAAAATCGTTGACGTCGACGGACAGACAGGCAAGGCGAAGCTATAAGGGTTAGATTCCTTGATGACTAAAGAACCCAAATAAAAAAGACATTCATCTAAATAGTGTAATACTGGGTCCATATTGGCTCACATAAAATTCTTATTCCTATTTTATGTTTTACTACCGATTTTTATTCATAATAATCACTCTTCATTACTTTTTTCCTCATACTTTTTTGTTCATAATTTTTAAGTCATAATTATCGCAACTCATAATGCATTTTTTTAAGAAACTGTTACTTTGTGAGGATTGTTATAAATATAACCTAACCTAACCTAACCTTTTCTACATGTAAGATAAATAAGAAATTTTGAAAAATGTACTGTTCCATGTATATTAGCGTTATGAATTCAGATGATTATGAGTTCCAATCTTTAGTATTAAAAAAAAAAATGAAGATTATGAAGAGTGATCATTATGATGTAAAATGGTATGAGAAACATTTTCGGACTTCCGATAATAGGACTTAAAAATTTAGGTGAGTAGATACGCACCCTGTAATACTATTGATAATGTTTGTTACGTTCTCAGATAAGGTGGATAAAAAGTGTAAATAAAGAACGATTTTATTGCGTTCTTAGTTTCGGTATGCCCGCGGTTTTACTCATATATTCTTGGTACAGTTGAGTAAGTACAAAAATATTTATGTGTAGGCATACACTTTGCACCTTATAATATTGCAAAAAGTTGCAAAATTGCATACACATGTCTTTCAATTCGACTGTGTTAATGCAAGCATATCGATCAGGCATACAAAATTGTGAAAGAAAACTTGAATAATTTTTTTCTCGCGTAGGTGTCGTTGTTAGATAGGTTTTTTAGAAATATTGCGGGTATGTTAAGTACATTCAGGGATCCTTTTGCGAAATATGTTTTTAGGGTTCCGCACCTCGAAAGGAAATAGCGGAACCCTTATTTTATTTGATTTGTGTGGTAGCTAGGTCCACATGAATCCTTTACATGATACATTCTCAACTGTTCTAATATGCAGTTATCCCACAATTCAGACATTATAATCCAAAAATGTACTCACCCGATCGATACCCATAAAAAAAAACAATCGATCATCATCTAGATTTAACCGACTTCAAAAAAGGTGAGGTTCTCAATTCACCCTTTTTTGATCGGAGTTTTTTTGTGTTTATGTTACTCAACTTCTCCGTCAAACGTTTTTAATTTTTTTTTGTCATGAGTAAATCGCTATGGCCTAACGCACTCGCAATCTCAATTGGCTTCAAAGCGAAACAATTGTTTTAATTTTGTATGCAGACAAGCCTTCGATTTTCAAAATGAAAACAATTGCGATTGCGAGTACGTTAAGCAATAGTCCCTCTGGTCATCGGATCCATGGAAAGTCAACGGAACTCCTTAATATATTGGTGTCGGTTCATTGTTTTTAAACATTCAAATTCATTTTGAAGCCCGCCCAACCAAACCGTGTCCAGATAACAAATAATTTTGTGAACAAAATATACTAAAAACAAAGAGTGAAGTTGTATTTCTCTTAAGTAAATAGTTTTACAATTTTGCTGATTAGTTTAATGTTTAGCTTAACTGGATTATTCGTGGTATAAATTAGTTCTAAGTTTTGTTAAACACAATTATCCATGGTTTCGGTTTGGAGTTAATTGAATTCTGTAACACTTTACTTCAGTCTTGAATGTAGGGTATCCCAAAAGTAACGACAGCGGGGAGTGGCGACTTATTGAATTTGGGATACTGCTTATTTGAGGAGGTTAGAACGGGCCTTTTGCGGTGACCTCTAAACAAAAAGCAGTCGCCTCAACAACAGCCCCAAATACATACATAATATGTAAATCATAAGCGGCTAATTATTATGGACTGGACAGAGAACCAGAAGCTATACCACGCACAGACAAAGCAAGAAAGTTTTCAAATATAATAAAAACCTTCCATTTAGAAAATAGTTAAGGTTACTGATACGTACAGTCAGTAGCTACGTAACCGAAGAAGTCAAAATGATCTGCACTCGACTCTATTGTCAAGAGAATACGTCGTGTCTAGATCATTTTGAGCATATTATTCCGCTTAGCTATTTTTGATGCTGATTGTACTACATTTGTTATACTCGGAAGTACCGTTTTAGATATATTAGATTTAACTACTATCTACAGGTCCCAACTTTTAATACTTATAAGAGTGCAGTGCTCATGCTTTGCCAACGAACTGCTCCGCAGTTTGGTAAAGTTTTGTAAATTAAAAATATTTTACTAAAACATCATCACTACATAGTATAAAACAAAGTCGCTTCCCGCTGTCTGTCCCTATGTATGCTTAGATCTTTAAAACTACGCAACGGATTTTGATGCGTTTTTTTTAGTAGATAGAGTGCTTCAAGGGGAAGGTTTTTATGTATAATAAATTTTGTTTTATGTACGTGTGCTATAGAAAACTCAAATAAACCGAAGCGAAGCGAGGGCGGGTCGCTAGTATTAAATAAATAACATTTATAGTTGGAATACCTACTACAGTGCCCGGCTGATAAGAAGTCAATCCTGACAGCTGTCATCGCAGTACAATTTATTTTGTAACCTATTCTTGGGTTTGAGGTTATATTTTGTACTGAAATGAATAAATAAAATAAAAACAAAATATATAAATATAAGGGGACAATCTCACACCAATTGACCTAGTCCCAAACTAAGCTCTAGGCTTGTACTATGGGTACTAGACAACGATATAAATACTTATAGAGAAATATATACTTAAATAAATACATAGAAAACATCCATGACTCAAGAAAAAATATTCGCGCTCATCACACAAATATCTGCCCTTACCGGGATTCGAACCCAGGACCACTAAGCTTCGTAGGCAGCCAGCGCTTCGTCAAAGATTAACTTCTTACCGGCCGGGATCTATAAGACATGATTAGGATAAAGTCTCCGGTAGTCAGCTAGAGACCAGTAGTCGACATTATTTGAGTACGAATAGTGGGAAATATATCTTGCGTACTCTTCCCACTCATACAAAGTATAGGTAGAGGTCGACTAGAGGTACTACCTTAGGGAAAGACTCACCCCACTAGAATTATGCGAAGCTACCGCTGGTGTATTGTAGGTGGTCCGGTAGTCGCCAGGAGCCCTACACTTAAGCCCCCTCGCACTCATGATGAATGTTGGATACACCTTAAAACATTTTCCAGTAAAAAAGTGTACCTATTAAACTGATTGCTACTCTTGTATGCATTGGATTCAACACCAGGGTCTCCCATTACAATAGTAATCGGAGTCGATTCGGTGTTCTTGGCTTTTAACGAGTTAATAGAACGTCATTGACGCCCACCGCTCAGTTGGAATTAAGCCATCATAACAATGGCTTATTTAGCTACACGTTAGAGCACAAGTGTTTAACCGATTTTTTTGAATTGTTGAGCTCTTTGACTCGTATGAATTTGAATCAAAATTAAAATCCACCGACATATTGCAATCCCCCCTTTCAGAGCATAATTATTAGGCTTTAAATTGCTCAACCAATTTCCATGAAACCTACCTAAAAACCACTTCAGCAAAACTACTTAGCTTTCTATTAAAAAACTGGACTATGCACTCTGGACTCGCCCTCCGAGGATTCCGTACATGACACGGTTAACTCAATCCAAAAGGAGAACATTCATCCTTCATACATTTATGGGCCTTTTTTATGGTTCCGGCCAAAAGAAAATATTGGTGTACATCGCTAGAATTATTTATGTTGAACAACTTTTATTATGGCACGAAAACTGTCGGATCATTGCCTGACTTTTTATAGAGGTTCAGAATATCGACTTTTTCATAGCACAGTCACGGACTTTAATTGATGAGCCGTCATGGAACCCGTGTCGCGGTAAACCAAATATCCCAACAGCTTTCATGCCATAATAAAAGTTACTTAAAATAATTAATTCTAGCAATCTATACCAAATGTTTTTTTTGGCCTGTACTTTCGAAAAAGGCCCGATATGAATGATCTCCTTTGGACAGCCGTTCCCAGCATAAAGACCGTGTTGATAGTGTTGATAGACCCCCTGAAACGGTTCACCCAGCAAATCTCTGGAATACATAGGGACAGACAGCGGGAAGCGACTTTGTTTTATACTATGTAGTGATGAAGAAAAGGATAGGGATCGTAAAAGTCTATCATGTATTAAATTATTCCTCTTATTTTACCGGTCAGAGTCCTCTTGAAGCTACAAATGGGATGTAGAAATTCACGGTAAGCAAGAAAAGTGCTCCCTTTTAGTCGAAATTGTATTATAGTTCATAGAATATTGTATTATAGTTCATAGAAGGCATTAACGTTATCAATCCAACAAGAAATTCCTTACGGATAAGTCTATGATAGGCCTAGGGTCTTTCAGAGGCAGATATTTAGTCGTAATTCCTAATCGTATATCCTATTCGCCCTATTGATTCGATGTTCTGGCATATTCGATGTAGTAGCACAACTCAGTAAAGACGAGTTTTGACCTTAGGTAAAATTTTACCTATTATTCATAAACACAATAGTGCGTAGTGTGCTTGAAATATGGTATCCTTGTCTGTCTGTTAAAATCGGTTTATTGTACGTTTATAAATAAGGTAGTATTCTTTTAAATGGTAATTATTTTAAATTGCATCGGTTTTTGTATAAAAAGTACTTCACTTAGTTGTTTAGTTATAAATCAGTGAGTATCTTATTTTAATCCATTGTTTCCTTTCATACTTGTTGTTGTCGTGTAGCTGACAAAAATAACCGTAGAAATTTAGTTACAGAAGGTAACGTGTCTCACCCCCAAAACCAAGAAACTTTTTCATGATTTTTGAACCTTTTTTCCTTGAAAAATATCTTGAAAAGTAAAACGTACAGACCTAGTTTATCATATTCAAAAATCGTAAATATCATACTGGGTATAAGGGGAGAGAAATGTTATCGCATTTTATATGGGATTTTCTAGCTTCACAATCCTCTTAACTCGTTCCTTTTTCAAACATGTCTATGAAAAATCCTCACTAAGGAACAACTTAATACTCATTAACTGACTCTGAGTGCGGTCGTTAGAGATATAATACTTATCAAGTTTAAGTTACACCAAGCTTGGGTTAGAGAGCTACTTTATCGTGCAAAGACTTAATTTCATGGATTATAATGTTGTTACTACACTATTAGCATGATAAGCCACCTTATCAAATGATTGCTTCGGAGTCTCACGCTAGTGCATTTTTTCTTTTATTTTGTCAACCTTAATCTTTAATCATAATGAATAATAAATATCTCTTGCCCGAGACGTCGTCCATTTTATTTTATCCATAAAATTGGTTAGCTGTGGAAGCTTATCAAACTAAAAACAAACAGTCACTTTCGTGTTATTTGTACAGATACTTAAACAAGTAAGAAAAAACATTGCCCTTGGTCATTCATCTAAAAGTTCTTCAATTAACAATACAAACTATGAATAAGGCCGTCCAAACTTAAATATTTCCTAACTAGGTACTTTTTTGCACGACATTACATCACGGAACACTTCTGGCTGGCAACCGGTTACCATGTACACATGCTTATATTATAACCAACCTCCACTGCCGCACTTCACGACCAACCGTCAACCAGGGCTCCCGCGTTCTCAGTTCAAATTTAACTTTTTAAATTTGAAAATGTTTCGGATTCTGAGATGTGTGTTGATTTTTTTGATAGCGGCCAGCATGGTAAATTTTAGGGTCGTCGCCACGAGAGCCATGTCTACCGTCGCCAAGTCTTTCATCACACACGGCGTCGTACCTGATGTCGTCAATAAGGCCCCATCTGCACTGATTTCGGTGAGTACCTTTGATTAATGAGATGAAATAGTGTAATTTTTTCAGAGAAACTTGACATCTGATCTGACTTCTCGTCAAGTCATATCATGTGCACATGAAGTGTTTGTAGAGCAAATCGTTTTTTTTTTATTATCGTTGCGATACTCTCTATTGACCAGTATAATATATGATTATGACGATATTGACCTTGCTGAAAAACTTTGAAACTGTCATTATTATAATTTATCCACGTTGAGTAAAATTACCAAGTTTACAAAAATATTAAATTATATTGTTGTCATAAGTAAATAAACGCTGTACAAAAAAGAAAATGTTTGAAAAATAATTCTGATGTCAAATATTGCCTGGTAGCTAACGTTGAATGTTTCTTTTACCGATCTAAAACCAGATCACAATTTTATTCGTCAAGTGTGTGGCCTTGTAATTCATTTCACAGAAATATTTCTCCGATCGAAGATTTTATCTTTGATCTGTTATCTGGTTATCGAACCGCGATTCCTGAAAAATGATGATTGTGTGTGTATCATCGTAATCATTCCTAAAAACCGGCCAAGTGCGAGTTGAACTCGCGTGTAGAGGGTTCCGTACATAGGTACGATTTTTTTTTATCGAATTCTTATAACTTTTCCTGTAATCTACAAGCAATTAACTCAGTAGCTTCGGATATCAGGAGAGGAAATGGTCAATTTTCATCTTTCATTAATAAAATCAAAACTATTTATTTTACAATAATAACAAAAATATATTTGAGACCCTCATAATGAGCCATTTAATTTGATTGCAATTTTTTTATTTAATTTCCTTATTTGCGCCTCGAAAATGTACGCCTATTTAAAAAAAAAAAATACATTGCACATCTGTGTTTGGGTCATCAATTTACATATGTGTACCAAATTTCAACTCAATCGGCTGTGACAGACTGACGACGGACAGACATACGCGCGAGTGATACTATAAGGGTACCGCATTTAATTTTTTTGTACGGAACCCTAAAAAGATCATTTATCTTCTGTATAGTACCTACAGTCGACCGAGTTTGAAAGGAAGAGACGTGAGGAGCTCGATGTAAAGCGAGACGAGCTCAAGGCCCTGTGGCCATTCAATACCACTATATCGGAGGGGTGCTGACTTGCATCGAATGTGGTCGAAGTTTTAAAGCAAAAATCGGCTGTCAGTGACCACAGAGCTCACGAACGACGCTCTAGATAGTCGGATCCCAGTCGCTGTGGCCGGAATCGGTCAGAATCGGGATCGATCGATATAGTACAGTCAACGTCAAAGTTATGTTTAAATTTTTTCACCTTATTCCATATAAATAAGGTCCAAAAACATATCTTTGACGTCGACTGTACATATTGCACTAACGCATGGCATTGCATGCACATATGGAACTATTTAAATGACTATAGGTGTATTGTCGTCATCATGACATGCAAGATTCTTGAATGAATCCAGCAGAGCACGGACTAACATCAACTGTAGATTATTTACATTATACATAGAGGTTACAATGATTAAAAGCACCACTTTTTTAATTTGACCACCAATGAAAAAGTATTTGACAAATTTTATTTCATGTTACAATTCACTTTAAATCTTTAACAAAAATATTACCTATCTAACTCTTACTCTAACCTAACCTGATGTATGTATACACAATGTACATTTGTACATGTACAATGAACCTCTTAAACTCTTATATTTTAAAGACTTAGGTTGTCCTTATCTTACATTCTGTCATTTGAATTTGACAGAAAGTGACAAAGCATAGTTTCACTAAAGTGGTTTTATGAACGTTTATGATGAGTAAGAGGGTTAGAGTATTAACATCTTTGTATGAACGGCAAAGTTTTTTTGATCCTTACGAAATGAAAGCAGATAGCAAATAAATTGTACATAATTTTAAACCTTGGTTTTTTACTTAACGATACAGTGCGACACAAAAGAGTAGAAATTAAATAAAATGGAACTAAACATATTTTTTTATAAATTATTGCCATGTTTAAGCATTTTACGTCAAAAATGTGACAGTTACGTAGAAAGTGGCGCCCTCATTTAATTTCTACTCTTTTGTGTCGCACTCTATGTGTAACTAACAGTAAGAAAGGTTATAAACGTTTAGACCGGTTGTCGAATTTTTAAATTGTTGTGTTTGTAGGCAATTGTCTCGGAATAAGTTTCTACCAAAAATTACATTGACTGTACTCTTTTGCAAAGTCATCTGCTCATCAAGACCAGCTCTTAGATACCATAATTATTGCATTGTCATTGGATTTACATATCGCACCTTCGGTAGGACAAGGGCACAATTGCACTGTTTGTCACATGGGACATTGTGCCCTTGTTTTCCCAAAGGTCCGAATGTGGTCCGAATGTCAGCCCATTTCATTTACGGGAACTGGTTCAAACTGGTTCACTTGCTAGATTTGAACCGGACGATTTACATAAAACAGTGCAAGTTAAATAAAGGCTTGTACAAATGCAAGCGGTTCCTATTAAGTTACCACCGAAGTAAATATCCTTTATCAGCTGTTTCAAAAGAAAAAGGCTGAATAAATGTTTTTCAGCTGAAATTATTAAATGTGATGATGATAAAACTTTTTCATCACACTTGCTCGTAAATAGTGTCCTAACATGCTAGAAAAATCGACCGTAACTCCAAAATAATACCCGCGGGCCTTTTTTTACCATTACGCTTCTAACGTACGTAATAGCTTTTTTTTTAAATATTACACGTGGACTCAAACTATCACAATACGTCAGGACCCCAATTCTTGTGCCATTCGATATGAAGTTTCATTCGAGATGAAATGTCAGTAGCACACAATTTCCTAAAAATCTCGCATATAAACTATTGATCTCGACTGTCACTAGAATCGGACTCCGAACCCGTTTGACATTATCTGTGGTAAGTCACAGACAATGATGTAGTCTGCCGAGACATATCCTATAATCTGTGGTCTGCCGCTAATAAGTTAAAAATATGATCTTTTGTCTGATTTTATTTCATTTCCTCGCAATTGTGATGAAAAACATTGTATGTTACACGGGTTAGTACGACCCAGACCCGCCTAGCCTCTTCCCCACTTCTCCACGAAATACCTTTTGATGGGCTACAATTTTTCGTAGGTCACTCAGGTATATCTACTCAGGTATATATAATTTATCTTAAAATAGTTATAAATAGGCATCTACGCATATAATATATTTATTATTATATATATATACACGGTATTTCGTGGAGAAGTGGGGAAGGGGCTAGGCGGGTCTGGGTCTTACTACATACATACCTACTATTATATACTATATATTTCGTAGCAGCTGTTACAACCGTTAGCCTAACCAGTATTCGATATATTTTTAATAACAAACTTTTGGCCGATTTCCATATATATTTTATACATTTTTAATAGATTTATAATAATAATATATTTTTTATACATTTTGACATTTATTTCTTTAATATTTTTTTTTTCATGGGAGTTTATTCACGATAAAATAGTGAAGGCATTATTAATTCGATTTTGTCTTTTCAGATTATCAGTATGGATGATTGCATTTTCTGAGAAGATTTACTGTAGTAACATATATATTTTTTTTCACCATCGTAAAGTAGAGATTTCAACGAACAGAAACCATACCAACTTTTTGAAAAAAGCTGATATTTTGACGGGTGAATTTTCGATTGAAAATTAGGGTGTTTTTTCGATATTAATTCAAAATAAGGTGAAAAAATAAATATTTTTAATCAAATAAATTACAGCGTATTTGGGACATAAAAAGGTAAGTTTTCACCAAATTTCGTTAAAAAAAAATAATGTTTGTAAAAGATAAAAATAAAAAACCAAAAACTTGGTTTTTTGGATTTTTCACATAAATTTTGAGGTTATGTGAAAAAAGTGTAAAAACAAAAGTTTTAGATCTTTTTATTACCTACAACTTTGCCATTTAATTTTTTTCGATAGGACTTTTAGTTTTGCCGGAAATCGAGAAAAACCGTTTTTTACCCTTAAAAACTCACCCCCACCCCCTTCCCGACCTCAGATCGCCCGTAAATTATTTTTCCTTTTATTTTTATAATATTCTCCTCCTTTTCTAATGGATTTCATCCTACTATTATTTTTTTTGGTTTTAAAAATTATCGACCCTGGTCTAGTAAAATAAGAGACGTGTTGAAACTCTTGAAAAACCTCACTTTTCACATATCTTTAAGAAAATAATGAATAATTATTATTTTAACCGTAAGAATAATAGACGTAATGTAAAAAAATACAATCAGAACCTGTCCTCATGCTAAGGTGTCAACTAGTTGTCGGAATGGTAGTTATAAGGTAAAATGATTAAGAGTCTTAATATGTTTACTATAAATCCACAAAAAAAATGATGAAATGAATTTCAAGAGAAACTTATTTAATAATTGTACTGTAAAATATTAATGGTAACGTATTTTCGAGATGCCTATTCCTCAAAATGGTTATCAAATTTTCATACATTGTTAAAACAGGTGTAGGTATCCCAATTCCAATGAGTGTGTGTGAGCTTATATTTGTTACTTCTTCAGGATAAAACGGTTAGACGGACTTGAATAAAATTTAGAATGGAAATAGTCTTTATTCTGGTCTATTAACACAGGCTACTTGTTATTGTAAGAAAATAACTGTGGGATAGCGACTTTTGCATTTACCGCGCACGAAGTCTGGGGCAGAAGAATCACGCTGAAAAGGCTGGACGGGTTTGAATGAATATTGGAAAAGAATTAGCTTGTACCCTATATTAAAAAGCCTGTGTTATAATAAAGAAGAATTAGAGCTCTATTCTACTAAGTAAAACCATATTATTCTTTAGTATGGTTTTTTAACTCGGCCACCATTACTGTCAAGTAAATAAGAGCTATCATAACGTTGACGACATGGTAACATGACAAAATCAATAAGTTTTACCGAGTGGAACTATGACGTCGCGACATCAAATTACCCCTGAACTATGACGCCACGTCATCAAATTACTGACTAACTTCGAACAGTGCAGTGTCATCTAGTTAGCAATAGTAATGACCATAATTAGGGAACCTAGCACTAACAATGACTAACGATGCTCATTTCGACAAAGAAACAGGTAATTTAGACAAAGTACCATACTTAATGAAAAACCACAAATCAGTAGTACCTAATAATGATATTAATGATAGTAAAAACCAGTTCCGGGCAGTTCAAGGTTATACCTATATCAGGTGATAGAGTTCAATGATGGTAATAAACTACCTTATTGAGAACGGAAGCCCAAAACTGTTTTTTGTACGCTCTTTCTTACAATTAAAACAATAACAGGTGCGTCGAGTTGAAAAATGAGTCATGTAAAGACGTTGGCAATTTTTTTGGGCAATAGGTAATTGCCCGGCAACAGTACGGACGTCTCATTCTACTACAAAAAAGTAGAGGAAGACAGATATTAAAAGTGAGTCACTTAAAGGCGCGGGCAATTTTTTTGGGTACCTATTAATTGCCTGACAACAGTTAGGTACAGTATTCCCAGTTTCTAAATAGCTTTCTGCTGGTTATCGTTATCACGCTTGCAATCGCAACTGACAGTATATTTGTCACTCGTGTGTCATAGAAAAACGAATATTGCCGAACGGTATTAAGAAAGTGGTAGCTGTGCGTACAGTCGTCTCATTCTGTTACACAAAATTCAATTAAAATTAAAATCGAGCCAGCGCAGCCTGAAGAAGCAATAAACATACTAACTCACTTACACACAAAATATCAGTGTTATTAGCGTAATGCTCAGTCCCGAACTTTATATTAAAATTTCAGCGTATATCTATGGGATCCCTTTGTCACCCAAAAACAACTTATTTTATTGAGGAAAAGCCAAAAGTTATTTTCGTATTATGCTCATAATTATTATCGATAGTTGTAAAAATCATTAAGCATAACTATAATAATTGTAACTTTAATAACTTAAAGATTACTGATGATTTTTCAAAGTCATCGTTTTTTATGCCAACAGAAATATTTCCGCAAACTTCGTTGGCAACGCTAAGTACTTATTTGATGTCCGACAAGTTGAGATCTTATTAATGCTTTTACAAGAAATGGTGCTAGCTTTTACAATATAAAGTTAACATCTACACTTAGGTAATATTATAAAGAGGAAAGATTTGTATTTTTGTGTGTGTAATGAATAAACTCAAAAACTACTGTGCCGATTTCAAAAAATCGTTCACCATTGGAAAGCTACATTCACCCTGAGTGACATAGGCTATGTTGAATTTTTCTGCGTGGACGGAGTCGCGCGCAACAGCTAGTTATTACATAAACTGTATCGAATATTTTTACTTTTAACAAATATGACCTATGAAAATCGGTACTCTTAATTATTACTTTCAATTCCAATATTATGACTGGCACTTATTAAAATACAACGGACTGTAAATTTCGGAACTTTAATTTTATGGAAGCCCATAGTCAATATATACCATTCATCAATGCCTTGTTCTTGCATCACCAGGTAAAATACCCAAGCGGAGCCACTGTGAATGAGGGCAACGAGCTGACCCCGACTGTGGTCAAGGATGTTCCCACTGTCTCCTGGGATGCTAGTCCTGACCAGTTCTACACACTAGCGATGACCGGTAAGTGTCACTCTGTTCCACATCGACAACCGGTGAAATTACAGGTATACCTATAGAGGCATTGCATCGTAGGCCTTCAGGTTCGACAACGCACTGGCAGTCTTAGGGCCGTATTAATACTCATATTCATATTTATAATATTAAATACTAGGTACATGTCAATTTAATGTAGTATAACGGTGGGTTTAGACCAAACAAGCGAATGCTCTAGAACATGCTTAGTCCTTGTTTTTACTAAGAAAACTTATGAGATACATATATACATTAAATCTCGCCTGTTTCCCAGAGGGGTCGGCAGAGACCACATTCATACATCGAGTCATGCACGTACGTCGGTTTCGGGTACTTAAGAGTCGGCTCTTTTCCAGTATTTCTCCGATTTGACTCGCGTACGCCTAGGGCGGCCCCTTCCGACCCGTCCATTCACTTTCGATCTGTATATCTCTTTCGTCAATCTTCTTTCATCCATCCTTTCCAAATGACCGAACCATCGAAGCATGCCCTTTTCAATCTTAGTCACTACATCTTCTTTTATTCCATAATTCTCTCTGACTTTTTCATTCCTTACAATTTAAGAGATAACGCCATACCTAATATTCTCCTTCTTTCGCTTTGTCTAAACCCACCGTCATACAATGTGGTCGTCTAGCCGATTGACCCTTACCTTTCTCAAAAATGTCAGTTTACTATTATGGTTTGACCTTTCTGGGACGGATATCTCAGTCAAGATGATTTGAGTAAAAAGGCCCATAGGATTGCAGCCTTGTAATGTCTGTTGAGTCTATTGATAACGAATATAATACGGTTGCAAAACACCTATGTTATACTTAGGTCACATTTGCGAACCAGTAAGTGTCTTCACTTGTTACGACCATATCGCCTGCTGTTACCGGTATCACTAGGGTCGCGTAATGAGAAAATTAGATAAGCTGTTGACGCTGGATCGGCCTGATTGGGTAATGGCGCAGAGGGCAAAGTCGGAATCGGAAATGGACATGAGTTTGCGATTTCAAGGGGATGTGATGATGAGTCTGTACCTAAACTCACTTGAACTCGCGTTAACCTTGGGCACTTAATTATTATCTGTTATGATGAAAAAAATGTTAATCAATTTTTTCCTTTTTTTCTTGTACCTACGATGCTCATTTTTTTTCACTCGAAGATATTAAACCGGTGCAAAAGTAATTTGACTAACGCATACCACACATTCCTTACCTTTTATTTACAAGGTAAAGGTAATATTGCTAGTATAGCGGTTTTCCGTCTTACTCTTCAGGGCTGTACCATAAGTCCATGGCTCTCCAAGCCTACTTAGCACATACACCAGATCCTGTGTGCTCTTTTTCTTTCTTAATGCCATCAAAATGCGCTCATGAAATTTTCATCAATTCTCAGACCCCGACGCGCCTTCCCGCGCCGAGCCCAAGTTCCGCGAATGGCACCACTGGCTGGTCGGAAACATCCCCGGCAATAACGTGGCTGCCGGCGAGACGCTGTCGGCCTACGTCGGCTCCGGCCCGCCACAGGGCACCGGCCTGCATCGCTATGTGTTCCTGGTCTTCAAACAGCCCGGCCGTCTGCAATTTGATGAGCCGAGACTTCCTAACACGTAAGTTTATAATCACAAAGGAGGGATTGCGTCACGTGCTTGCTGACAGCCAGCCTAATGCTAGGTTTACACGAGCTTAGTGTTTGTCATTAATACGAATCGCTTAGTCCTAACCTGCATAGTGACAAGTGAGAAGTAGCTATTTACACGTTGGAATTAGTAGTAACGTGTTTAGTGACCAGACATTTGAGCAACAACTTCTCACTAAGCACTCGTAGTAACTGTTTATACACGGTCAGCAAGCGACAAGTGCTTAGTAAATTGCGGTGGGGTATTGACTTGTCGCTCAGTAAATAGGATTGAATTCTATTCACTTACTCTGTACACAAACACTAATATTAAACACTAATCGGCATGTTTACACATTGGCTATTAGTGTAAGTGACAAGTACTAAGCCCGTGTAAACCTAGCATTAGTCATCTAAAGCGGCAATTACACTACTTCGTTCACCTAAAGCGGTCGCCGAACTCGTTTCAAGCTATCTCGGCCAACGAACGTCTTCACATTTCTGTCCGCCTACTACGATCACCTAATAGTTGCATCTGTCGCTACCGAGTTCTTGAAACTGTTGTGGTCGCCGTTTCCAACATGCAGAGGAGAAGTCAATGCAATTGACAAGATTTCATATTTTCAAGACTTTAATTTTATTCGTTTTATAGATACTGTTTGGAAAGAGGAAGACACTAATGGTTTTAAATTTTCTCTAGAATGAATAATTATTTTATTATTAATTTATTAAGATGTACTTATTCTAAAAGGGCGTAACTTCATTTCTACGACACAATGGACATATTACGTTAGTCCAATCTGTATATAAAAAAGTATCATGTCAACCGATAAAGGGCCACTTGCACAAAAAGTTTAACTTGTTTGGTTTTAAGTTCTGCATAAAAGCTGCGTAAGAGCATGAGAAATATCCACCAATAAATAGTATTGTTTCAATGTAAAAAAGGAAAATTTAGCGATTATAATGGTGTTTACGAGGTGTATTTTTTCGTAGCTGCATTATTATGTTCATGGGTGTTAGAGCCACTAGGTGACCTATCGTTGGTGATACTGCTAAACCGCGTTACTAAGAAATTTAATAAGGAGCAAAATGCACCTTGACTATTAGACTAGTAAGGTGCATTTTGCTGCTTATTCAAATTGTTACATACGCCATGTTCTTTCTTTTTCTGACCTTGTTCATCTTATAAAATGGCATCATTTTACACTGACAGGGCCTTCTATTCTAAGAGTCACCAACCATATGTTCTTTGACCTTTTCGACCTTTTTCCACGGTAGCCTATTGCTTTAATAACCAGCTTCTGAAATTCCAGGTCTGGTGACCACCGCGGAGGGTTCTCCATGATCAAGTTCGCCAACAAGTACGGCCTGGGCGACCCCGTCGCCGGCAACCTCTACCAGGCGCAGTATGATGAGTACGTCCCGCTGCTTTACAAACAACTCGGTGCCTAGGCCACTAGTTGTCGGTTTGGATCTAAACTTAAGAACATTGCTGTCTTTAGACGACTTATGTAGCCGACTGTTTTAACACTGGCAATAAACTCACTGTCAAAAGACCTGTCTAATGAGTCCAAACTCGACTGATCTACTATAAGTCATTGAGGTGTGGTTTTGGCCACCTTCCGTCTCCAACAACATAGCTCAATGATACCGTATTATTGTATTGTCATAGGAAAAATTTTCAAGTCACTCCGACAGCTTGAAGTGGGTTAAAATCGACTTCCAAGATACTCGTATAATACTTAGTTACAAGTAAAGCTTAAAATAAGTGTGTTAAAAACTGCCAAGGTCAACTAATTCCATCAATGTTAATGTTGAATTTTCTTGTATTCAGACGCAGATGTGCCTTTTTCTAACCAGTGCAAGAACATAGCTTGTGTTTGCCTGGTTGCATTTATCGGAATTGCTCAAAGGTTACTGAAGAATTGTAAAATTTTATATAGAACTTGTATAGATAAGTCTAATTATTCTATGGACCTTTCGGTAGTGTAATGACTACTTTATTGACAAATGGGTGATCTTTAATTTTTACGGTAAAAATCGCTGGGACGAATTTGGACCGAAATTATCTTTGATTTATTTAAGTGCCATGTACAGTGCGATAGTGCTCTTAGATAATGATTCGGGTTAGATAATCTTTCACTCATTCTCATACGATCTTATCACGAGCGAGTGGGAGAGATGTACAAAACCGAAGCGTCTTCTAAATGCTCACAAACTGTACCGTTATTTCTATTTAAAATGGGCTTGATACCGAGTGAAGGAATGATAGTTATACTTTATAAAACTCAATAAGTTCTATGTTTTTTTCCAAACTCTCAACGTTTTCGTTATACATTACTCTTCTTTTATAAGGGTCGGTTTGTTTTACTGGTTTACCCGATGTATTTGTAAGTTAAAATGTCAGCTTCTGTGGTAATAAATATTTAACGAAGAATTTTTGTTTTATTTTTATTCTCAACCGTTCAAGATTTAAGCTGCTGCAGAGAATGACCAACTTTGTATGGAAGTTAGAGCAAGTGCTACCCAGAATTAACACAGTGCATTATATTCCTTAAGCTAACACTAGACTAGACACTAAAGCGCTTCAAGATATCTTCTATCCCGGGAGTCACAAAAAAGGTCTTTATTGAGAACTAAATCATCAATCAAATCAATAATAATACAGAAATAAGTAGTCGTAGTCATCATCGATAATAAAGTCGAGGAATACAGCAGCTTGCCTAACATCTCTTGGTGCCTAACCCACACTATAGTCTATAGGTACTTTTAGGTATTTAAAAAAATGAAAACCATCCAAACCACGTAACATTGTTAAACAGCCAATCAAAACCGTTTTATTGCACTTTGACGTATCAGTGTTCTGCTTCTATTGGCTGACGAACTATATCACGTGGTAATTTAGTTTACATTTATTTAAATAGGTACCTTAAAGTATAGACTATAAAGACCAACTACGCACATAACGTACGCACAACAGATATATGGGTAGCTCTTAGAATGTAGATTGCTTCTTCATTCATCAACAAAAACATCTATAGTCGTCAGGCATACTTCCTCGTGGTCCTACTAATTTGTCCTACTAGTCAAAAAGTGAACCTAGATTTGATCACTAAATACTAATCGTGGTCGTAAAA
Source organism: Acleris laterana (assembly GCA_963966035.1). Taxonomy (NCBI): domain Eukaryota; kingdom Metazoa; phylum Arthropoda; class Insecta; order Lepidoptera; family Tortricidae; genus Acleris; species Acleris laterana. Next base: position 5,117,886 of record OZ014457.1, read on the forward strand.
GTAGGTAGGTTAGGTTCGTTAGGTATCTTCAGATGCCCGAAGGGCAAAACCACTTAGAGGCAGGAGCTCCGCCCTTGGGCGGGGCTCCGTCTAAAGTCAGTAGGACATAAATAGTAGGACCACGAGGAAACGGCCGTCGTCAGTGGCGTTGTGGGCATGAAAGCTAGCGCTCAAATGGCGCATTTCATAATCGATCACAGAGAAACCTTGTCGGCAACGAACGAGGGGATGAACTCGCTAAGCAAGCTGCCTTCCAGCTCAAGACATCGGCTCGCTATGATAGGTTGCCCCTCTCATATGCCAGGAAAATGGTACGCCAAAGGACTCTCGATGCCTGACGAACGAGCGAAATCGCAGCGGCGAGTTTAGGTAGTCCCGTCAGAGCGAACAAAACATATTTTAGCGCATGCGTTTTCAATTAAGCAGCCTTATACGTTTGATCCATCGGCAGAAACCATGCTGCTAAATTGAAAATGCACGCGCTAAAATGTGTTTTGTTCGCACTGACGGGACTACTTAAACTCATCGGTTGGACATTCACTCGTCCGTCCGATCGTCGTTGTTCAGAGAATCACTACCCAGGAAGGAAGACTATTCTTCCCAGAAATCTGCCAGAGCGCGTCTCTGTTAATGCAGTGGATAAAGTATCCGTCACTTTCGCACTTACAGTCTTTGACACTTCTACAGAAAGTGACAGATGTTTTATCCACATCCATATCGATGAACACGACCATAGATTAGTAGGTCCGTTGATCTACAGAACAATCGAGAAAATTGGCGTAATATTGTGGACCAGCCAAACGTAGACAGGGTACTGCAAGTGTTCCTCGAATGCCGTACTGACAAGGACATCCTGTGGGGTTCCCATGACATGACTAAGCAATTCAGTATACGGTAAGAGAAAGTGACAGAGCTGCGTAACTGCTATAGCTCTGTCCCTTACACTCGTCCTAAACTGAACTGCTTAGTCATGTCATGGTAAACTCACAGGATACCTGATTTTTGATGCGAAGCGGACGCAGCTCGAATGTCAAGTCGAAGCATATCTCACTTCAACACAGTTCAACTTCAGTCTAACAAAAAACATGCATTAAAAACCCGACCGTTGTTTGGATAATGTCGTCAATATAATGTTAGCTATCGTGTATATTATAATTGTTATGTGACAAAATTCACAAAAATAAAATAGTACCCAGTGACACTGCGAATCTAACGAAACCTCACTTGTCGAAATTGGGACGTTTCCGCAAAGAACCATACGTATATCTACGGGTCAAATTATTACCCTCCTCCTTCGGTAGTCTGGTAAAAATAGGATCAAGATTCGCTCGATTTGATACCGAGCCGACATCATGAGGCTTCCTACGAAAGTAAATATTCATTGTAAAAAATCCTGGGACACCCTGTAATATTCAGGGCGGTTTATATTTATTTGCTCTTGTAATAATACATTCTTACACGTTTCGCTGCTTAACTACGCATTACAATATATATATATGTACCTATACCTAGCTGATTATTTTAATACAGTTGCTCAAAAAGTGGTAATTTTTTAAACTGCATAGGTACCTAATTATTGTGCTTAAAGTTGGATTTTTCACCCTAGTATTCATTACTTTTCCAATTTTTACCCTTAATTGTGAATTTTTAGTTTTATTGAAGTTTTTTCATTAGTAGGTTACCTATTACGGAGGCAAAGTAGATAGTAGCATAATTGATTTAGGATAATATTATCATAGGCGTCTGCACTATTGAATAGGCCGGTGTTATTAGCACAAGCACGCCATAGTATAATAACTTAGAGTATTTATATTACGAACAATTAGAAGAACGCGCCATATAAGAATTCAAAGGTTTGCATAACAATTTATAGTCGAGAACTTTTCATTCCGTCACTCATGTAAACAAATCAATTTACCATTATTAGGTACTCCATATTCGCATAGAGTAAAGGAAATTGATTCTTAGAGCATTTTGAACTGTCATAGACGTAATCAATGAAAAGGTAAGTCTTCTTATGATTTTATTTACAGTGTCAGATTAACATAATCTAAAATGGTTCAGGAATCAATTTCCTTGACTGTACTTTTGACCGTTGAGCATGGTCATATTATTTATAACACCTAATCAAAGTCTTCAAGTTTTGTTTATTTTGAGGTAGTATAATACGATGATGATAAATATATAAGTAACAACCTTTTAATTTTCTAATTGGAGGTAAGTAACATTCTCATCACTATTTCATCCTCTATCTAGAGACAATTACCTACAGTCAGGTATACTTGTTATAATAGTCTGAATAAGGACAGACTTTAAATGTTATGATAAGACTACGAGTATACCTACTTAAAGTCTGTTCCTGTTTTGCGGAAAGCATGTCATACGAGTACCTATGAAGATTGCGCCGAGCAAACGCCGAGCGCCAGTGGCGCCCTCATTACTATTATTGTGTTTTCTAATTAACTAAATAATTTCCTTGGAATCAGACGAAATGTTTTTGTAGTGCAAGTAAAAACACAATTTATGGGATACGTAACAAACTTGAATAACAATTTAAAAAAATCCGTTGTTGATAACTCGAAGGTGAATTGTTATTAAACTAAGTGCCATTATACCCTATAAGTTGTGTTTTCATTACCCTTTGAGTAGTCAGCTTAACGGGAAAAGGTGGCCACTTTTTTTCGTTAAGTTAATAACTCGAAGGTGAATTGTTATTAAACTATATGATATACTCTATAAGTGGTGTTTTCATTTGTAGTACAAAAACATTTCGTTCAATTTCAAGAAAATACTTTAGTTTATTAGAAAACACAATAAAAGTAATGAGGGCGCCACTGTACATCCGGCGTACGCTCGGCGTAGTCTTAATTAGAAATGACGCGACAACGCTGTACTGACTCCAAATCAGTTTACACGATGACAGTACTGAGTCAGCACTGACATGGCGGTGTAGGTAATGACGCCAGCGACTGGCTCAATTTAAACCCGTCATAGCATTTTACTACGCGACACTACCATAACACTGCTACTTAGCAGAGCTGTCAACCGGTTACCATATATATAAACCGTTCACAACCGCTGCGGCCATAGACTGCATCACAACACGATCACCCGGCATACTGAGCAATCGCATTCTCATTTTAAAATTTAACTTTTTAAATTGAGAGCGAAAATGTTTCAGATACTGCGATGTGTACTAGTGTTTTTCATAGCTGCCAGTAAGGTCAATTTTAGCGTTGCCAAGAGACCCCTGCCTACTATCGGCAAGTCTTTCGTAAAATACGGCTGCGTGCCCGACGTTGTCGAGAAAGCCCCATTTTCACCGATTTTTGTGAGTACCTTTAATGTATTATTTAAAATTAGGTCCCTATAAAAATGGCGTTTTAGGTATGGAGAACATGAAAACGGTGGTTTTCATACCTACATTTAATTTTGCGGATTATTTAGTAACGTCAAATGCAAAGCAAACAAAATTGTGTCAGGAATATTGGACACTTCTAAGCTATATTATACATATCTTAATTGCTTAAAAATTGTTAGCTTCATAAAACTCTGCGTAATTGAAACACTTGAACTCGCAGCACATGAAAAGAGTTCACAAAGTTAAACATTAAGAAATTTAACCATATTATTTGTATCTAAAACCTTTATAACACAAAAATGAATATACATAAAAAAAATGGAAGTTAAAATTTAAATGAATAAATTCCGTACGAAATAACACATGTAAAAAAACGCCCATTTCATAGGTAAGGACCCAATATTTAAACAGCTGTGCTACCTCTATAGTGGTATTAATTATTGATGGATTTATACCAAAAAACTGGCGTGAATTATAATGGATACGACGAAACTTGAATTCATTTGCAAATAACCACACTAAGGATATATTTTTTCCACTATTTATTTTCGAGTAAACCAGTTGTTTTTTGGGAGTACTTCAATTTGTATAAGATTTTCCCTTGACAATTATTACCACCCCGTGTGGTTGCTGGGCTAGAATAGTGCCACTCCATGTCTTCCTGTGGATGTTGAATAAGGGAATAAAGGCTTTTAGTAGGTACCGTGGCGATGGGCTTGTAAACATCTTTGCCTAATTTACAGAATTATCAACAATTTTATAGAGCTGTTCGTAGTTCTGTAGCTCTGCCTACCCCACTTTGGGAATGAAGGTATGATGTATTTAAGTATGTGTGTAATTATTACCACTTGCCCAATGGGTAGACACTTCCATAAAACGACGGAGAGGCAATGGATGCGATTAGCGCAGGACCGTAATAAAGAAGAGGCATGAGGGCCACGCAAACCGTTAAGTTAACGATTTACAAAAATCGACAAAATTCGATTGGCGTATTTTGATGAACGATTGCGTCAACCGCTTATGTCAACTCCAGAAATTTCGAGTCGACAGAGAACTGAATAGTTAGCAGCGTTTGCATCTTAGCTACTGTACGATCATGGACTTTAATTGATGATCCACTATAGAACCTTGTCGCATACAACCAAAGAATAATTCCCATGTTATGTCTATCTCGTCATTTGAAGATCTCGTTATGACAAGATTCTATGGTGGATCTACATTTAAAGTCCTTGATGTGTAGATATAATTTGATTGGATGGATGTGTGGCTGTTTTTCTTTATATTATTCCTCACCAGGTCAAATATCGGAGTGGTGCCACAGTGAAAGAGGGCATCGAGTTGACCCCGAGCGTGGTCAGAGATATTCCCACCATCATGTATGACGCTAACCCTCTCCAGCACTACACACTTGCCATGGTCGGTAAGTGTTCCTCTCCATAGTACAAAGCAATGGCTATTTTACCCTTAAGGGTGACAAGGTAAGCTATGCTAAATATGGATGCTTAGCCAGTATGGTTTACGTACTTACATATGCTTGAATGGTTATCTTAAGCCTTTTTCTGGTTGGACATACCCTGATGAACGTTAAGTAACTTCGCGTTGGATAGAAAGGCTTTCACCCTACCTATGTACTTCTAAAGCATTATTTGCGTCAAATATATGTATATTTTTATGAGTTTACATAATTACGAATCGTCTTTTTGGCTGACAAACTGTTTAAATATTAGAGGTAGAGTCCGACCAGCGAGCATTTTACTCAAATCCTTCATTATGGCAACAATTTCACCTATGAAACAAGCTGTCAAATTATGAGTACCTCTGCAGTCGCTGTGCATTTTGTGTTACCATCTAGTTTGAATTTGCCACCACTCACGGGTCGGACTCTAGTACCACATTATTAAAGATTTAATCTTCGTCTCAGACCCAGACGCACCTTCCCGTGTGGACCCCAAGCACCGCGAGTGGCAACACTGGCTGGTGGGCAACATTCCAGGCAATATCGTGGCTGCCGGCGATACGCTGTCGGCCTACATCGGCCCCAGCCCGCCTCAGGGCACCGGCCTGCACCGCTATGTGTTCCTACTCTTTAAACAGCCTGGCCGACTACAGTTTAACGAGCCAAGACTGCCTCACACGTAAGTTTACTCATTATTTCATCCAGGAAACAAAGAAGAATTACAGAGTTGGGTACAAGCAGGGATTGTAACCGGTTACAAATAAACCGGTATTTATTTAGGTTAAACCGGTTAATAATTTAGGTTACGTTCGAACGAAATGATTTGGGAACGTTATTTCGAAGCGCTCCCTAACCGGTTACTCTGTGTTTCGATACGGGATGAATGACCGCTGTCGCGCGTCGAGGCGCTGCTGGTGGCTGCGCTATCAATCTAATACCATAGCAAACCAATCCTGTCTCCTTAAACGAGCGGTCATTCACACCCCACACGGAGGAACCGCTCTCTAACCGGTAAATTGATTTCGTTCCCTGTTTACGCTCCGACATAGAGATACCGGTTAGAGCGGTTCTTGCGAGCGTAACCTTTATTATGGGTTAGGCTCTCAAAGTGCGGCTCTAACCGGTACGGAAAATAAACCGGTTTTCAATCCCTGATCGGCTTACGTCAGATGCAAACGCTATTAGAGCTTTTCTTTTCTATCCCACAAAATGTATAAGATGACAGTTGACCACGAGGTTGATATGAATATGTCATCCCATACATTTTGAGCGATATAAAAGACTGCCTCACAAGTAAGTTTACTCATTATTTCATCCAGGAAACAAAGAAGAATTGCAGAGTTGGGTACAAGCTGTCGACAAAACGCCATCGGCTTACGTCAGATGCAAACGCTATTAGAGTTTTTCTTTTCTACCCCACAAAATGGATAAGATGACAGTTGACCACGAGGTTGATATGAATATGTCATCCCATACATTTTGAGCGATATAAAAGAAAAAAAGTTAGTAGGGTTTCCGTCTTGGCTAGGCCCCTAGGTTACTAAAGAGATCTACCATCACCCGCTACGTTTTTACAATCTATAGCCTGATCATCTGCATTTTATAAAAGGCATTCCTTTCCTCCCAGCATGTACCTATTAGCTAAGAAACAGAACTGCTAAGAGTCGACCACTAACGAGCAGATGCCTACGTAGCTGCTGTAAGATGCTTTCGGTCTTCATTGGCTCTTGGGTCCCACAGGGCCTGGTCAGGAATCTGGATGACTTCGGTTGGATGACCCGAATGTATAGCAATTAAGTTTTAATAAATAAATAACTTAGCTAAGTGCCAACCCTATCACATCATGTTAACTTAACGGAACGTACCGCGGTCGCCTAACTTTTTCTCCAGTTCATAAAGCATCGGCATAATGATATCCGGTCATAATGGGGACATAAATTTGCTGGCCGTTAATGCAAAAAAAAAAACATTTTAATCCAGAGGCGCTGTTCTGAATGTGTATAAACCCAACTTCTGCTCTCTTCTAGGTCTTTTGAGCATCGCGGAGGGTTCTCCATCTCCAAGTTTGCCGAGAAGTACGGGCTGGGTGACCCCATCGCTGGCAATCTTTTCCTGGCACAGTTTTCAGGATATTGATTGGTTGATTGATTGTTGGTGTAATGATTTGGATCTAATTTTAACAACATTTATTTAAATGGACGGTAGTTTAGAGACGGCAAACTAATTGCTTCAATGTTGATTTGGTTTTTGGCTATTTGGAGCTCAGAAGTAATGTCTCTTTGTCAAATCGAACATTTTCTAAATTTGAATTATAATTTGGATTTGGATTTGTTTTGGATCTTTTTTTATATGGTTTTTGATCCACGACGGTGGGTCCTGCCGTTCAAATTGACATTGCCCGGTTGCGTCATGTACGTAAAATAAATTAGTATCTACTAGTATCTAGTACCTTACCTATGTAGGGCAAGAATTCGTGGATTGAAAACACTGTGATCGGATTACTGTTGAGTTATACCGGTTGACGTAGTGACGTATATTTAAGAAAAAGTATACATTCTATGTTTAGTATTATTCTATTTCCAAATAAGAACGAAAGCATGTTTATTTCGTAATATATTTTATTCATAGGGTTATACTATCCGTCACCGCTTGTGTAACGTCTTTTGGGATTGTTTTTTTAGATTTCTGAATGCCCATCAAGATCCCCTGATATAACCCACCTAGTAGGTATTATTTTAATTATTTATTGTACAGGGTGTTTCTATCAGTAGACATCACCATTTTGGTTAAAAACGAAATAACTAACTAATAACTAAATAAATATCTAACAATTGGTCAGTATATTAACTTACCTGCTTTATTAAATAGCTTACGCTAATTTGGTGGTGTATTATAAATTAAGTATAATTGTCCCAATGTTTAGTGTTATCAGGATAGGAACTTGTGCAAGAGTCCACCCGGAGTGCTCCCTTCATTGTATCCTTTAAGGCTACTCCAAACGTCCAGTACGGAAAAAAGTGGCCACCTTTTTTCATTAAGTTTACTACACAAAGATTAAAGGTTATTAACAGTGATCGTTATCAACGTCCTGTAATGATAGCAAAGTATGGTTGACAAAAAAAACAAATAACGAAGTATATTAAACATTATATATTTTACAAATTATGAGATTTATTTACATATTTATAACAACAAATCCAAATTATAGTGAATAAATGACTAAAATTTGTTCAACAGATTTGGCTGTCAGTCGTTCACGTCGATAGGAAAAAACCATTTTAAATAGCTAAATGACCTTTCTCCGTTAAGTCATTTTTAAGTCTTTAAAATATTGCACAATATTTTTATTCACGCCTTCCGGCATATCCACCTCTTTACCTTCAATCAGCTGCTGCACAACGCTTACAGTACTGTAACCCGGGTTTTTCTTTAGGACATATTTTAGTTTAAAATAAACTTCCTTGCCCTTGGGATGTAATCTCAACTTTGCCATTTTTTTTATCAAGTCCGCGATAATTTTTAATGAACTTTTCAGTTCTAGATTTGGATCCTCCAGCAATTGAATTGACTTGGCGATAATGTCGAAGTTTGTGTCAACGAACAATAAAACTGATTTTAAATTGCGATCACGGAAAATTTTCTTAGCGTCGACAATTGTTCTTGCTTCACGTGAATAAAATACGGGTATTGTGTCAAATCCATGCTGTCAATGTAAATACTGTGATCATACGTGCACTTTATGAGGACTCCACTAAAATACTTGAATTATCCACTCTAGATACGATATGCATTGGTTTATTTAGATAGACACGTCGCGTAGTGTAATTAGATTTTCAACTACAGTTATATTTTGATGACATTTTATAAATGTCATTTGACGTACACTGTTTTAAAAATATATTAGGGCGGAAAAGGTTTTGTACCGTAAGGATTTATATCTAGAGGTGCAATCTTTAGAAGGTATGTATTTTATGGTTAAGATCAAAAGTAAAGTAAAGTAAGTAAGTGTTTGTTTTTTCTGCCAACCATACCCTTTGCTACCAAAAGTGGACGTTGATAACGATCACTAGTTATTAAACATTGTCAAATATTCTATAAATTGTGTATTCATTTGTATCCCCTTTAGCTATTCCAAAATTTATCCAATTCCGTCCAGTCGTTGCAGTGTGAAGGAGTTAAAAACTAACACACACACACACACACACACACACACACACACACACACACACACACACACACACACACACACACACATACACACAAACACACACACAAACTTTCGCATTTATAATGTTAGTCGGATTTTCTTGACACGACCTGTACGAGTAGATATACCTAGTCAATGTAATGACCATGGCGAGCATGCAACAAAATGCTCCGAACACTAAGTGTATTTTTTTTGGAACGAACTTCTTAATAAACTATGTTAATAATGGTAGAAAGATGAAAACTCCAAATACTATAACAAATCATTTACTCAAACACATCTGCAGAACAACTAGCACCTATTTAAATAAGTAGCTTACTGTATAAATAGTTCATCCAATCTTAAACACAATTTATCCAAATCAGTCAACTTAAATTAGCCAACAGGTCATTTTGTCTATGTTTAGATAGTATCCACGATATTCAAGTTAGTGGCTAGTCATAGATTGCTAGATATGCAAGTTATAAGTTAAATAACGGCCGGGACTCTAAAATTTAACTTGCGGGCATTGTCTTAGAACTTTGACTTAATTTGGATCTCCTATTCACTGAACAGTCCTTGGATACCATAGTATCCAAAAGTATAGTGGTTGATAAAAGCCAGCACTCCCCAGTACATATAAAATGCGGCAGAAGATCAAAGTTTGAAGTTAAACAAGCGCAATGACTTGACACAATTTGTAAATTTTCGAAAAACGCTAACTTAACGTTGTTTTTGATCAGGCTCCTTACACTTGTTAAACCAAATTATGCTAAGAGTTAAGTCATGCATCATGGTAACTAAGTGGCTATTGAAGTTGACTGTTGTTGGGTTCTTAAGCAGCGACCACACCAATGCTTAAAAACGGTGACGGTACGAAATCGCAGTGACGCGTCGTATTAGCACCGTTTTTGACGCATGCTCTCCACACCGGTGCTCAAAATTCGCAGACGGTGCGTAAACAAAAGAATGTGTCATAGTAATAACATGGCGTCAATTTTGACGTACCGTGATATACGCAACGTTAAGCAGCGGTGTGGGGAGCGTGCGTCAAAAACGGTGCTAATACGACGCGTCACTGCGATTCCGTACCGTCACCGTTTTTTAAGCATTGGTGTGGTCGCTTCTTTAAGGAGATCACATCTTAAACGCCCAAGCTTTTATACAGCAGAGGCACGTAGTCGTCAAACTGCGCGCGGTAGAAGTTGCCGGCTACTGGAGCGCCAAGGTTGTACTTCTCGGCGAACTTCTTCGTCGAAAAGGCAGCGCGACCGTCAATCGATCTGGAAAAAATATGTTTTAGTATTAGATGTTAAAAAGGAATGTTTTAGGGGAAATCTGCATCAGGGACATTAAATAGGCTCAATATACAGCTGGGAACAGTTGGAAGGCAGCAAAGAAGGGAAGACTGCATCTAGGAATCATGGAAGGAAACTAGGGGAGGCATATGACCAATACTCGAAATGATGATGAGTTCAATTCAACATTGGCTAAATCACACGGGAGACAAAACGACAATGATATTGTCACCTCCGGTAACCCATAACCACCTTAACTTTTTGCATTTTTCGCAGTAGTTCCTATTTGCAGTACCTTTTCAAGGAAATATGACTACTATTTTCTAAAAGGATAGGCCAATACTGCGAATAAACCAACTTTCGGACCTGTGTCATATAATTTGCCAAGAACTTGCGAGAGTTAAAGGCTACATAGAAATTATTGAGATGCGTCATACTAGTCATAGAGGTAGGAAAGCAATGAGGGAGTATAAAAACGGCTAATAGAATAGTACTTTTCGCACCTGTTACAAATGCCCTTCGTTAAAAAGAGTCGTCTATATATATGTCCGCTCTCGATTGAATTTCAAAAGTGTACCACTTTTTAGGTTTTTCGGTGTGTGATTCTGCATTGCAGTCAGTGATGTGCGGTTTATCAATAATATTGGCTGCAAGCTGTGTTGTACACAGAAGAAAAATGTGGTACGCTTGACATTTGGCTACACGGCTGTTTTCCTACATCTATGATACTAGTCATCTATAGTGTTTTACGCCTTTACTTGAGAAAGTTTACGCACGCGTTTAACTTAGCTATTTCAAAGAAGAGTTTGCTATAACCAATATTATAGGCGTTCAAATTCTCGTGAAACAATGGACCTACGAGTTAAGCCAGGGGGCCTAGATAAGATATATAACTCTGTCCAAACTTATGGAATTGACATTAGTACTAAACGTCGCGTCCCGCAGCTTACGTCAATCTTATCTAAAGACTGATCAATCAACGCAAAGCCGGAACCCGTGGACCTGGGGACCTGAAATCTGGAGGTAATATTCCATGGACATCCTGGGGTGCACTAAGAAGGGATTTTAGGAAATTCATCAAGTAAGGGAAATAGGGGGAGTATATATTTTCGATAACGACCCACTCAGACTAATATTTTCCAATCTGTAACAATGCGCTTCCAGCATCGGTATTTCTAAGATATCTATATATACGAGTACATATAAAAGGCAAACCTGACTCACTGACTTAGGTATATATCAACGCACAGCCGAAACTACTGTACCTACCTAGACACTTGAAATTTGGTACAGGGGTTTTTTCATGATGTAAAAATTAACCCCCAAGGTGTTAAAATAGGGTTAGTAGCGGGAAATTTACTCTACGCGTACCAAGTCGCGGGCGTCCTCAAGTTGTGAATAGGTTAGCATCCTCTGGGTGATCTCTTCATCGTCGACAAAATCTACGTCCACTATTCAAGAATTAGTCAAGAGCAAACCGATTCTCAATTAAAAAAAAGACTCACTTGTTGGTGAGTACTTTCTCATCGAACTGCAGCTTCCCCGGCTGCTTGTACAGGATGTACACGTAGCGGTGGATGCCGGTGCCCTCCGGCGGGCCGGAGCCGATGTACCCGGACAGCACGTCGCCGGCCGCCACGTTGTTGCCGGGGATGTTGCCGACCAGCCAGTGGTGCCATTCGCGGTACACCAGCTCAGGGCCGTCATAGTTGTCAGGGTCTGGAATACCAGAAAAAATTATACTAAGTTTTTTAAAGCCATTTTTATAAAAATGTGTACAAATTATGGTCATTGAAATAAAGACGTCGCGGTAGCTTAGTCGGTAGTGACCCTGCCTACGAAGCTAGCGGTCCCGTGTTCGATCTCCGGTACGGGCAAATATTGACCGGGATTTGAACCCAGGACCGTAGGCAGGGTCACTACCAACTAGGCCAATGCGTCATCAATTCGTCGTTCGTCGATTGTGACGGCCAAATATTCCAAGTAATGGATAAGTACCTACTGTACCTACCGTGATAATCTATTTTTAAACATTATTATATAAGCTTTATTGTTCAATAATAACTGAATCACGTAACGTGACTTAAGAATCTTAAGATACACGCAATTGTCATAATAATCTAGTTAGGTAATTATTTTTCTAATGTCTTTGCGACTTCACAAATTGTTTTTACCTTGCACCGGTCGACTTCGTATTTTGTCACACATTTATTTTCACGGTCGGTAGTTTCGTGCAGAAAACAATTACCGAAAGGGCATTCTGTACCCTTACCATGAGTTACAATTACTGTACTCGCTAGCGAGTCGAACACTCTGTCCCTGACACTCTATAAGAATACTGCGAGGCCTGCGAGAGTCAAAGTATTCGCCTCGCTAGCGAGTACGGTAATTCTAACTCATGGTAAGGGTAATGGTAACCTTAATGTCTTAAAGTAACATAAAAATTTAAAAAAAAATTAGGGTTACTAGATTATTTACTTGTAGATTAGTGAAAAAAAGGAAGAAAAATATAATATTCGGAGTTAAATTGGTAAAATGATCCAATTTGCAACCAAAACCTCCTACGTTCCACTTGTTATTAACAGGGATTGAAAACCGGTTTATTTTCCGTAGTGGTTAAAGCCACACTTTGCGAGCCCAACCCATAATAAAGCTTACGCTTACAGGGAGCGAAATGCATTTACCAGTTAGAGAGCGCTCCTTCCGTGTGAGCCAAGACAAGGGTGAATGACGGAAGCGCTCTCTAACCGGTAAATGCATTTCGCTCCCTGTGAGCGTAACCAATTCGTTCGAACGTAACCCAAATAATTAACCGGTTTAACCTAAATAAATACTGGTTTATTTGTAACCGGTTACAATCCCTGGTCATAAAATCAAACGTCCGCGTCGGCCTCGTAGGTAACAGCGGGCTGGTCCTTCGGGCTAGTCAAGTGGAGGCTCATTGTTGTAGCCAATCATCCTCACTAGGGTACTTTAGACACTAGTCTATAACTAAAATGGGACTCACCGGTGAAAACAAGCGTGTAGTAAGCGTCCGGTTGGCCTCGTAAGTGATAGCGGGCTGGTCCTTCGGGCTAGTGGAGGCCAACTCATTGTTGTAGCCAATCATCCTCACTAGGGTACTTTAGACACTAGTCTATAACTAAAATGGGACTCACCGGTGAACACAAGCGTGTAGTAAGCGTCCGGTTGGCCTCGTAGGTGATAGTGGGCTGGTCCTTCGGGCTAGTGGAGGCCAACTCATTGTTGTAGCCAATCATCGCCACTAGGGTACTTCAGACACTAGTCTTAACTAAAATGGGACTCACCGGTGAACACAAGCGTGTAGTAAGCGTCCGCGTCGGCCTCGTAGGTGACAGTGGGCTGGTCTTTCACGTTTGTGGGTGCCAGTTCATTGCCCTGTGCGGCTTCGACGCCACTGGAGTATTTCAACTGGGAAGCAAGGGTTTATTTAGTTTATTTTATGTTCTTCATTTTTAGCAGTCATTTTGATACAGTTAATAGAATCAGTGTTTGATAGTTTGTTACTCCTTCACGCTGCAACAGCTGGACGGAATTTTATGAAATTTGGAATCGAGATAGCTTATACGCTGGATTTACACATAGGCTACTTTTCAACAAGGAAAATTTAAATTTTCCTGAGTGAATATTGATAACCGAACTCTACGCCTGAACGAAGTCGCAAGAAGCTAGTAATTAATAAGATTAATACCTTAACAGCACGCTTAACCTTTATCGTCATAACTAGCTGAGGTCCTTGCCATGATACATAAGATGCATTACGGTAACTAGCGTTTCTATTAGTTTCGTTTTGTAACTAATCGCGTCATTGGTACATCATGTGACTTTTCGTATCACGTGATCTACCAGTGATTGGTTTAAAAACGAAACGAATAGAAATGCTAGTTAGCATCTTGGCAAGAGCTTCTGCTGGCAGAATATTGCGTTAATTTAGATAGATGACACTAACGGCCGCACTCTTTAGTGACGGTTTATCATATACATGTTTGAAAAAGAAACAAGTTAATCGTCACTAAAAGGGACATTTAATTTAAAATATTTCACGCGATCAAATAACAAGCTTACGTAGTTAATTGCAAATTAAGAGTTATACTCTGACCGCGATGCAAAGATACCGTCTCTTTAAGGTAATCACAAGTCATTACTTACAATGTTAACATAATTTCGTTTTAATTTACTTAGCGCAGTTTTTTCTACTCCATAAATCGTCAACTACTTTCCTCTTGTACTCTGTGTCTTTACGCCCCACATCCGTGAATTTGGCACCAAAAATTGGTTTAATTTAACAATTTGGGAACTAATTAAAATATTCCGTTTGTTAACGTTAACTTTGCACCAATTAATGCTGCCTTAGAAGGAGGGAGAAAGTAAATCAGATCTATATGGACAGATTTAGGGTACCGCATCGAAAAGTGCTAACGGTTTATGCATGGTTTTTGCATTGATTGATAAAAAAGTCATAGTTATCACTACATACTATAAAACAAAGTTCCCCGCCGCATCTGTATGTCTGTTCGCGATGATCTCAAAAACCACTGAACGGATTATCATATATTTTCATAGAAGGTATTTAGAAAGTTTAAATTCTGGTTTATGTACGGGTGTTACAGAGAACTTACATAAACCAAAGCGAAGCGAGGGCGGTTCGCTAGTTACTAATGAATACAAGAAACATAAACGCAAACCGGTAAACTGTTTTTAAGGTTGCTAAATAACCTAGCTTTTTGGATCCAGAAAAATACTATAATTTTAGAAAATAGGTAGAATTATTAACCCATATTCCCCCAGTTTCTCTTTTTTTAACGCTAGGCCATTTGTCAATGGAAGTGTTTACTATCTCTAAACACTAAAATCATTGTTTGACACCAAAACAATCAGCTGTTGAACGTTTATCAGTTTCTTCGTGAATATAACAACCGCATTTGTAAGGAACAAAGGGTTATTTGTGGTCTACTTAAACTGGAATGAATTAGGTATTACGAGCGTTGTTGTATTTTAAATTCCAAGACTAAGGCTACAAACCAAGCTCAGAGACATTTAATTTAAAAAAAAACTATTATATAGCAAATAGCTCAACAAAGCATGTACAGTAACACAACCGATATGGCCGTTCGTGAATCTTCGTTCGCGCAAACACAAACAACGATTCCGATGATTTCCGAAAGCACGATTAAAACCCACGATCACACTTGTACGTAATAGTTAAAAGGTGCAAATTAAATAGCATCTATTTTTCCATCTCACTCACGCACGTTTGACAGCTGACTGAATGACACACGGGCGTGCGTCAACATGGCGTCACTAATAACCAATAATAGCACTGAATACAATCACGCTACGCTGATTGGTTCCCGCGCTTCGAAAAAATGTCATCTGCGCAGGTACATCGGTAAGCCATATCAGTGGGGTTATTATGACCTATCTGTGCCATTCATTTTAAGCTGAAAGAAAAGGACAGAGTTATGTAACTGCTATAGCTCCGTCCTTTAAACTCACCGTAAAATGAACTGCATAGCTATGTCATAATAACCCCCCCAGTTGTGTTTTACTGTAACGTCGTCTTCGTATATTAAATTATTAATTCTCTTTTCTAAAGCAGTAGGACCTATCGCTATCGGCGGCCATCATTCGTCTCCTCAATGTCAAGCAGTAGAATTGGTAACAAAATCAGTATGAATTTTTGGATGGCCTTTTTTAGCATGCGATGTTGTTTTTATACCGATAAAGAAAACCAACTCACAGCCACCTGATGGTAAGGATCCGAGGACTAGCATCGTACCGACTAGAAACTTTTCCAATTTAGAAAGATGCTCTTGATAAGTTGTCGGTGACTTCTAAGAACATTTTTAGTTTATTAGTAGAAGATCATTGTCAATGCGCTCAAATGTTTCCAAGAATACTTTTCGTACTTTTTTTGAAAGGAACTACAAACTTCTGCAATTTGCACATTTAATGCTATAATGATCCTAAGATGACCCGTAGTTACCAACTCTAACTACAAAAATGCAATGGCTCTATGCTATCTGAGACAAAACAGTACACATACATTACGGAACCCTTCGTCATTAAATGGAACATTACACACTAACTGTAACAAATCACCTTGTCTCTTTAACTTGTCAAAAAAGGGAGTGAAAATGGTTGTAATTTGACATTACCTGGTCACGTCGATCGACGCAGCCCGATACTTTTCGACAGTGCTATAATTAAGCGCTATATGGAGATAATACCTGTCCAAAACGGGACCGGTAGGGACTGGTGACATTTAAATTATACGGTTTTAAAACAGTTGAGGGAATAACGACCACACACAACTAATTACTTTAAATGAAAAGGAATTGCTGTATTTATAACTGCCCCATGTAACTACGAGTATGTATGATTATCTTTGTTCACTAATGTTTTACCAAATCATGAATCGACGAACTATATCTTTTTATAAACTTTCAATTCGCAAAGACGTACTTCCCGACACATTTTATTTGTGGTCATTAATCTAACCTAACCTAATTTAATTTAATAAGCCCATATAACCTGTAATGTAATATGTAATGAAAATGATTTAAGCACAATAACATTTTTGCGAAATGAAAGTTTGTCAAATGATATACTTTGTCAAATAAATAATACAACAAGACCAATCATAAGGACAAGTTAAATACAAGTCATCTCGGAATCGCTGGAACTAAGGCACCTGTCTTCATTACTGAACATCTTTCCCCGGCAGCAAAGCATCTACACGCTGCAGCTAGGATTGCAGCGCGAGAAAAATCGTACAAGAAAGTATACACACGTAATGGTAGAATTTTCGTCCGTAAAACAGAGGAGGCTCCAAGTATTCAAATAAAAACCCTAACTGACGTCCAGCGTATGTAATACACCGCACAGCGTAAATTCGCCCGTTGTTTTAGTACAATATTTTCACTATCTATTATCAGAATATGAGAGGACTCCGGACCAAACTAAAGGAACTACGATTGGCTTCTCTAAGTTGTAACTACGATATCATTGTTGCAACAGAAACCTGGCTGCATGAAGGAATTGGTGACGCTGAACTGCTGGACTCTAGATATTCCATATACCGATGTGACAGGCAGCTCAACAAAGCCGGTAAAAAAGATGGTGGCGGGTGTCTCATAGCAGTCTCTCACAAGTTCCAGTCTTCGCGACTGACCAGCTGGGAGGGAGAAGGAGAAAACGTCTGGGTCACTGTACATGATGCAAGCTCAAATTCAAAATTAAAGTTAGGAACGATTTATATACCACCAAACTCGAGTCATCTTAAATACGAAGAATATTTTGAAGGTCTAAGTGACAGATTGAACTCTTGTGATGATAGTGTTATAATTGTGGGTGATTTCAATTTGGGAGCTATTCAATGGTCTCGTGATAACTATAGTTATCTTAACCCAACGCCTTGTAACTTTCCTTCTGCGCATGCTTTGTTTGATTTTATGTCCCTGAACAGCTTGTATCAGTATAATCCAGTACTCAATGCTAACTATAGAATATTAGACCTTGTCCTAAGTAATTATACGAACCTTGCAGTAAGTCAATCCAAAGATGTTCTTTGTAAGCTAGATAGTCACCACCCAGCTCTCGAAATTGTTACTAACGATGTCAAGCAAAATAAATCTTATGGTAAGCCTAAACAGTTTTAGTACTCTTAACTAAAGGAAAGCTGATTATACTATTGTTAATCAAAAGTGGCGTTTGATTGACTGGAATTCTATGTTGTACTCATGTGGTACAATAGATAGCATGGTTTCAGCATTTTACGATACTTTGAGAAAGGTCATAGAAGAAACTATACCCAGGTCTAAGTCTAAAAACTATTTGTACCCATCTTGGTTTAGTTCTGCTCTCATTAATATGGTTAAAGAAAAAGAAAAAATACGTCAAAAGCACAAAAAAACTAAAAACCCACGTGATCTCATTGAATTTGAACTATTACGAGGTAGAGTTAAAATAAAAATAAAAAAAGACTATAATCACTATTTGACTAAAGTCGAGGGCAACCTGCAACGTAATCCTAAGAAGTTCTGGTCCTTCGTAAAAAACTCGGGAAAGAACGTGAAAAGTAATTCTTCTATACCGTCTAGCATGACTCTTGGGGACACCACTGTTAACAGCAACGTTGATATTTGCAACTTGTTTGCGTCACATTTTTCCTCGACTTTCTTGACTCTTAACCCATCGCTGGGCTCTCGGTTAAATTATGACAATGGCTTTTCATCTTCGTCAACGTATACCCTTTCTTATGTTCGTATAAGCGAATCCACTATCCTAAAGACACTTAGAACCCTGGATGTTAGTAAGGGACCGGGCCCTGACGGTATTCCACCTTTATTTATAAAAAAGTGCTGCAAAAACCTTTCCGCTCCTCTAGCGATAATTTTTAACGAGTCCTTAAGATTATCAACTTTCCCTTCATATTGGAAGGAAACTAATGTTGTGCCTGTATTCAAAAAAGGTGATAAGACTCGTATATCTAACTATAGACCGATATCGCTCCTATCAATATTTTAAAATATTTGAGTGTATTATTTGTAAAAGGCTTATGTGGCATGTAAAAGGAAGTATATCCCCTCGGCAGCATGGTTTTGTAGCTTTAAAGTCAACTTCTACTAATTTGGTCCAATATGTCAACGATCTAGGTAAGTCAATTGATTGCGGTGGTCAAGTGGACGCCATTTACACTGATTTTAGCAGTGCCTTTGACAAGGTGGATCACAGCATTCTTCTGTGGAAACTCTGTAATCAATTCAAAGTGACAGGTGAAATATGGAGATGGCTTAAATCTTACTTGTCTGACCGTTGTCTGCGAGTAGTCAAGGACGGATATTTTTCAGATTCATATTTAGCCACATCCGGTGTCCCCCAAGGATCACACCTGGGTCCTTTGATGTTTATTACATTCATTAACGACTTAGTCGAGTCTATAAGACATAGCAATTGCCTCCTGTATGCCGACGATCTCAAAATATACAAGGACATTTCTAATTCCATAGACACCTCACTTTTGCAAGAAGACCTGAATGCCGTCAGAGCCTGGTGTATGGTCAATAATATGAGCCTTAACGCGAGCAAGTGCCTTTACATTAGATTCACTCGGAAAAGACTTCCCATCGTCGCGGAATACTGCTTAGGCACCGTTGCACTGCAACAAGTTTTTAGTGTTAAGGATCTTGGCGTTCATTTGGATTCCAGGCTTAACTTTATTATTCATTTTGACTGCGTAATACGCGAAAGCTACAAAATGCTCGGTTTCATAAAGCGCATTTGCAAGAGTTTTAAAAACGTCGTAACGTTTCAGACACTGTTTAACTCACTAGTGCGCTCGCGTTTGGAATACTGCAGTCAAGCCTGGAATCCACTCTATCAAATCCACATTGACCGATTGGAGAAAGTGCAACGATCTTTTACTCGGTATCTAGTTCATAAGACCCAAAAATGTCGTATTGGTCGTCGTATAGGCTATGAGGAAAGATTAACACTCTTCAAGATGAACACACTGCAAGATAGACGCCGCTTTCTCGATCTGGTTTTGTTGCAGAAAATAATTAATAATAAAATTGATAACCCTTTTCTATTAGAACTGGTCAATTTTACAGTACCTAAAACAAATACGCGTACATGTCGGCGCACTACATTCCGTCCTGGTAGTACAAGAACCAAATTGGGAAAATCCTTGCCACTTTATCGCATTCAAAAGTTTTTTAATGATCAGGCCTTAGCTAATGACTTTGTTGTTGACATCTTTTGTGACTCCATACCTATCTTAAGGCGTAAAATGCTCGATTCCTTATTAACCTCCTAATGTTAATTTTAATTTTATTTAAATTCAATTCTTGCATGTTATTAAGTTTTACAATGTGTTTGATAAATGTTTTTGTTTGCTTTTTTTTTAAATTATTATTGTATCCATTCAAGATTAGTTGTTTAAACTTTTAGTGTTAGTCCCTAGTAGACTGTATGATTGCTGGTGCGTGCCTGTTATTGGCGCATGAACTTTAATTTTGACTGTCTATACATACCTATTTCAATTTTGTTATGTTTATGTGCTGTTGGCATGTCTAATAAATAAATAAATAAATAAATAAATAAATAAATAATAATAATTTGGTAAAAAGTCAGGATACCGATTATCCTACAAACTCTCATTACCATTAACTAGTTAGCCAATGCGAAGCGAAGCATTTACTATGAATTACTATTCTCTCAAAAACTGTACTTTTGCATTTGCAAAAAAAAACCTAGGCCTCTATTTAACACGGTAAAAACAATATCATGTTTGACCTGGGGGGTTATTATAAATAAAATAAATAAATAAATATTAGGGGACAATCTCACACCAATTGACCTAGTCCCAAACTAAGCTCTAGGCTTGTACTATGGGTACTAGACAACATTAGAAAACATCCATGACTCAGGAACAAATATTCGCGCTCATCACACAAATAATCAGCCCTTACCGGGATTCGAACCCAGGACCGCTAGCTTCGTAGGCAGGGTCACTACCCACTAGGCCAGCGCGTCGTCAAAGCTATATAGCTGCCATAGCTCTGTCCCTTACACTCACCGTAAAATGAACTGCATAGTTATGTCATAATAACCCCCCAGTTCTCGTAGTGTCAATGTTTTGGTAGCTCTTATTACTGTCAAGTAACTTGACAGTAATATGGCCGAGTTAAAAATAATCCTAATATTGTCCAATTTTTTGCCATAAAATAGGTCATATATACAGGGTGACACCTAAGACGTAATACAAAATTATATTTTCTGGATCTTCTCATGAGTACGATGAACTTTTACTATGGGACTAATATCGAAATCGGTAGAAAAAAATTGAATCTCCCATACTAAAAGCAATCAGCCGGTTTCACAATTTGTATGGAGACGTCGATTTTATGTTTACGTTTTCGAAGTTGGTCCCATAGTAAAAGTTGATCGTACTCATGAGAAGATCCAGAAAATATAATTTTGTATTACGTCTTAGGTGTCACCCTGTATATCACAGACACGACGTATAATCGGATGAACTATTTTAATTACCTACGTATTTGTGATAAAAATGCAACACTGATCATCATAAGTCCAATCAATCAATATTATTGTAATTATACCTTGATAACGATAACTTAGTTATATTTGTCACACAAAATAACTTACGTAACTAGTTATCGCATCTTTTACACTGTCACATTAACGACTATGCTATCTGTCTATTTAAAAATATAATGAAGATAACCTCGTGTATAGGTTGTATAGGTAATTAGGTTTGGCCCGTGTCTTTGGTCACGTACAGAGTCTCACGTAGAAACAGACTGTCTGTTGAGTTTCTTCTCAGTATTGATCTCTTGGGAAGCGTGGGTAGATTTTTGAAGTGTAATAGTGCCCTTACTGAAAAAACATCTTTACAATCACACAAATACAATCACTTAAACAATCAACTGTTTACTGCAATTTATATCCAGCAACTTTTGCAGATTTTTCTATTTTTTGTAAATAAATATGACAATATCACACTTTGTCCTCCCAAACTATTTATGCTCATAACACACACAACACAACACAGAAAAAATCAAAGACTCAGGAACACCGAACACGCTCAACACACAATTATCTGCCCTTACTGGGATTTAAACCTGGGACCGCTAGCTTCGTAGGCAGGGTCACTACCGACGAGGCTAACATGTCTTCGTTCTTCACTTTTATTTCATATGTTTGAGCAAGATGCTCATGATTACCATCTACATAATATTCTCGTTAAATATTGCTCATTTAGATAAAAGGTGTTATCAGTAAGTATGCACGGGCACTTTTACACATTAAAAATCTACCGGCGCTTCCCGAGAGTACCAAACCAATGCTGAGAAGAAACGCCGCAAGAAACTCTACAAGCCACTCAATCCCTTTCAGTCATGTTGTCCTAATACTTCATGAAAAGTGACCCGTAATTTTGTTCTCCATTGTATTACTGTACGGTACCGTACACGCATGTTATATTAAGCACATAAATAATGTGGGTAAGCTTTTAACGTATGAGTTAGTCGTACGTTAACCGCCATCATAAAAGCACACATTTTGTACCAGACTAGGAACGTTGGAAATTATAGTCTTTATTTAAATTTATGTATGATGTTTTCCTAAAACCAAGACCTGCATCCTACAATTACTTATAGTAAAACTCACCCCAATGGTGGCTGTAGGTGCTGTAGGAATAACATCCGGAACGATCTTGCTCGACTCGAAGGCGCTTGCTACCAGAGACATGATTACCTACGCAATAAAAACTATAAAGTTAAAAATACTGTAGAAAACGACGCTTATATTGCTGGAGGAGCTAATTTCTAAGTGGATTAGTGGATGTCTTTTAAGAGCTTCTTTTCCAGTTGGGTGTAAACCTCGTCTTGGTTTTGGGTTCTGTTCCAAAATGGTAAAAAGGAAGCCTTATGGTGACACTTCGGTGTCTGTCTGTATGTCATGAACCTATATGTAAGTATGTTATCAACTTAAAATTTGGCATAGTTGTATAGATCCAAAGTGAGTGGACGGGTCGGAAAGGGCCGCCGTAGGCGTACTTTTTCGAGTCATATCGGAGAAATACTGGAAAAGGGCCAAATCTTAAGTACCCGAAACCGACGTGCGTGCATGACTCGATGTATGAATGTGGAAGAAGCGAAAGAAATTTGTCAAGATCGTAGCAAGTGGAAAGAAGTGGTCTTTGCCTACCCCTCTGGGAAACAGGCGTGATTTGGTGTGTATAAATTGCTTACTCGCATCTGTTTTTAGTAAAATTAATATGTAATTATTTTTCTAAATATTTGAAAAGGGGTCTAGAATAGGGGGTTGAGCAATGTGAAAGTGATTTGATTACCTATAGCAAATACCATAACGACTATGATGACGATATGGTTCATGACATGACAAAGTGGAATAGACGCGTGGGCTGAAATAAACTAGCAGATCATAGCGCTTATGCTACGTGGTAAATATACAGATTTTGCATACATTACCACGTCATGTTAATAGAAAAACTATTAAACCAGCGTATGGAATTCAAAACGCTTGCACTTGTAAACATAACTCTGATACTAATGTAGACATCTACTCGCAAAAGCCAGCATAAATAAAAATAACTACTTACAGAAAAGATGTGTATTAAATATTAATTACTTAAGTATTCTTCAAAATCAGTTTTAAAGCTATAAAAAAGACTCATCCTACCTGTTTCTTGTACGCTCTTGAACACAATACTGAACGATATGAGTTTGTGATAGAAACAGTTGTACATTTCCCGATAACGCACACATTCGCGATTCGCGATATGTCCACATAGGTGCGGTATTTACGTAAAAAAATGTTAATTTTAAGCAGGTTATCGGTCAAGTACTATGGCTATCGCATAGTTTATTTAATTCGCAACGTTCTTAAATTCTCCGGTGAATGTTTTAATCGAATTTATATCCACTTATAGTACACAATCATATGACGTGTATTTTGTCGGATAAGTTCTTTTTCGTCTTGCTTCCTCTATTAGCTAATCGATGGGTACTCAAGCTAAAGTGGACTGAGAGTGATAAATACATTTCCGGCCAAAAATCTAAGTTTTTGTGTTCAAGTACTTAAAGTAGGTACAAGGGAGTTATTATGACATGGCTATGCAGTTCATTTTAGTCCCGGGTTCGATTCCCGGTCAGGAATTTGTTTCTGAGTCGTGTATGTTTTCTATATATTCGAATGTGCCCTTTATTCCTCAAAAAATAAAAAAGTATTGGAAATAGAAAATTGAAATTTAGCTAAAAATAAATTAGTTTAATACTGTAGGTGTGCATATACCTAGACACTACAAATATTTAAACTCAAACCATTTAATTTAATTAATATTATGTAATTATGTTAATCAATTTACCTACGGTTTGTTTAATTTATAGTGACCCAAGTTCAACAGTCATTAGAAATTGTGGCATTACCTACTTACTTGGTTTTGAATTGCCTTCGTCAATAATATAGGTAAGTATACGTTTATATTGGAGTTTATCTGCTCTAGGTGCTTTTTATGAATTAAACAAAACCACTCATTCCCAAAATACCAAAATATTAAAATACAAATTACTCTTTTCACCAGAGGCCCTTGCCAAGATGCTAACTAGCGTTTCTATTCGTTTCGTTTTTAAACCAATCGCGTCACTGGTAGATCACGTGACTTTTCGTATCACGTCATCTACCAGTGAATAAGGCTTGTCCACGAAAAAAAGTACCCATCAAAAACTAAGTCTCCACTGTCTCCCAGTAGGTCTAAGTAGTTCAAACCGCAATTAAACTGCCAACTGAGTATTCTTTTATACGTGTAAGAATCTAAAATACATACATTTTTCCTTACAAGTTGTGAAAACCTACATAATGCCAGTTAAGGCTTAGACCTAAAATGATTGCATACAAATGTGTGTACTTCTGCCATGATTTAAAACAATTTATGACCTCCACACGGTAATTAAAAGTCTGAAAAGACATTCGTGGAACATTATAGCGTCAATAATCTATTTGAGTAAAGAAAAAAAAAGAAGCTCTGTGACCCGAACGTGAAAAATACAAAATCTAAGACTAAAATCCATAGTTTTCGAAAGTTACCCCAAAAATGGATAGCATCTGATATAAATATCCATAACAGCACTCAAAACGAAAGGTGAAGAGTCCGTCTATAGTTAATTTATTTAAAAAATGTAATTTCATGTTGAAGTCCTTAGTTATATCACAGTGGCTACTTTTTTTCGTGGACAAGCCTTAGTGATGGGCGGCTTGTAAGTTTCAAAAGTGAAACTTTCATTTAAATTTCTGCAATATTCTATAAGTTTCAAAAGTGAAACTTTCACCTAGAATTTCAAGCAATATTCTGAAAATTACCAAAATGAAATCGTTTTATTTCTGAAAATTACTATAGTTTCGACATGTTACCCAACTTTTCATGAAATTTAAACGAAATTTACTTGTGTTAGATTAATTTCCATCAAATTATGTAACTTTCAGAAGCTGTAATTTTCGCAGTTAAGGAAAGTAGTGCAATGTTTCAGAAATCGCCCATCACAGGCTGTGACGCCATTATTGGTTATATTTCTAAGATTCCCAGAGTATATTCCTAAAAAATTATTCGGAATATTGATAATTGGTATTGGTATTACTCGTATTAAGGAAAATAAACAACACATACCCACACCTACCTACCTACATTTAATTAATTAATGATGGTATGGGACATGGGACCTATATGAGTGGGATTCCAGTACAACAAGATAATTGGGATTCCGTTAAAAAAATGAACAAGTAAATAAACAAAAACTCTTTTATTGTTTCAAACAAGTCTAAGAAAATAGTAAAATTAATTAACAACTCAAACAAATCGTAAAACATGAAGAATAACGCGCACTTACGAAAATATACATCTGCACTAAAATTATAGCTTTATATTAATATAAATTCTAATTCATAGTTTTTACCGCTCTATGAATAGTAAATAATATGACTTTTTACTTACAACAAGCCCTAATCTTTCAGTGTCATCATAGTAACACACATAAATCCTTTATAAGCTTTCTTCATTAAGTATGTAATAGGTATACCAGAAATATGAAAAACCTATATATTTTTTATTGTGACCACAAGACACAGATTCAAAAAGTATTAATGGCTCCCAATTTATTTATTTTTTCTGGTCAGGCTATATACATTACTTCTATTTTCATAATTCATATTATCAGTCAACAATTCATCTCATGTAACATGTTTTCGATATAATATGTGTAAGAATAGATGGCTATAGCATTAAAGGGAGTCATAATTCTCATTGCATGTAGTTTGTAGTCGGTTATAAATTCAATTTTTACCCACACATGTCAATGATTTATTACATGAATTGGCTTACGCTCACACGCACACAAACAAACACCTTGACAGGAAAAACCATCTACGATTGAAGCGAAAATAACTATCTCACGCCTTACACCAAATTTTGAAAGGCAATATCGACTAGGAATCACACAACAATTTAAAACCAATGATATTTGAAAAATACTGGTTACTTATCATAAATATTCATACAGAATACATAAATAACGTTCCATTTTATATCTTTAACCGAAACTGTCCGACAGCAATCTTTCTCGCAAAGATTGGTGGCATTTCAAAGTACACAACTCGTGTTTCAGTTTTATAAGCCACAGGAGAAATATCATACTGAATCTAATACAAGGATTCATCTTGAAAATCAGTTACTTTTTTAATGTTTTACTGATTGCCTAATGACTATCGATTTAATATAGTACTTATCAATTAGATATCTTTTTATTTGTATTTATGGATGGTTACTTTAAAAGAAATGGCCAAACTTGCAGAAGTACTAATTACTTCATCGTTTTCCAAATCACATGCTTTTAACGATCGTGGAGTGTTCCACTAACAATATATCAATTTACTAATTCATTAATTTAAAAAAAAAAACTTTTAGTGACCATAATGTGGTTGTGTTTAAAATATTTGTAGTCTGATTGTATCTTTGGCCATTTCCTTAGATTAGTTCTTCAGTTACAGTAGCTGTTTTTGTTTTTCGGATGTAGTGCCTGCTGTCAGATAAAATGAAAACGAAATACATAATAATATGTACTTACTAATGTGGAAGTGATGTGTACCTACAGGTAGGTGTGTCATGTATAATAGAATATGTAAAATATGTAAAGCACAAAGTTAATAATATTACTAGCAGTGCAACATAATAAAAACGTGATGCGTAATAAGTAAATAGTAAATTAATATTTTGATAATAAATAACTATAATAAGACGCGTCTAATAGAATTTCAAACACACACAAATTTTGACTAAGAAACTAACATTTAAAGTTTTAGCACAATCATTTTGATTCTATACAATTTTATTTACACAGAATCCCGGCCTAGCCTTGTCTTATGAAACTACAGTAGTTAAAATTAGGGATTAAACCACTTGGACAGTGGCAAAAGCGCTGAAGGTAACTTTCTTTGGTGGTTCAGCACTGCATGTCCTCACGACCGACCTCTTCGACCCTTCGTGGCCCTCCCTCGTCTTCAAAACCGGCTTCAAGTTAGCCACATCATTATGTGATTGCGCCTTGAATCTTCCAATAGTATTGCTCGGATTGCCCAAGTCTCTCAGCTTGTTCGTTAGACCAGTAATCCGGTGTGATATGTTGGAATAGTTTGTCTTTTTCGGTTCGCTTTTGTTTTTAGGCTCGCTAAGCTTCATTGGCAGGTCTAGGTTCTGCAGAGAGGTGTATTTCCGATGGTCTGTTATGTTCCTCTTTATTTCTGTAGCTGGTCGCGGCAGCCTTGGTGGTCGCTGGAGGAAGTTGTTGGGCCTGAATGGCAATGGGGTGAGTTTAGGTTTGGGGTCGCTAGCTAGCCTGTAGTATTGGGGTACGGGATCTAGCCTTGGGGGTTTCCTGAGGGTGAGAGCCATGGCCATTTTGGTGGGGCGGGCGAGGCTGTCGAAGGCGGTCGTGGAGAACTGAGAGCGGCTGCTCCTCCATTCCTCTCGGTCGGACTCGTAGCCGGTCACTGGAAAAAAGAAAAAAATCATTAGGGCTTAGTTTTTAGAACTTGTAATGAAAAGATACCTGAGATTCAAAATAAATTAATGTTTTGTAACTAACTTTGGTCATGTCATGGCGAGCTTACTAGTAACAATGAGACCTTAAAAGTTACGTATCAGTCGCAAAAATCTCCGCATGCATTAGCATTCAACAATATAATCGAAACAATTCCAAGAAATATAAATAACTAGCTAACTGCATACACCGCATTACCAAATATGCCTTAGTCCCCAAACGCGCTGACGCATTGATAAATTGCAATAGGCTGCAAACGCAGCGTCTCCAATACAAATCGACGGACTAAATCCAGGCAATTACATCAGCACTCAACATTCCACGCACGAGCTTCCGTACGATACGAATACTAAATTTAAATAAAACCTTGGTGCTTGCAACCATTTTTTCGCATTACCAAAATGTACCTCTCAAATATTGATCACTCTAAAATGCCAAATGCAAAGTGTGTTCTCTAATAAGGAGGATATTTTTTGTCTAGCCTTACGCACGTATTTCCTTTGGCCTTAACTTAACCTACTTCCAGCATCATTATCCTTAGAGCGGCTTCCTTATTACCTCTTTCTGATGCGTTTTTTTTTTACTTAGCCGCAATTTCGGATTTTCAAACGAATGCAATCAAATAACTAGTTATACATTGACATTCCATTCAAATATAAATAGAATTTGTAAACTTTCAAATTTGTCAGCTTTAAATTGCACCACTGATTCTCTAATACCTTTGAAACTTATAAAGCTTTGACTAGGCTAGACTTTTTGTTATTTTTGACATTTCCGAACAATGAAATCACGAATTGGCGAATCGCAATAAAGATATTGTGTAATTACATGTTCTTATAGAAATGGCATCATCTTTGAACTACAACTGTGATGAACACAAAAGCGTTCCCCAGGGGGGGATACTGTGACCGTTACTTTTCCTTCAATGGTAATCTGCGATGTCCTAACATAATACAGATGTATTGCCACTTGTTACCATAGATTTTATAATGACGCCTTTACAACTAAACAATATTGATATTGCAACTAAATACAATTTTATGGGTGTTAAAGATACACTTATTTTTGATTATTTTACACTGCACGATCTCCAGATCTATACTAGTAATCGCTTTCCTTTTCTGTGTCATATGACCGAAAAGAACAAAGTTACACTAATATCTTTCAGACTGTGTTATCTGGAGATTATGAAACTGGCCCAACTCAAAATTAGTTCTCGAAGTCTCGACTGACTAGAACCTTCTGTGGAATGATGAGGATGAGGGAGGATAAATATCCTAAATCCACTTTAAACTAGTATTAATGTTCGTTATTTACATATTTAACGTCTTTCGGGCTTCGTACAATTCATTGCATTTTAATTGGTCCATTAAAAAGTAGTGACCTCTGCACTCCGATTGTTTATACTTACTTCAACTTGACCTCGAATCACGCAACAGACACAATGAGGATTGATTTGATTTTAATTCTCTCGTTATCGACAATGTTTTGTGATCTGTTATAAAATATTATGAAATATTGCTGTTACAGTTATAGGTACCTAATTGAAATAAGTAGGTGTTATTATAACTTGACTTGAATTCGATTTGGAATCGAATCAGCACAAGCTTAACTCACGCTTGACCATTTTTAGGGTTCCGTATTTGTATTTGTTAATTTTCTTCAGGGTTCGTACTATATCCTCGTGTGGTAGTACATAGATAATCAGTGCAATTTAATTTTAACTATATTGTAACGAAGAAAAGCTCATCTTGGTTTCAAATTTGAAAATGACATTTTAGTGCAGAGGTAATCAACTTTGTTTCCTTACTAGTCGATTCCGATCCCCACACACGATAATGTCCTTGTTTTCAGTATGGCCCACCTCACGAGGATATATCAGACAAAACGCCTGTTTACTTAGAGGAAAATAATTGAATTCGCTTTATTCAATTTCACATACAAATTCTCGGAAAATAAGGGCAGAATGGACTATTTTAAGTCATGTCGAGAAAACGACACAGTATTGATTACAATTTATCAGGTAAAGGTGTCACGACAGGTAACCGATCCGCGCCCGGGCAAGCCGCGCGTGAAGGGCGACTCCCGCGCAGCTTGCTTACTGCTTCCTTATACGCGCCCGTTGGACCAAGACGGTACTACGGGTCAAGTTAACAAATACACGCTCTCGTATTTTGTTACAAATGTATATTATGATGCGGGTAAGATGACCTACATAGGTAAATATGGACTATATTTTTGTAGGTCATATTAAGACACCGAAACATTTGTCTCTTCTAATTATTTTAATGTATTTTGAAACTTTTTTTATTCTAATACGAAACTCTTCGTCTTGTTTTCGTTTTTATTAAAAATTAGTCAACTGAGGGGACGCAGGCGGCTTTGTAAATGTTAGGTTAGAGGTTGAAATTCAAACATATGTAAGTAGATGTTTAATAAGTTTAATCCCTTCTAAAAAGTAACCCATTTTTAGTGAAATATTACAATACTTTTTTGTTTCCTAGGAAATATTTTGCAAGGTTTGGAAGCGTTGTTGTATAAAAACCTAAAGATCAAATAAAATAAGAGTTACATTTTAAATTATCCACTAAACTGAAAATATTATGTTTAAAAAAGATACAATTGGATGTGTACCTATAAAAATATTCCTAAATTTTTTTTTTATGTTTATTCCTACATTGTAAAACTATGGTGTAAGTGTAACACAACTCAGAGCAGATACTAAAGAAAAATACTTAATACGTAACTTTAAAAGACTACTTTGTCAACAATTAACATGCCTTTGAAAATTTCATAAAAGAACATGAAAATATAAGCTCGAATCCGACCTTTTTTCATAGAAGACCTAGTATTTTACTTACTCTTGTAATGTAACAAAAATAAGGAAACCCACATGTTAGTAGGTAAACTCTTCCCATACACCTCAGTACCGTACTTTACACATAAATTCCTTTCACATAAATTATCATACACCAGCCTATGAACCCAGATCCCATTGACAGTGAAGAAATCCAAACATAAAACGGAATGAGCAAACGAATACGGTGCGGTTTAGTGTCGTAAGGAATACATAGGCACCGCGATTATGTCTACACAAATTATATCTACGAAGATACGAACTATTGGCAAATTGCACTGATGTAATAGAATTATGTTGCTGATTCTGACATATTTATTAACGTTCGCAGTTTAGAAACGACTGCTATAGTCACCTTTTTTTTTTATACGGCTGATCCGTTGTCATTGCCCGAAGCGTATTTGATTAGAAATAATCCGCGGAAAATTGCATTAGGTACAACTACCAGGTAAATTGGAATACTTGGGTAACATTGTGACTGTTTGATTTCTAAATATTTAAATATATATGAGACAGCCTTAAAATTATATTACTAGTTAATATATTTGTAAATAGTTGAAAGGGATGGATTGCATTGCAGTCTTGTGATTGCGAATGTCTATGGGTCACAGTTTCCACTTACCATCAGGTGGCCTGTGTGCTCGTTTGTCTACTCTATGCCATAAAAAAAGGGCTAAAAGTGGAATGAGATTAATGAATTTATTAATACAAAAATAGTGTGATAAAACATTTTGCAAAAACTATTGTAATGGCTGTTTAATATAACCTAGGGGGCCTAATATGGCTCCGTTTATCGCGTGACAAATTGTGGATAAGGCATGCGTCACCCTCTGACTTGGAAATAAGTACGAGAGTGACGGGTGCTTTATCCACGCTTAACACACGATACAGATGCAGCCATAGTAGGCCCGCAGGTATACAAAGTATGATTGTAATTATATTATAATTTCCTCGATGATGATCAGAGATAGGAAAAGTTAAAGCTAACATGGCGCAATTCACGCGTTGTTGTGTTCCGATTTGGGGATAAGACAGCCGGTGAAATGACTAGCATAGAGGCATTCCATCTTAGTCCTCAGGGTTGGCAACGCATTTGCAGTCTTAGGATTGCATGGCAGTCTTGTGAATGCAAATGTCTATGGGTCGCAGTTTCCACTTACCATCAGGTGGCCTGTGTGCTCGTTTGTCTTCTCTATGCCATAAAAAAAAAAAAGACATCTATTGTAATTATTTAAATTTTATTCACGGATAAATACTTACACAGACAATACACACAAGATAGGTACCCATAATACGCACACCCGCTATATCCACGCTATCAATTATGACGCTAACCCAAGTCCTACGATTATCTCTAGGAAACCATTAGTTTAACTTTACCCGTACAACTAACTAACGGTTAAACGCTGGTGCATTGTTAGCCGGCAATAAACGGCTGTGTCGGGTTACAACACGGCTTGTGGTCAGCCTTACATAAAATTGTTAAACGTTCATAATCTATAACCTATCTGTTCAGAACCGAGATCTATGGCATTCTTGAACCGTGGACCGCTTCCACGTTCAAAGAGTAAGGGATATTACTAGTTGGAAGATGCGATAGCCAAGTTGGTAATAAAAAAAGACTCAGTATTTTAGATTGTGGAAATTTTACAATCTACAAGTAAAGCATATTTGACGGGTGCGCCAAAGTTCATATAAAATTGCAAATGAGATTATTGGAACACCGAAAATGTATCTCATACAATTTTACAACCTAATGATCACTCTTCATAATCGTCATATTTTTTTTTATTCTAATGATCGGAGCTTATAATCATCTGAACTTATAACGCCAATATTCATAGAACCGTACACTTTTCAGGATCCAGATAACGATAAAAAAAAGAAAACAGATAAACATTAAAGAACATAACCTAAGATGTATTTGCCGTCCACAGATAAAATCTTACCTAAACCTATTTCACTTTCTTTTTAATGGCCAATTAGTTAATGTTCATAATTTCCCCTGACCATACATGTATTGTATGTATACACTGATGAACAAATCACAGCGTCCAAGTGGAGTCCATTTGGTATACACTTCACCAGCATGGCATTGAATGCGCGTTGTTGACAGTCAGAAAGCGGCGAGAGTGTTTGTATAAACATCCGCGATTTGAAACCGACGTGCCCAAACAAACGCTTATCGGTCACTTACTATGCCTTACGCCTTATGCCTTACCCTATGAATTACTTTGATGTCAAAATATTATAATAATGATAATTGTGAAAGTTTGTATGAAAGGACGTTTGCACTCAATCTATATTACTTATACTAGGTGTTGCCCGCGATTCTGTCTGTGCAGAAAAATAAAACATAGCCCATGTTACTTAGGAATAATGAAGCATTGTATTGGTGTTTTTTTTTTGGAATCGGCTCATTTGTTTCGTAGTTTATTCGTTACAAACATACAAAAATACAAATCTTTATTGTTTATAATATTACTGTAGTGTAGATAAAAGAAGAAAGTGACTGGCTGACCGATCGATCAGCGCGCTGCACTTCGATAGCTAAAATGACAATTGACGTAAAGGACAGCTAAGTTGTCCTAATGACAATTAACGTAAAGGACAGTTAATTTGTATTGTAAAATTGTCCAATACGCCAATTGCCATTTTAACCATAGACTTGTACTCATTATTCAGTGGCACTGCCAAAACCGTTGGACTTAGGGACTTGAGATTTGGAGGGAATATTCCGTGGACATGTAAGGGGTGCATTAGGGATTTTCGAAAAGTCATCCCCTTATTAAAATAGGGGGGGGCGGCTAATTCTACTACGAAAGTATGTATGTTTTTGTTAGATGGAATGCATCTACGGTAGTCATATCCCGAAGATTGCTGTTCGGCGGCAGTTTAAAGGGTCATAATAGGTACCATAGTGGTGTTGGTAACCGGATTTCCCGTCTCAAGTGGCAGTGGGCAGGGCATCAGCGAAATTCGAACGATCGGTGGGGCTGGAAGGTTAGAGTAGAGGCCTAGAACAGGCAGCTGAAGACCTGCCCCTTATTTCACCATCTTGACAACGATACGTGACAGGTGACAATTCGGTATACATTGCAAAGTTCGGTATACGCTGATGCATGACCAGGTTTCATATAAACTGTGTCATGTACACTGAAATGTCACCTATCACCTGTCACTGTCGGGATGGTTCAATAGGGGGCTGGCAGACCTACATGGTCCGATGACATTTGTGGCTACAGCCGGTACGAAGTGGAAAAGAGAGACCAGGAATAAATCGAGGAAATTCGGGAAGGCATATGTTCAATACTGGACAAATAGATGCTCGAGATGATGATGAATACCATAGAGTTTTCAGCTCAAGTTAATACCTATTTGTTTTTAAGTTTGTCTAACCGCGAACCGTCAACACTTCAAGTCGTACATCAGTCTTTATTAGCTATTCAGTGTTGCAGAAGCGCCGTCCCACTTAGGAGATTTGCACACGGCTAATGCAATCGGTTGCAGAGGAATGACTAGCGGAGGAATGCTTTCTCGCTTTGAATTACTAGAAAAACCATACTAGGACCAATTATTACTATCGGTCGGTAAAAAAATTACGACTAAGTACAAAGGTATATTGAGCAGATACGTAACGTGCTTCTAGTGTATTCATTTATGTTCATCACACTTGCGATATAGTGATTATATGGCCATAATTGAATACACTGATTGTACAATTAGTCTTACATACATACATAAACTCACGCCTTTATTCCCAGAGTGGGGTAGGCAGAGTTACAGAATTTCCAACAACTATTAAAACTTTTTGATAATTCTGTAACCACATTTTGCACACTTAGGCGAAGATGTTTACCAGTGACAAGTTGCAAGCCCATCGCCTAACAGTACTACACGCCTTTATTACCTTAGTCGGTTTTTACGACATCCACGGAAAGATACGGAGTGGCACTATTCTAATCCGGCTACCACACATAACATCTATTAGTTATCTAAAACAAATTTATTCATTAATGTTGCAGAACAAAGGGAGTTCAGTTTAGCGAATAGAATCATTATTTCAGTCATTTACTTGAGTTTCTCACGTATACCGTGTAGAATAGAGGCCCGGGTTCTATGTTTATAAACAATCTTTACGTAGTCCCGAGTTTAAGTAGTCCCGTCAGAGCGAACAAAACACATTTTAGCGTGTGCATTTTCAATTAAGCAGTCTTTTACGTTGGATCCATTGGCAGAAACCATACTGCTAAATTGAAAATGCACGCGCTAAAATATATTTTACTCGCACTGACCGGATTACTTAAACTCGCCGCTTGGACAATCACTCGTTCGTCCATCCGACCGTCGTTGTTGAGAGAATCACTACCCAGGGGTTTTATTCCGTTAAAAACAACGGACGGGCGGACGAACGAGCGAAATCGCAGCGGCGAGTTTAAGTAGTCCCGTCAGAGCGAACAAAAAACATTTTAGCGTGTGCATTTTCAATTAAGCAGTGTTTTACGTTGGATCCATCGGCAGAAACCATGCTGCTAAATTGAAAATGCACGCGCTATAATTATTGCGGGTGGTAGGACCTTGTGCAGGGTCCGTCCGGATCGCTACCACCATCTTATCCATTAACCTACCGCCAAACAGCAGTGTTCGCACTGTTGTGTTCCGGTTTGGGGATAAGACAGCCGGAGAAATCACTAGCATAGAGGCATTCCATCTTAGTCCTCAGGGTTGGCAACGCATTTGCAGTCTTAGGATAGCATTGCAGTCCTGTGAATGCGAATGTCTATGGGTCACAGTTTCCACTTACCATCAGGTGGCCTGTGTGCTCGTTTGTCTTCTCTATGCCATAAAAAATAAAAAAATAAAAATTATGTTACTACTTAAACTCGCCGCTTGGACATTGACTCGTTCGTCCGTCCGATCGTCTTTGTTGAAAGAATCACTACTCTGGTAAGCACGTGTAGTTTAAATCGCAATGCGCCACTTTACCAGCGGTTTACAGAATATCGCAATTACTAAGGAAGGTGCTTATGTCAATAGACGAGATTGAGAATACTGTTATTTGTCTTCAAATATTTCTTAATTTACGGTAATTCATGGTACTGCTCGTACTAATGTTTATCTGTGTAAGTACCTTACACAATAAATAATAAGTAGTAGAAGGTACTTAAATACACAAGTGCAATGTCACACTGGTAATTGTGCAAAATATGGTTACAGAATTATTAACAAGTTTTTAGAGTTGTTACTAATTCTGTAGCTCTGCCTACCCCACACTGGGTATAAGGGCGTGAGCTTATGTGTATATGTGTCATGGTACTGCTTGTACTAATGTTTATCTGTGTAAGTACCTTACACAATAAATAATAAGTAGTAGAATGTAGTAAAATACAAAAATGCAATGTCTCGTTATGTTTTTTGATGTACCATTTGTATCTACAGATTTATAGATCTAAAACATATTTACAATTTATCAATAATAAATCATCTAAAGACCTCCAAAAGAGCGATTTCGTATTGCATCAAGTTAGGATCCGAAAAAAAAAGACTTGAAAAGTTTAAGGTCGCTCAGACTTACATCAGCGCCATAAGTACCATTCATAATTTTTGTACCTTGTCGCTGTAACTCGTTAGTCAGTTTCTTATGACAGTTCAAACCTGAAGTTACAGCGAAAAGGTTCTTAACTGTTAACTGAATAGATCGCTTTAAAAGAGCTACTACGAATGGATCGAATGGGTAAATGAAAGTATACATGTGTGTAAAATAAATGTAACTCTACGTACCGTTAAACGGGGTGAGTAGGGGTTAGGGGTTAGTAGGAACACAACCTAAAATAAGTCATAACTTGTTACAAATAATATCAACTATTAAATGGACAATATCGTTACGTCTATTGGGCTATGTAATATAATATAATTATGCTTCAGGTCAGGCTTTGTCCCTACTCAACCAACGGACGGCACTCAACTCAAAGCAGTTAACCTACTACGGCCACTACGGATGAATACGGATTTCTATTTTTTTAATTATTTACACAGCTTGGTTGATACCATATTCGCAGCTCTGTTTTTTAACTGTTAATTCTAAAACCGAAAATAAACGGTTTATATTTTCAATTTAAATTCACATTTTGATCATATTCAAGTAGCAACACTTTAAGGTAAACAAAGACAAAAAATACCAAAAGATAAAGATGTTTTTAAATGTTTTATTTACACAAGATTGTTCCGGTATTTCTTTTTCAATTCGATTTCAATCGGCTTCGTGCTAAAGCGTCGTAACCCTCCGATTGAATAAATCGGTTACGCCAATTACGTGACGCGGACGGACAATATAACTTTTTTTTTAATAGAAAGTTCTACGTGATCTTTTGAGTTAAGAACCATTATCAAAGGCTACTTTTAAGACCAACTATAATTGACAACATTTCATTTTGGTGACACCTACAAATTACTATACGAATCGAAAGGGTTTTGCCTCCTGAACACGGCAAAATATTTTTTTAGATTTATTTTTCTTTATTTACAAAATTACAAGTAAGTGAATAAAAATATCGAGTTTTACCAATACTATGCCTGAATAAATATAATACCATTGCCTTTTTCACGAGAAAAAAAAATGTCATACTTCAAATTTGACATTAACACTATTGACAGATGGATAGATACTTAGAGAATTATCGGTTGACATGATACTTTTTTATATACAGATTGGACTAACGGTCCATTGTGTCGTAGAAATGAAGTTACACCCTTTTAGAATAAGTACAGTCAACCAATTTGATTCCTAAGCCACTATGGACTTTGTCAACATGACGTTGTAAACCAAATCATAGGGAGTCTAGAGAAAATTTAAAACTATTAGTGTCTTCCTCCTTCCAAACAGTATCTATAAAACGAATAAAATTAAAGTCTTGAAAATATGAAATCTTGTCAATTATCCAAGCTTGGAGTTGATTTTACCCGGAGACCCTTAAAAGAAGGTTAGGTATTATTTTGTTAAGCGTACAGTCATACCCAAAAAAACCCTCTGTTGATGTTTTTAAAGGAATAACAATAAACTTCCGATGACGAAGCTGACGAAGACGTAAACAAGAGCCGAAATAAATTTGATTCAATCGTGACAAAACTGACAAATCAACAATGGGTAGCGAAACCACATCATCAGTAAAATGTAAACACTTCTCTTCCAAAAGAGAACTCAACAAGCCCATGATGTCAGCATTCATAAGTACCCAATATTGTTTTAATTATGTACCGCGTACAAATAACGCTTTGGTCATGGTTATTGGTTATTAGTGCGCAAATTTATTTCTTCTCCGACTAGCAATTAAATGTTTACGATTCTGTTATTTACTCATGCATGAAATAAATATTGTTAGAGCCATTAGGGTATTAAATTAACGCATTTATGAGTATTACCAGTAGGGAATGCAAATAACCGGTTATAACCGGTTTTAATCGATTATTTTCATACAAAACCGGTTAATATCCGGTTAAATTGCATTCCCTAATTACCAGCAACCGAAGTCCCCTTTTTTACCGAAATTTTATCATTTACAGACTGATAAAATATCAGTTTATAGTCACAGGAAGAAAACATTCGTAACTTTTGGACCTTAAGGCGTTGGAATAGAGTCGAAAAGTGACGAATCTTTTTTTACCGTTACTCTATACATGACGCAGCTCTATATATGAATCCCACTGATGTAAAAACTACAAATACATTAACAGTTAACAAACTGTATAATGTATACCGAATTGTCACCAATCATCTATACTTGTTGGAGATTCTATTAAACCAAATCACTCTTGGACTCAACGCACCAATTATTAACTGGACAGTTGAAGTTTTCCAGTCAGACCGTAAAAACAACATTTAAGGGCTTGCACTCAGCTTAACCAGCTTTACCTGTCGAGTAAGCGTGCTCGCTTGTTATTGTTCAAGATGGTGAAATAGGGCTGGTGAAAGCAACAGCTGTGATGTGAATGCTTTAATCTCATAATATCTAGATAACAAGGAAATGGTCCTATCCAGTCTACTTTCACAGGGGCGAAATAATGAACAAGCGCTTGAACAATAATTCGGCCAACGAGGTGAGTTTGAGAATTACTGAACTGTCCAAAACAGAAATATCAAAAAATATGAAACTGTTGTACTTTTTTGGTTCGACCCAGAGGTAGGTTAAGTATTAGAGGTTTAATCGGAAAATACATTGTCTGAAGGATTTTTTTTAAATAATAAGTCTCGAGTTAATTTCAAAGCGGAAAATTCATTGACCGAAGGAATGTTTACAACTAATATAATAAGTCTGAATGAATATTCATCAGATGCACTTAAAAGTATATCTTTTGTTTCGGACTACCTACCGACCTATTCATATTGGACTCTAGAGATTACTTGTATGATAATGTAGATAATCATGTATGTAATTTAATCACAAAGATTGATTTGTTATTTATGATTGCATCTTCAAGGAGCTCTCATAATCAACGTATAGGGAATCAAATCAGCTGGTATTCTAAGCTTTTATTTCTAATTCATCGTAAAACAATCTACGTAAAGTACGCCAGGTGAGGTCAACATTACACGACTACCACAGATTACGTGCACGAAATGCAAATCCTCATTACCCCGTCCATTGTCTATGGAGAATTTAGCGAACGAGTGAATGACCGCCGTTACGAAACCGATGGACATCGGTGGCCTTGGCTCGGTTGCATTCAGCCACGGCATTTGGCATTCTGTACTCGTTAAGATTTTCGGCTTGACGAAAGCGTTTTAAAAAGAAAAAAGCGCGCGTAGTAAACTTGTTCTAGTTTGTGCGGTTCGAAAATTAGCTGACAACTTATCGTTTTGAGGCCACTTGCAAAAATAATCTCAAGTTCTATTTTGAACTCTATTAAAGCTTGACTTTTCCTCATATTTATGTTACTAAGGCAAACTTAACACTAGATTTATCTTTTTTACTGCAAGAAACCCTTAAAGTGTAATATCAAAATATTTTTATGCTGAAGTTAAAGCAAAAAATATAGGTTAAGTTACCTAGCTCTTTGTTTGCGATTGGTAAATCTGGTGATTCAGTAAAATGGTGCTAATTGAATAAGTGTGCTTGGCAGTTTTCTTTCCTTCCATTGTTTAATTAGGTACCAAGTAACTTAAATCTTCGTGTAAACAATGATTTGTCGGTAAAAGTACCATAAGACAATAAAAAAGTGTTAATCGTCTATCTTTGTTTTAAATTTGTTTGCACAATTTAATTAGTATCTTTGCTTTTTATATTGTTTCAGCTTCTATTTCCGGGAAATTTGTTAATGGACAAACTATTGTACTGCTGTTGTAGTATTTTTTTTACGAAATAAGGAAGCCCTTTTGATTAGATTACTGCAGTTCGATTGACGTAAAATCTATTGTTTTCTATCATTGTCTATAATGCCCTATAGATCATTTGATTACACAACAACGATCAACATTCTAATGGTCCAGGATTCTTTCTAAATATAGCTTCCATTTTAACTCCACACGTAACCGATTACAAGTATTCTTCCGTATAACTTTGCGTAACCAAGCAACGCGTATAATAACTGTTATTAACGAATAAAATGTAATATCAATGCTGTAATTAACCTACCTTTATTGCTGGCGGACCACAGGTTGCTCGCAACGCTCTTCTTCGGCTTACTTTCTCTAAACATCAGGATATCTGGTACTTTGTTGAGCTTGTTGTCCTTAGGAACGACATCTGGAACTCTTTCCACGTTTACTCGAACGAATTCACCTTTAAGTACTTTTGTTTGGTTATCTTTATTTGTGGGTACAGGGGGAGGAGGTGCTTTTGGCTTTTTATGGAACAACCTCTTCCTATCAGGCTTTGTTGGTATGTCTACGTTGGTGTATATGACGCTGTCGATTTCCCCAGCATCTTCGTTCCTTATGTCGATAAGGCTCATCGGCTGATCGAACCGAGAGTTATAATTCTTCTGCTGGACAGATATGTAGGTCAGTCCATCATTGTCTGTGGTGTGCATCAAATCAAACTCCGCCCGATTCTTCTCAAAGCTGTAATCATCTATGCTGTTTTTCCTATTCTTAAATATATCGTAGGTCTTCTTTTTCGAAAACAAGTTGTCGCTGCTTGCGTAATTGTTCGCGTTGTTCGTCAGTCGGTTTCGCATTTTGAAATACTTGTACGTAAAGTATATCCTCTTGAAGTCTTGCTCGTTCTCGAATTTGAGAGCTATCGCTTCTTTTCCAAGGTTTTTGGTTACGTAAAAGACTAGAGTGTTGTCGCAGTTGGGGTAGTTCTCGACGTTGACGCAGTTTGTGATGTCATCGATGGAGATGTTCTCGTATTTGCTGGATTTGAGGTCTGTGTAGTCTTTGATGAAGTCTTCATCTTTGGTGACCAGTTGTAGCTGGTCTTTCTCGTTGAATCCAACGACGATGTTGTACGGTTGGGGGGTGGTAGACTTGATGGTGAGGATGTCAAACTGGTTGTTGTTGTGGAGCTTCTGGCGCGCGACGCAAGCGGCGAAGCCGCCGCTGCGGGTAGCTTTTTTCACCGTCATGATGGATCTGTAAAAGAAGAAATATTTTGTAAAGTTAATTTACCCAGAAGTTACAGATTAAATGGATAAAACTTTTTCTTATAGTTCAGTTTCAACTTACATAGTTAACTAACTAGTGTTAAGAAAAACATTATTTTCAAAATAAGTTACTCCTTATGTATTGAATATGTAATTCAATACCCAGACTTCTATATCGGGAATCTTAGAAGGTGCCCTGACTCTGAATGGATTGAACCAGCTTTGATGTAAACAGAGAACAGGTAAACCGGTTAGCCCACTATTCTGAAAAAATATTATGACACAATCATCGCAAAGGTCAGAAGTGTCAAAACATCAGTTTTTGTAGTAATTCCACTTATTATGTGACATGTTGCTTAAATATCTTTATTACGGGTAATAATAGAGCTAGTTTTCGCACAGTTACGTAATGTTTTAGTCCAACTATTCGTCTCAAACGTAATATTTATTGCGTGTAGTATTTTGAAATGCATTCAATTTTAAGATGAACCAGTATGTTTAGACACTATTTTATGAGAATAAATGAATATTCTTAATGTTTTGTGAAACTTGTTTTGTTAAAGCATTGCTTATCTAATAAATTATTTTTAGGCATTCGTTGAGTTTATGAATTGTTGCGAATAGGCGAAATAGAATTCCAAGATAATAGATATCACAACACGTAAAAAAAGAACTTGGATATGATAATTATCTTGCTAACGTTCAGTCTTCTTATTACTCATTAAATGGATTGAGTCAGCCATCAATTATTTACAATAATCCAATTATTCTGCCCTGCTACGGAAAAAGGCACATCGGCTACATGAATTTTATTGCACTTCCAACCTTATTTACCCTTGAGAGTTTACTATGCTTCTATGAATTAATTGCACTTGTGCCTTTTCTCCGTACCCTTGTAGTATTATTGAATTGATTTCTTTCACACCTATTTACCCGTCCGCGGCTATGCGCAAAAGCCGGGCTATGTGTTTGACCTGTATGTGTGTATGTCTGTTCCTCGTAACTACTAAACAGGTCAACCGACTTTGATAAATGATCGAACGTTATTGGATTTGTCTTAATGCCTCGAGTGTCACTGGGGGTGGGTACAACAAAATTCCTAAAAAAAACCTTTTACAATCGGTTTTTACGTGTTTTTATGTTTTTATCCTATATCGACGACATTATCACCAAATACAGTCGGGTTTCTAAAGTTCGTTTTCATTTATTAAATATTTAAAGTCCCGTTATAGACATTGTAATGGGCCTCGCTCATTGGCTACCGCGGCAATTATCAATCTATTTCGAATCAGTGAAACTAATAGGTGTAGTGCGTTAAGTGTGCAATTTGTTTTTGGAACTTTCACTTGGTTTTCGCTTTGAGTGTTCATGTTAGTAGAATAAACGTATTGTTCAAGCATTGTTTCGTAAAACGGGGTGAGTAGGGACATAACCTAAAATGAAGCATATGTTACTAATTATAAGAATGACATTATTTCAAATAAACGTGACGTTATTGTCCATTTAATAACGTCATTTATGTACGTCATCTAGGTATAAAAGTTGTTGAAGGGAATATACTAGGTGAGACGTAATACAAAATGTCATTTCCCGAATCTACTCATGATTACAATCAACTATTAATATGGGACCAACTTCGAAAACGTAAACACAAAATCGACGTCTTCATACAAATTGTGAAACCAGCTGATTGCTTTTAAAATAGGAGATTTTTTTTTTTACCGCTTTCGATATTAGTCCCATAGTAAAAGTTGATCGTACTGATGAGTAGATCTAGAAAATAAAATGTTGTATTACGTCTTAGGTGTCACCCTGTATAATGAAACCGGGCAGGAGCATACTATCTCGGACCATGATCAGTGTAGGGTTTCTACCAAGACAAAAAGTATGAAGTAATGTTCTAAGTAACGTTAATTGAATCTCGTAGTGTGCCTAGGTACCTACTGCTTCATTTGTTTTCTGCAGCACAACACCACGTTTCAAAGGTTTCCAGTCTACTTGTTAGTGGTTGACTACGGAACCCTTAAAAGCGGGATTGATATTCTATCTAATATCTAATTTTATCTGAAGTGGTGAGCAGAGTTCTAAAAATATGATATGATAGCTAGAGTTTAGAGCAATCGATTTTAGTAACAGTTCAGATACTATATAATATTTTAGAATAATGTAGTGAGGAAAATTGGACTATTGTTGCAGGCTAGGTCCATAGTTGTGTAGTTTTACGGTATCCATCTATGTTGCCTTGATCAAGCAGGGCATTAGGTACCTTTAAAGTTCAATCTATGGCAGCTATCTCATTAGTTTCTCGTCAAATATTAGAGATTTTCTAAAGCGGAAGCCATTTCGTACAGCAATCGAGCTAACTCGCAGGGCAGGAATAAGAAGAATTTCCTACTTTCACATGTTTACTATCTGGTTCCATTAGGAAGTTTGTTTAGTAATTGTTTGAATGTTCCATCTGCGAGAACTGGTTAGAAAACCGCCATGTTTCTTGGATTCGTGTCGTAAATAAATCGGTTAAGTGTTTTATGAACTGTTACGTCTAGTTACACGTTGAATTTGTCTAAGTAATTTTAATACGTTCTTAAGCATAGGCTTTATTAGTGTATAATAATAATTTATTTACTTTATTCCCTGCGGGCCTAGTATGTCGCGTGTCAAATGTGGACAAAGCATTCGTCACTCTCGTACTTATTTACGTGTCAGAAGGTGACAGATGTCATATCCACACTTTGTCACGCGATAAACTTGGCCATATTAGACCCCCAGCGGGCGTAAT
Organism: Acleris laterana; assembly: GCA_963966035.1. Classification (NCBI taxonomy): domain Eukaryota; kingdom Metazoa; phylum Arthropoda; class Insecta; order Lepidoptera; family Tortricidae; genus Acleris; species Acleris laterana. Next base: position 5,162,064 of record OZ014457.1, read on the forward strand.
ATGGCTGCGTCTATATCGCGTGTCAAATGTCGATAAAGCATCCGTCACTCTAGTACTTATATACTAATTTACATGTCAGAAGGTGATGGATGCCTTATCCATATTGGCTGCAATAGCTATCCAACACTGAAATGCAGCCAGCGAATGGGCGGTGGCAGTGGCCTAAGAGACATTTGTACATATCATAGTTATTTAGTATAAGTTAATTTGTTTTAGTATTTAGTTTTAGTTGTGTTTTTATTGCTTGTGTCTTAATAAATTCTATGTCCGATTTTAAAACATAAATTAAATAATCACCACTATAAAAAGAACACCCCGTCTAGAATGTCCGCCCGCGGCATGGTCCCTATGACTTTATGAGTTGTGTTATGTATTTAAATTTGAGCAATTAAATAGTAGATTGTTCAAGGGACTAAAACAAGCCATAATGACACTAGATTTTAGTCAACCGAGCTGAGCGAGACACTACAGCATCAACCTAGTATTTACCTATCGGAAACATTACGGGGGTGGATCAAAAACTATAAACGAAGTTTAGAGCTCAGTCAAATATAGAGTTTATCACCATCTAGCCGCAGGCGAGTCGTTATCAGAACCCACGCTGGTGATAAACTAGATTCAATTTGTGCCACACAACATCAAGGTTCAGTTAATGCTGTTGTCATTGTGATACGGTGCTTTTATGTAAGCAACGGACCACATGTTGGCGAGTTCCTTTGCCCATAAACACCAGAAACAGGTGAAATGATAATATGTGATATCAACATATTTTAAGACCACGCTTACCATCAGTTGCAATTACTGTAATTCTGACCCTTACAGTATTCTTATAGAGTGCGAGGGATAGAGCATTCCGCTCGCTAGCGAGTACGGTAATTGTAACTCATGGTAAGGTCGAATATACGCCCGGGGCATATTTAATAAAAGTTATGCACCACACAGAGGAAAAATACTTTTAGATAAGTAGGGAAATTTGCTTCATGAAGAATTCATTTTATTTTTAAAAGTAAGCAACACTGTCAAAGTTGTTTTTAATTGATATCGTGTTTATTATTTACTTAATTAATTCCTTTCCGTTCCTTTCATTTTCTTTCAAAAAATATAGGGTTTATTTCGCATTTGGTTGGTTCGAGGCAAGGAACTTTTAAAAACCTTTGAATTCAGTGTACTTACTTTGAAACTATCTAGAAAATTTGAAGTACACCTACTTTCCCTCCGTGTCGCATCGCCTCGGGACACCCCGCGTAGGTAATTACCATCATCAACCTAATATTTTGACATTGATCAATTTTAGATTTCCTAACCTCATTAAATGATTTTTACTATACAAATCTCCAGTATTTTTATTACACACGTTTTTATAACAGCTTATTTTTGCGCTTTATATGAGTTGACATACGCCGTTTTACCGCACCACCTCTAAAGATGCGACAGCGCAGGTTAATAGTTCCCACACGGGCCCCGTGTGGGATTGGTGCACTTTGGGGTTTAGTAATACTTAACTGAGTTTAATGGCGTCTGTGAGCTGTCTAGCCAAAACTACAAGCTACAGGCGCTAGGCGGCTTTTCTGTGCGGTCTTTATTTCCCGTCCATTACATTCCAATTGGTATTCATCATGTTTTTATTTCACAAGTGCCCGCCAGCGGCTTCGACCTGCTGCAAATTCCCGACCTTCCCGTTGGATTTTTCTATTTTGTCTTACATATAAACCTTACCCTGATAATAACGAACACAACCAAAAAGAAATCAGCCAAATCGGCTTAGCCGTTCTCGATTTATGCGCTTACCAACACATTTTGCGATTCATTTTTATATTACAGATTATTTTAGGAATGTCTAAGGAAGTATAATGTCTTTTACATTTTGTTTACCCTTAAATTTGGACAAAGAGTGTTAATAATGCAAATTTAACAAAAATTAAAGACATTAACATAAAAATTAACGCAACTTTTTATAGAAATAGATGCAGAATAGAGGATGACACGACGGCACGACAGTTTCCTTCTTTTTGAACATTTGAGAGGGCAAACTTAAGAGAAAAGAGAAAGATAGATAGATAGACTACCTTACTTCAGCCAAATATTTAATTTAATATTGAAAAACAACATAAAATAATACAACAACCATAACACAATAACTGAAAAAGAAAGCTAAAATTAAATAAAACTAACTCTAAATATATAAATTAACTAAAACATTAAATCTAAGAATGACCCCTGCAGCATTGTACCAATGATGCTGGCAGCATTTCCTCGCTGGATGGCTAAATTAAGACAGAATAAGACAGAATGCCAATGTCGTCAGAAGTTTTTTGTTTTAATAAAGGCGTTTAATTATTGATTTAAAGGCATTACGTTATTGATTATAAAGTATAATTTCCATACCTATTCTCATGCGACATAACGTGCGTCAGATATAATCTGCAAGCTAACTAAAACGCAATGGAAAAATAAGAAAACAATAGATTCATCTGTCGAAAGCGTGAGACCTCGCGACACAGGCTTCCTTGAGACGGTAATGAATTAAAGTCATTTCAAGTACGTGGTCTAAGCCATAAAAGACCAACCCTTAAATTTATTTACGCTCAATAACACTATTTTAGTATTCTCTATCGCTAGTACTGTTAGGCGGTGGGCTTGCAACCTGTCACTAATACGCTGGTAAACATTTTAGCCTAATTGTGCAAAATGTGGTCACAGAATTATTAACAAGTTTTTAGAGTTGTTAGTAATTCTGTAGCTCTGGCTATTCCGCTCTGGGAATAAAGGCGTGAGCTTATGTATGTGTATGTTTGTTTCTATCGCTTATTGTCTTATTAAAATGTCAGATTGAAAGATAAGGACATTAAGGAGTCAGCATACTTGAAAGACACTTAAGCTGTTTTGCCCTTATGAATAAGAGGGTAAATGCAAAGTTAACCAATACTTTATGGTCGTTTAAAGCGACTAAGTCCTTAATAATAATTAGAAAAACACCAGCACGGTAACAAAAGTTTGAACATCTAAGCGAAAAAAAACGTACAGGATTGTCAAACGTGGCAGTAAGTGATAGATTCAAATTAAGATAAGATAAGATAAGATAATCATTAATTGTCAAACTGTGTACAATTGTTATACTTGTCAAAATCAAAAAAAAAAACAAATCAAAAAAATCAAATCAAGCAAATTACTAGTTTAACGTTTGGTATAATTAATAGGTACAATACAATACAGTACAAATACTCTGTATTATACACCAATAAACAAAACACGGAACAGTACCTGCAATTTAATTATAGGTATACAATTGGCGGTTTTACCGCAAAATAGCGGAAATAATAGAGGTACTTAAGTGTCTTATTACTATAAAATAACTTGATAGAAGACACCATACCGAACAAATAGCCCATTTGCTAACACTAACCTCATTATTCATAAAAGCATAGTAAACCTATTTTATTTTATTGTTACAGTATTATGTCTCTTTCTGTCAATTTCAAATATCACAGTGAAGGATAAGGACAAAGCATATTTTAAGCACACTTTAGCTACCGTACCTTTATAAAAAGAGTGTAAGAGTTTAATAATGCGTACCTACCCAATCATAAACAAACTAATCACGAGAAGCATAAGAACTCCTTTGACCTCTGCGTTTGACCTCAGTCTCACGTAATGTGACATAAACGCATTTTAGTGCAAGCATGTATTCTTATAACCCTTTCCGTCATATTAAGACGAAGCATATATTGAGCAAACGGGTCTACTTTTCCCAAAAAGTGGTTTCCCGTCGCAGGTGATTTATTTTTTATGTAGTCACAAGTGTAACCTAACGTAGCAACTTAGTGTAGCAAGCGGATATTCCGGATATAAAACCAAAACAATACAAAATGCTTTTCGGGAAATGAAAATTTGGGAACTGATACATTTGAGCAAAAATATTTTGGCCAAACGGCAGGATTCCAATGTCTTCCTTTTACTTTTTTTTTTCTATTGTTTTTCTGTGCGCGTTGAATAAAATATTTTCTATTCTTTTCCAAACTCCCCGCTGTACACTTAACACTTAAACCTCATTATTTTCCAGATGCTTTAAAACAATAGATGATCTCGGCATGAGAAATCAAATTTACATAATATTTAGTGCATTTCCGACCATAAAATAATAAACTAGGTGAACTGTTTCAAAAGTGAATTTAATTGAGGCGATGAATACAATGACTTAGATTCTAATTAAGAACGAGAAAAGTGTTAAATGTAAGCCGAGTTAGTTTTCGCCACGCATTTAATTACGGTGAAGATTTTTAAATAAATAAATTGAGTCGCTTAATTTCAAAGCCAGTGGTCAGCCAGAGACTAGTACTCGACGTTATATGAGTGCGAAGAGTGGGAAATAAATATTTTGTACGCTTCCCACTCATACGAAGTATAGGCAGAGACCGACGGTTACGTATCAAAACATCTAAAATTAATAAGCCTAATGTATCATAATCTCTAAAAGTTCATAATACCTAATGGTCTTTGGTATTATGAACTTTTAGGTATTATGATACAGGTTTCTGGCTGGCCACTGGTGACTTTACCCTATGTCCTTGAAATTTGGTATACGAATTTAAAACTTAATTTGTTGAAAAAAGACGCAAATTCCGTTGTCCTTTTGCATGGACATATCCGAGTTTGAAGTTAAGCGACTAAATTGTTCTAGTCCCAAACAAAGCTCTAGGCTTATAGTATGGGTACTACATAGACAACGATATAAATACCTATATAGAGAATTCAATACTTTAATGCAAGACTCAGAAACAAATACTCGTGCGCATCAGACAAATATTTTTCCATACTGGGAATCGAACCCGGAACCGCTAGCTACGTAGGCCGCGACACTACCAACTAGGCTATCGCGTCGCGTCGGTTAGAGAATATTGCCTATTAAATGCTGTGATTGTAATGACTTTGTTTAAAGAAGAAGGAGCACAATTTCACTGATGATCGAAGGTGCACAATCTCACTGATGTCTCTTCACATAATTCATATCGTCCTTAAATGGACCAAAGTGTGATTGAGAAGTTATCAGAAACCGCTACTTACTGTATCTCTTGTTCTACTGGTATAAGTAGGTATGTATTTATCTGTTGTTCTTCTTGTTGTTCTATCGAGTGACAAACGAGGGACATTGTATTAATATACGTGTACCTACACTTTAACAAAATCGTTTGGCCAACACGAAACAATAACAACCCTTAATAATGCAATTTTAAAATTGTTACTAATATTCACCACTTATAACCAACACTTTACCTATGTATTTTTTATTTAAAGAATTTTGCGCGACTAAGTGAAATTTAATGAGGCTAGAATTCAGATCATTTTTATTAATTTTTCTTTATACAGGATTACGTTTAACTTTTTTTATGGCATGGACAATGCAAACCACCATACAGTTAATAATAAATTTTCTGATCAACTGACAAATATTTGGTTTAACTAACACTAACACGCAGAACTTACACAATCCTTTGTTGACATATTAGTAGATTTACCCTGGTAATCGTATTAAAACTGTTGAAAAATTTGAATCCCAACATTTTCTCTCAGACTCAGTTAATTGTTTATATATAATTAGCTCTAAACATGTGAAGACAAAACACGGAAACTAGAGTTCCCAACAAAATCATTTGGAGAGATCTAACTTCTTCCATTTGCTGCGACAATGGTCTTTCACACAATTATTTTATACCCCAGAGGCATACCTTCACCTAAAATGACATAATGGTTTTCTATTTTGGAGATATTATGCAATAAAGCCCTAAATACTTCTAAACACGAAAACAATAAAGCCTTTTTAATGGAAAAATATGAAGGACTTCGTTAATTGTTATACGGCACGATAAAGCTCTTAAAAATAAATGACATCTGAGTTTATTTTTAAAACAAAAGCGATGTTTTACTGATTTATATGTCGTTGTATTTTGGCAAAGATGAGTTTAATATTCAAAATGCTGTGAACGCCGCAGTGTCCTAATATTATACGCAGATAGATTTAAGTTTTAATCGATTTGCGGTTTGAAATAGAAAACAGTTACAATCAGGAAATGCAAATAACTGGTTATAACCAGTTTTAACCGGTTATTTTCATACTAAAACGGTTAATAACCGGTTAAATTGCATTCCCTAGTTACAATGGTTATTATGCATTTAGTTCTTTGTAATTGCGTCCATAAAATTCATAATGTGCCTGACTACTCTAAATTTCGGAAAAACTCGTTCAAACCTGAACAACTTCAGTGTTTCAGCGATACCTATATTTTATTAACACTCACTTATATTAAGAGGTTCTCATACTTAGTCTTAACTTGGGGGTATACTAGGTAACCAAAAAATGCGCTTCACATCCTACTAAAGGAAATTTCAAAGGCCTCCCCTTGAAAACAAGGCAGACAAAACCCTTTTATGTTATTCAAGAGCTTCAAAACCAGTTCCATCAAACGAACCTAAATAAAAAAGATGGCGTCCTCTATGACTAGGTCAATGGTGATCGCGCGACGAAAGTGGCAAAGGCTCGTGTCCTTTCAGCCTACTTCCGTGTAGTTCCGAGATCGAATAAAGGCCGGCTATGCGTTATCAGTCATCAGTTTAATGAATGGCTTCCTTATTTTATTGCTTCGTAGGATATTACGAAATGGTTGCCTCTAAATCACATTACGTCATTAAAAAATACATTGACCTAGCTGTAAACTAGTAATCCCTGTGATACCTATAGGCACTTACAACGATTAACGTTTAACTTTTATTGATATGGAATATCCATTACTAGGATACAAACACGTTCTTGTCTAATAAAAAGTATAAGTGCCTTGCGGGATTCAAACCTACCTATGACCAGTATACCAGATAATATACTTACATCGAAGAACAGATGAGGAGAGTAGACTAAAAAAATTGCGTAAAGCTAGTCAAGTTGCTAAGAAAACAAATGAGTACAAATCTATCAAAATATATGGAAGTAACTGACAAAAGCCGAAACAGACGGATGGAAAAAAAACTTCGTTACATGTAAGGATGACCACTCACTATCGATTGTCGATGATGTTTGTGTCGTCATCCCATTTTGTTTTGTTTTAGACATTTAAGTCAAAGTCCCCTGAAAACCAGCGCCGCGGCTTGCTGCGGTACAAAGCTGAGACGGGCCCTTTTCAACGCCATGTTAAATGTTTGTTTTGTTCTGTTTGTTTTCTGTTTTTATTTTCATATCTTGAATACAAAACGGACACATTTCAAAATGTGTGATTTTTAATGCAAGAGCAAATTATTTTGGAATGTGTCAGTTTTGTATTCAATTAGCGATACGTGTGTCCGCGTTTTTATTTTCAAATGTGTGTCAGTGTATAAATTATTTCTATTCTATTCTAAATGCGAAAGCATTTCATGACACTTACTTTAATCCTATAGATTCTAAACCACTGACAAAAAGAGGGGTGTTGTAAGTTTAAGGTGCGTGTCAGTGTCAGTGTGTCTGTCTGAGACATCGTAACTCCCAAACGGACGGAACGATAAGGACGCACTTGAAGTTGAAGAAAGTTAGTCTAATCACGGTGTTTCTTAGCTAGATTAAAATCAGTTAAGCCGTTTAAGAGATATCTCTGAAAGAAGGGGTCATCATTATATCGGAAGTTTTTATCTGCATATTTAATACAGTAAATCGTCTATTATTCGCCACCTTCAGTAACTGGACACTTTGCAATAATATGATAAAAAAGATAAAAGGTCAAAGATATTTATTCAGTAAGTAGGCCGCACGGGCACTTTTACACGTCATGAATCTACCAGCGCTTCCCAAGAGGAGACCACTGCCGAGAAGAAACGCCGCAAGAAACTCAGCAGTCAGTCATTTTTTAAACATGTTACAATGGTACTACTTAATCTAGCATTATATAAAGCAATAAATATTAAATTAAATATAATATCAAATAGCATGCGTAGTTCAGCAGGAAAACATGTCAAAAATATAACGAGAGAGACATAAGGGAGGGGGGGGAAGAGAGGAGAGAAAAAAAAACCCCCAAACAAAACCAAACAACCAGGACAACCAAATAAAAGTTTGATATGCTTTCCCACATCAACGGTGTCCCCTAGACAAACAACTTTGCAATTTTACAAATTATGAATGACTAAGTTTCGGGTTTAGGCCAAGCATTTTTATCTGTTAGATAGTCCTCGACCCTATAGTACGCTTTAGATATTAACGACTTTTTTAAGTAATTTTTATGTGTGAAGCAAAAGATATGCTGATATTTATGCGATTAAACTAGAATACTTAGATCCAGAGTTTTTAAGTATCTTAACGGACGGCGTCTGTATATACATAAAATTGGTGGGTAGTAACTATAAATTTCATTTCCTTAAGGGGCCAGTTATGGACGATTTACCCTATTCATCTTTGGTGGAAGTAGGAGTGGTTAACTTCAAAGATTAGAATCTCATGAATCTTCTGACTTGTGTCAACTTCTTGCGAAAATAGTAACGAGAGCTTTTCTCTATGATAACGAGTCGAAAGGTGTTTGTCTTGCTCTAGCTGCACCATTCCAGTCTATTGTCCTTTAAGGTTACTAAGGGTAATTTGACTTACAATACAGTTACAAAGTACAACGGAATCTGCACCTCAAATCTCTAGAAAGGCGACTTTCCCGGCTATCTCCGCTCCCGAGATATCACCATGAGAACCCAATACAATACCCTTTGTCAACACACAAAGTTATATTTACATGCGTGCAACAATACTGCAGTAGTAATGTCTATGAAAAAGATTCTATTGGAGCAGCAAAATTAATTTTGTATAAAATGTTGTGTCGCATCAAGAATTTATATCGTAGATTATGTTGTAGACACCTTTGTGTTTAGAAATTAGGCGTGATGATTTGCGTGTAATTAAATTTAAATACTATACTGTTGCACGATCGGCGATCTGATAGAGGTGTTTGAAACAACTGGAAGCTGGACAGCCGGTGAAATGACTAGCATAGAGGCATTCCATCTTAGTCCTCAGGGTTGGCAACGCATTTGCAGTCTTAGGATTGCATGACAGTCTTGTGAATGCAAATGTCTATGGGTCACAGTTTCCACTTACCATCAGGTGGCCTGTGTGCCCGTTTGTCTTCTCTATGCCATAAAAAAAAAAAAAAAAAAAAAAAACTGGAACAAATTTCACTTCGACGATTTCATCGAATTAAATTTCATCGAACGCTATTTTCTGCTAAAACCATGCTGATTTAGGATATCTTAAGCATTATGACACATGGACACCCAATACCTCAAGATGCCTTTAGGGAAATAGTAGCTTGAAAGTCTATAAGTCGTAAGCATACAACGATCGCACAATAAGAGAAGGAATGCGTATGAAAAATGAAAAAAAATTGGTTATTAATATTTTTAACCATTTTTTGGTTGGTTGGAGCATCGTATTAAGCAAGTAATTTTGCTTGCGTCAGGAATAAAACTCGCAGATCCCAAAAAAAGCAAACTCAGGAGCCTTATTCTACTTTGTCTTTACACGTTTTGTTTTTAACTCGGCGGCCATTACTGTTAAGTAAATAAGAGTTATCATAACGTTGTCAATACGATACCATATCAAAAGCATAGAGACCCCGAAAACCCGACTAGGAGGTTCTAATAGCCTATGACAGTCCTTTGGTGATCTGTATCCTTACCATGAGATACGATTACCGTACTCAGTAGTGAGTCGAATGCTCTGTCCCTTGCACTCTATAAGAATGCTTGCAAGGTCCGCGAGGGACAGAGTTTCGACTCGCTAGCGATTACGTTAATTGTAATTGTAACTCATGGTAAGGGTACTGATCCCTTATCAAATACCAACCATACACCGAACTTTAAAGGACATCAAGGTGTTTAGTTTAACCTGCTCCACAAAAAAAATATGGATCCATCCAAACATTACCCTATTTTTTGGATAGGCGGGTAAAAATGTTGAATGTAGGTAACAATCCACGTGTTATTGAAAACTCAGAAATTCTATGTGAATGAATACGTTTTCTCTATTGTTGTCTCCATGTCAGCCTCGGTAGTTATCTTTCTTGTTGCCCGTGACACTAAAAATGCGTCAAAACTTCATACTAATGACAATTATGGGCCCTGAAATGCCTAGTGTAATAAAATAAGTGAAGACTGTTCTAGCCAAGCTTGACTCACCCGTTCCAATGACCGCCTTGAGCCATATCTTAGACTATAAGTAACATTATAATGAAGACGAATTTATTAAAAGTGAAATTTGCGGTACGCGGTATAAAACAAGTCATGTTTACATGAATTTATTTTATCTTAAAAACGGTGCTAAATTAGACGAATTTATTTGTGACGATGTAGGTAAACACTTTAGTTTATAAGTACTATGTAAATTATGTGTGTAAATGCTTGTATATTAAATGTTGATTGCATTCCAAAAATGTATGTATTTTCTGGATAAAGCAGTCTACACAGTGATCTACATACAGCCGCTTAACGATTAGTGATTACATTTACATATACCTAATTCAAAAATTAAGCTTGATAGTGAAATAAACTAGAAGACATCTGCTGTCTACTATAGTCCTAATTTGTAAAGTATAGTGACACTTAAAGCCTTATAGAGATAACAATATTATACTAACATCGTAACTAGGCCTAAACATACCATTAAAAAACTCGCATCAACTGAGAAGATCATCAAAATAAATCTCAAGACGCTTTCAATGACGTAACAATTTTAATCGTCTCCTAATTCTCGCTAACGACACTTCATGTAGACAGGCGGTAAACATTAGAAACTAGTAGAAAGTACGTCCGTTTTATATAATTCGGCATAATGAGCCGGTCCCGTTTAGCAGCTTGCGCTTGCGTCTCTTATTAACGCCTAATAAAACCGCGCGTTACACCAACATAAACGTACGTGGAATATATTGGTGGCCACTCGAGTCACCAGATTGTGACTGCAGTGAATAAAATGTCAAAAGATTTCATGCAAATCCAACAAGAAGCAAGAAAATAAAGTTTCTGTTCTTACCATCAACTTTTGTTAACATCGCTAAAATCTTTGCAACTTTTTATATTTTGTGATGTAAAAGAAATTCTCTTTTAGTTGGCTTTTTTTATTTTTATTGTAATGTATTTATTTTCTGCATCGTCATCATTATTATCTGATAGATCTCCATTGGTGGACATAGGCCTTCCCGAAAGATCACCGCAATGATAAGCATCTTATATCTGCATTGTTGGCAATAAGAAATGTAGAGCACTATCTCTTTATTACTAATTATCTTACGATTGTTTATTTCTTTCGTTTTTCGCAATCATTCATTTTTGCGCATTTCGAATAGATCTAGGCATAGAGTAGTTTTTTGTTGTTAATATGGATAAATTCTAGTTAGTTTAAGACTACAATTACGGAAAGTTAATGGAGTTTTGTTTGTTGTTAGCACGAGGCGAAAGCTTTTCATAAAGACAATGTACAAAAAGTTTATATGTAACAAAAAATCTCTTAGCATCATTAATAACATACCTACTAGCACAAAGTATTACAGCACGCCCCGAACTAAACAATCACCCATACAATATGACAGAATTAGCATTGCAAATGTGTGTGAAAAATAATAATCCGATTTCTAACAGAAGGACAATTACGATACGGTGTGATAGGAGGACTTGTAACATGTCCGTCTACTTTTACTTTATATCGGCGGGAAAGTATAGTGATAAATAATAAATGTGCACATATAGCTGTCTCGTATAGATTTATATCGATCGTATGAGGCAATAATCGGAAGTTATTGGTAGGTATTGCTTCTTCGACCATGCACTTATTTAATTTTGGAAGCTTATTAGAACGTTGCGTAACTCGGTTGGAGCTACTTATTATTTTTAAGTGCACTTATCGAAGATGTTACTTAATTATGGTATAGATCTTTGAATGTTTCAATATCCATAGGTAAAGCTGTATATGTGTTACTGAAAGTTGTATGCAGCTACTTCAGGAACAACATTGAAAAAGTATTTCAATAAAACCTACCCAAGGGAACTAATAAAAAAAACAACATTATCAATCGTAAAGCCTGAGAACGAATTACCATATCAGGTAGAAGTTGACAATTTCACGCCGGATTGTCATTGTTGAAGTATTTTATAACATACATTATAGTAATTTTGTCAGCCTGCTACAGACTAGAAATGGTTAACGGTCTAAACTATGGTAAAAAAGCTCGAGGCGTTGACTGACAGATTAGCGTGAATATGCATCGTATTGATAAAAGGTTTAGGTTAGATTTGATTGGAAAAAAAAAGACTTTAAAATAATAACCAACCAAAATATAGTTTTCATTCTCATTCTAACATAAAACTTAAATCTCATTCACTCAAGTCATATTCCTGAGAGATAGGCGTGTGTTTTTTTTTCAAGTTGTCCCTTTTTTGAACGCAAAGGAGCACACAAGGCACCTGCCCCCTATTTCACCATCTTGACAATGACAGGTGACAGGTGACATTTCAGTGTACATGACGCAGCTTATATGAAACCCAGTGATGCATCTCATGCATCAGTGTGTTAACTTTGCAATGTATACCGAGTTGTCACCTGTCACATGTCATTAAGTCAAGATGGTGAAATAGGGGGCTGATGGTAAGTGGAATCTGTGACCTGTAAAGACACTTTGTATTCTCAAGACTATTGCAAACAATTGAATGAATTTAATTAAAATCAATAGACTTTAGAGCTCAAAGTTCACAAAAATATAACTCATCGATTAAACCCATAATCGTACGCATCATAAACTTCATCTGGTCATGTACCAGGGTATAAGGAAACTCGAGGTGCTAGGTTCTACAAACAAGCAACAATATAACATTTGTTCAAAACTAAAACGTTACAACTCAAAATAGAAAACGAATGCAATTTAAACCTTACCCATCATAAGTAAAGTTTAAAGTACGAATGAGTTTAGTTGTGACTTATTTCTATTTACGTTTGAACAGGCGTTAGCATGACCATAGTCGCGTGAGATTGCGCGCCAGCGGCTCCGCTCCCACGATTCCCGATGTTACTCGAAAATTTACGATCTTACCCGAACGGAATGCCGGCAATTGTTTATTGGCAGCTTGTTACACAGTATTATCCGTGACATTGCTTGCAAAAGCCAGGAGCTTGGTATTTTATACTAAAAAACCAACAGGCCTGTATTCTACTGGGGAAAACCATACCGCCTTTGGCATGTTGTGGCATGTTTTAGTATTGTTTTGTAACCCGCCCTCCTTTGCAATCAAGTAAATAACAGCTATAGTAACATTTACAATATGAAAACTTGTCAAAAACAATATGATTTTACCAAGTAGAATTTAATAATATGTTGGTGTATTTCGTAAATCGAACAGTTGAAGGTTAAGTATTTAGTGTTCCTCAATATATTTTTTAATGACCGGAGGTCGTATTATAAGATTAACAAAGTTATATGACTCTTAGAGCTGTTCATTTCACAGACTGGAACTTGGTAGGTAACAGCTTCATAATTTGTAAAAATATGGTAAACTCCAATTTTGATTGCAAACGCTCCATACTTTATTTGCCTAGGATCTGAACTAAGTATAAACAAAAAAACAACATGATGCAGATGTCAGCCCATAGATGCAGATATATTGCAGATTAATAGCACTGATACGTCAAAACTTAGCGGAACAGTTTTGATTGGCTGTTTAACAGAGTCACGTGGTTTGGTTTGTTTACGTTTATTTAAGTTTCCAAACCATCGGAGTATAGCCAGTATTTAAAAAAAAAACGGATAGATACACTAGCAGAGCTTGTCCGCAAATGAGGTGTGATGCTATTTTATCTCCCGCAGGCAGGTTATTCTAAATATGTGGTATTATACCGTAAGGATGCGCCCGCGCCGCTCACCGTTATGTAACTATTATGTTTGGAACAATGGTTACCGCCTTTGTGCTAAATTATCGGTTTTCCGTCACAAGCACAATTGATAGTGTTTTCTTAAAATGGCATTGTTTAATCGAATAATTGTTACATAATCGTAATGCTGGTTAAGTTGTATTTAGGTACTTAGTTCTTTTATTATGTAAAGATAATGTTAACGAACGGTTTTTTATAGCTTCACATTAATTTTATATAAACAGTTACAGATATAAATTTTATAGGAAATAAATAAAAAAATTAAGAGAAGAGGTTTATTCACCTCTATCCAAAGGACAAAAAACAAGATGTTGACTAAAGCAAAGGAAGTATATCTTCCCCAGTCCATCTTATTTTCCCGAAAACAATTAATGAGATGTAAACATCGATTTTTGAAAAATTTACTCTTTCTTATGAAAAATAGTACGTAACTCGTTAATATAAGCAAGTTGCTTGAAATTCGGCATACTCAGAATCTCGAGAAAAATACAACGTAAGGTTAGTTCCAATTAATTTTCAATTGTTTCGAATTTCATTCTTTGAAATGATGTAGCGTACTCAGCGTACTCTATCAGCTATCACTCATACCGCGGCGCTTTCCTTAGCGTTTAGTGACTTAACGCCTTTAGAATTAAAATAACTTTTAAACACTTTAGAAAACTTTAGCAAAACTTGAGCGGTGAAGCACTTTTTGTGAATGACAAATTAAGCACAGGGCAGCGCAAGACACAGACAAAGATCGCCAAAAAAAAAGGTCTGAAATTGTACTATGTGTGGTGGCACCTATCTGGTACTATAGAGGTATGAGTGGTGGCACCTATGTGGTACTACATGTTTAATAAGTTTATTTTCCAGGTTACTAATCTTGAGTACGATGCACGAGTATAATATAGCTTGTGCCTTCGTAAAATTGGCCCAGGAAGTTGAAGTTCACAGTTCCCCGGTGGTCGGCGTGTGAACGTCACCTCGAATTACGTTTTTGCATGCAAATGTGCGCATAAGTAAGCATGTCCACGGTTACGTAATGGTGATTTTGATTGCACGTGCTTTGGGATAGCACTTTGCGGCCATAACGGGTACTGTTATTTTTCTATGCAATACTGGTACTACAAAATACACAGAAGATTCTTAGTAGGTACCGTTATTCTAGCCGGTCGAGTTACATAAAAAAACCATGGGTACACTATAGGTAGCTACATATAGACTGGCAAAAAAGTCATGAAATTAAAAAGTGGCAACACTGTAGTGTCATTCCTTTCAAATCAATCTAAGCAAAAAGGGATGACATAATAGAGTTGCCACTTTTTAATTACAAGACTTTTTTGCCAGACTATAGTTCGACTCTTACTAATTAATACTTTTACTATCAACTCCTACACTTTAACAGTCACAATTCAAAGCCCCCGTATACTTACCAAAGTAACAAACGAGAGTACCTAGCCACAAGGCTGCGTTTTAGTGATTTTTAATAAATTTTAACAATACTGTGCCAAAAAAAATTACAGCAATGGAAGAAAAGGTGTCATACATATTTAAAAAAAGCTATGTAAGGCATTTCGTTGAATATTATGAATTTTCATGTCAGGGGTGGTTGCGTTTATCGCGTGACAAAGTTTCGATAAGCCATTCGTCACCTTTTGACACGTAAATAAGACCGAGAGTGACGGATGCTTTATCCACATTTGACATGCGCATACGCAGCTATACTAAGCCCGCAGGTCATTATAAGCAACGGTAAATTATATTGCCGTTTATATATATGCGTTTTTTAGCGACACTTTCCCAGGGTCCGTCCGTATATACCTTCTCAGACTACAATAGGTTTATGGCCAGATAAAACTTTGCGCAAGACTGAATTACACAAGAGAAACATATGAAAGAAAGCCCGCTAATGCAATATACATCATATACCCATTAAAAGTTTATTGACTACCTTCCCAAGAAAAAAACTCAATCAATGGACGGTTGCATTTCACCCAGCATCGGTCATCGCCTGTCAGTGTTGCCAGATGCTTAATTAATGTCGATGGCACGATAACAATGGGACGATATGGCAACAAAAACAGCTTCATTGTTCGATGGGAATCTATCGAGTTATAACAAAATTACTACTAAGTTGGCCAAGGATTTACGTTTATTGTTTGTGTTCAATATTGTTTTGATTCTAAAAGACAGATTGATTTTTACAGCAACGTTCTAAGATTAAAGTTACGTGCATGGATGTTGAGGTATGTGGAAAAAATCTTAAAAGATCGATGTATCAACCATTAAGTTGTAAAAAAAATCAAATGCAAGTCGAACCCGGATATTGATAGTTCACAATCGAGTACCACCCCACTCACACTCTTGGCGAGTTTTTATTAGGTAATTGTTTTTCTTTAGGGTTTGCGTTTTTGACGTTGGAAAATAATTTAACGTTTTAGAAGAAAAACAAAAACATTTCTTGTATAGGACCCCTTTATTTTTTTATTTTATTGGGTTGACTAAACCCGTCTGACTAAAACAAATTTGTAAAAGAAACCACCATTACAGTATAAAAGTTACCTACAGCTCTTTCAAGTTAGGTTCCGCTTGGCACCCTTTTAGATCGAAACCCTTAAAAGTTTTTAAATGTATAATGGTGTATCTAGGAAAACAGCGTTAAATATCATAATTAAGGGGAACGTATCATAATTTATAAAGTTCAAAATACATAATGGGTCATAATACATAATGGTTCATAATATATAACGGTTTTATTTCTGAAAGTTTACGGTTTCAGAAAAAAACACCATTATATATTATGAACCATGGGTTATGGACTTATGACCCATTATGTATTTTGATTTTTATACATTATGATACGTACCCATAATTAAGAGTACCAGCACGCGTGTCCTCTATTACGCGTAACTGGCACAATAGCACGATTTCTTCGTCTTTTCCCGTCCACAGATAATCAGAGATTAGTTTTTCCATGGTGGCACTACTGCACACAATACAGTGAAAACGAAAGTTTCGATTACTTTTTGCTATCGTTCACTTTCTTGGAGTGCCGAAGTCGACGTGATAATGTCTGATGCTGTTATTATAGGCATTGATGTCAGGTTTCTTAAATTGTACAATTCACTATAGCAATCGTGGTACATTATGACAAAATTTTATCAATTGAAATGGAAAGTTCAGAATGGAATGTTTATGGTTATACGAGTATAAACTTAAAAAACAAGATTTAGAGAAAAGTTAGGACACTACTAAATCTAAATAGAGTTGGGGCCTTGGGCATGGCAAAATGTAGAAATTAAGTCATCTATGTACATAATTATATCACATTATACTTTAAAGAAGAAGCTGACTGGCTGACTGATTGATCAACGCACAGCTGAAACCGCTGGGCCTAGGGACTGAGCTAGGGACTTGACATTTGGGCTTTTTTATAAATGGGGGTAAGGGGGTAGGGGGTAAAATAGGGGGAGTAGCGGGTACGATGTCAACGCGTACTGAGAGCCGTGTTAATAAACTCATCTTGGCTGAGATGCCAGTCCGAAAGATGCGTCAAAGTAAACGTCAAACCATAGATAACTGTCATTTTTGACACCTCTTGAGATTTACATACATTACAGTACAGTCGCGGTCAGTTTATTAATACAACCCTAAGTCGCGGGCATCCTATGATAGAAATAGAGAACAGAGGGGTTATTATGACTAGCTATGTAGTTCATTTTACGGCGAGCGGACAGAGATATATAACTGCTATAGCATTATAGCTATGCCCTTTTCTCTCTGCGTAAACTAAACTGCATAGCTATGTCATAATAACCCTCCAGAGGCAAATAATAGTAATCGTAAGCTACTTTATCCTTTCCAAATAAACCGTAGTAGGTAAGTAATGCAAATGCGACGTCATATTTATTCTTCGTACTCATTGCTATAGTAATATAATAAAATAAACACCTAAAGTGGCACAGTCCAACAATTAGCCGCGTGGCACACAAACCCGGCGTTAACCCCTCACCTGCAGCATTAGACAGCGCGGCACGTACGGGTTTATAACAGTTTGACGCAGCTTAACCCTTTAGCGCCGAGGACAAATTATTTTAAGTGCGTTTTAAGATCTAGTGATGTCATTAGATTGAACTTATATGCCTTTATAACGTGGAGTAACCGAGGATAAGCTAAGTCATCCTTATCTTTCATTGTGACATTTGAACTCGACAAATAAGGACAAAACTGACTGAAATAAGGACTGGTAAATCTTACCCTAAGTGTGCAAAATGTGGTTACAGAATTATCAACAAGTTTTTAGAGTTGTTGGTAATTCTGTAGCTCTGCCTACCCCACTCTGGGAATAAAGGCGTGAGTTTATGTATGTATGTATGTATGTATGTAAATAAGGACAAAGCATGGCTTAGCTACTCCACTGTTACTCCACGTTTATTAATAAGGGTAATAGTTTAGCTAGTGTTAACTAACTATAGTTGTTACATTCGGTCGGTTGTCCGTTTGTCGGCTGTAGTACAACTTCCTTGTAAATCACGCGCATGTCAATTCTGTACGTCTGCATATATATTCTATTGTTATGTTTTAACAGTGTATGACATTTGAAGACTTCTTTGTATGGTGTCATCATGCCCTTGGGAGTTGTTTACGATGCATGATGTATGATCTGTGCAACGATCAATTGTTTTATTGCACACCTACCTAATGGAAGTTATAATAGCACTGACGTTATGTTTTAAAATTTATTGTTATTATTTGTGTAATCCTAAGTCCTTACTAATACTATAAAAGCAATGGGTTGTTTTCTTGTGCGGTCCGTTTTCAAACGCTACAAATTACGGTACGATGTCGTCGGTTAAAATCGCTATAATATTGCAAGTCAATATTTTTAAGAACAAGTATATATTGTAGAAAACTCATGTAAATTCATCACTTTATACAATAAAGTTGTTTCATTTAATTTCAATATCGAATCGATTGACTAGCGGCTCCACAACTCAAGATGTTACTTACTCGTAACTGTACCTAACACTGTGTCTAACATTAGGGTTACATAAAACCTAATACACGTAATAAATATTGCTTAAGTATATAAATATTTATAGACTTTTGAAATGCCTATAACAAAGATTACATGTTGAGCAACTTTAAAACGCACATACCGGATCATTTGAGGAAACTAAAACTATATTAGACATTATTGTTTTAAACTGTAACATGCCGTTGCCGTTGCGGCCATTACGAACCTAATGCGGCATTACCAGGGTTAACGGGGCTATTAACGCGTTAAAAAAGGCAATTTTGTGGTTATTTAGTGACATTGAAACTAAATAATGAGAAATATGTAAGTTCAGTTAACCTTATGAACTAAATAAAGGCATTGTGCAGCCCGGAAGAAAAATTAAGACAAACCATATTTAAACCACTTCTATCATACATACACATGTACACATACATTAGCTCACGCGTTTATTCCCAGAGAAGGGTAGGCAGAGCTACAGAATTACTAACAATTGTGTAACCACATTTTGCACAATTAAGCTAAGATGTTTACCAGTGTATTAGTGACAGGTTGCAAGCCCATCGCCTAACAGTACTACACGCCTTTATATTCCCGAGGATAAGGAAATCCACGGCAGGACATGGAGTGGCACTATTCTAACCCGGCAACCACTTCTATCACTTGCTTGTATTTTGGCTTTAAGACAGACATTCACTGCGTTGCCAACCCTGAATGACATTCTACATGGTAAGACGTTATTGCTTTTGATAGGGATATCGCATTGTCAGTGTTATGATAGCTCTTATTTACTTGACAGTAATGGCGGTCGAGCCTACAGATCAACGCAATATGGTTTTACACTGACGGCCTTCTATTCAACTCTGTAAAACTAAATAGGTATACTTATTGCCTATGACATGTTACGGTATTGTTTTTAACCCGCTATTATTGTCAAGTAAAAATAACTATCGTAATGTTAATAATACGATAGCATGTTAAAGACAATATGGTTTTACACAGTACAATAGAGCCCTTGGATGAGAATTGGTGTGTGTGGTCGGTTTTGTCAGTATTCGAAAAACATTAGCGTTTACGTTATACATCTCTTGGAACCCTGGTAAGTTGGTGAGATGGACCTTGTACAAGGTCCTACAAGCCGCAAGATTGGGTATAGTCTGTGTCAATTGAAATCGCTAAAGATGTAAACAAATTAGTACTGTTTGACACATAACCTCAAATAATCATCAAGCGTGTGTTTATTTAAAATATCGTAGAATTAATAGCTATTTAATCCTTAACTTCGTGTGAAAGTTAAAATCAAATGTATTAATCATTGCTAATATCTCACTTGATCTTTTAAAGCAAGTGATTATTGAGTAATATTACTAAATTGGTTAATTTGGTTGTGTTTACATATTAGCCAATTTCAATTGGCACAGACTATGGCAGTTTATTTATTCAACATTGTTCTACTTTTCAACGGACTCCCTTACTTTGTACGGACACGAAAGCCTTCCGTGATCGAAATAATAGGAAGACGGTTCTTTCCTTACACTTAATTAGAGCCGTAATTGCCGTTCGCTAGTAATCGATGGCAATCATCGCTGGCGCATAAAGGTGTGGGATAACAAGCAGGGCAATATTGAAACTATAGTCTATACTTTTAGGTATTTAAAAAAATGTAAACAATCTAAACCACGTGACATTGTTAAACCGCCAATCAAAACTGTTTTATTGCACTTTGACGTATCAGTGTTCTGCTTCTATTGGCTGACGAACTATGTCACGTGGTAGTTTTGTTTACATTTTTTATAAATACCTATAAGTATAGACTATAGAGTTTTCTTTATTGAGACTTTAAATGCCAACCATTTCGGATCAGTGTTCTTTAATTTTAAATATCGTAAACCTACTTATAAATGTGAATTCTGGTCTAAAGGTGTAAAGACAATGTATAATAGAGCCTGATTCAAAATGGCCTCATTGTCCTGTAGGTACTCAAATAAAAAATAGTTTTATGTAGAGGTTTGTGCTTTAATCTCGCCTAAGCGGCTGAAATATAAATGAAAACTTGGTACACACTTGTTTTGAATTGACACATTAATAGTCTTTATCCCGGATTTTTTATAGTTTTCTAGAGAAAAGCGATTAACGATGGGACAAAGACGCAGGCAAAAAGGAATATAGGTACCCTGACATAATGTTAAAATTAAACTACCATAAAATTAATTATACATTTATTTATTGTTACCTCTTTGTCCGACACAATCAAATGTGAAAAGTTCAAATGGAGGACTATTTCTTAATTACTAAGCAAAATCAAACATAACCTAAAACCATCCTCAAGAGTCAAATGATATTAAGGCGAAATGTTATGTTAGAGAAGGTAGCTGCAATTATTAACTAGATGAAAATAAAGACAAATATCTATGAATACAACATGCTGTGCTTAAAAAAGGCCGATTATACAGTTAAGGGAGTAGCTAGTAAGCTAATTATTGATTTCAATTTTTGGTGGTGGGAAGTAGAAAAGCGACGCCCATAACACATAATTGGACTGTTTCAATAATGTATGCGAAGAATAATCTTCAAAGTAACTAAAGCGTAATCATGCAAATCAGATGTGACAGACGTAGTTTTGTTAACCAAGCCAGTTTTAGTAGAAGTGTCGTAACAATTGTAACTGATACCTCCTTTTACGTAAAAAAATATTACATTCATCGCAACTGTATTTCGAATGTAAATGGACCGCGGCAGTGTTTGACAATCGAAATCGAAACACAATAGTTGAATCGTGCTGAAAGATCGATATAATTGTATCGATTTTATTTCGCTAATCGAAAGAAAACGTGATGATAACCGGGGTCCGGAGAATCACGCGCATCGATATAATGATTCGAATCGATTTCGTAAGGTATTGTATTCGAATAATCGTATGTAATGACCGATAATCACTGGTGACCTATTATGCGCTTGCGGAGTATCATAATAAGTTTTTTTTGCTCTATTTGCTTATAAAATAGAAGGTTTCGAGAATCAATCTTAATCGATAATAATTTAAAAACATAAATATGTATTTAAGAGACAAGAGGGTAGCTTACAAGATTTAAGTACCTAACTAAGGTATGCATTTGGTAAATGCAATTGAAACTATACAAAAATGAACTTCAATAACCTTACTCACCCAGAATATCGTTTTAGATTGCTATAAAGAACCAAAAACCGACATAGAGAGATAGGTATTCCGTTTATCATATGAGGATTGAAAATTGGATATGTTGGATCTATCTGTATATTAAACCTTTCGTATAAAGTCTCCCAAAATTAAAGTAGGTAGTATCTATCTAATCTCGTTAGTTACTTTCGTAGTATATTTTTACACAATCACGAGTAACCTGAGTCATCTCGTAATATAACACTAGTCATCGGATATCGCGTTATACTGACACTGCAATACGACACTTATATGCGCTATTGCCTATTACAAAACTGTTTGTTTGTATACTCAATGTTATGAGTAAGCGATCGCTTTGGGTACCTTATTAGGGTTTTTAGCCTTATAGTTTTCACCTTACCCGTCTATTTTTTCGTCTGTGTATGTTACAAAAACAGTGTAAAATGGGAAATATAAGTTTACACGCCAATCGGTGACAATAGAAGGAATACTGGTAACTGAAAATCTGGTTAAAAATTTACTTTAACTTAAGTTGTTTTATTTCATAGAAAGTTTTGTTAAAGTTCAAAAATTGCTTCTTCAAAGTAGATAGATTAGCCTTATTTGGCCTTTTTTTCCTACATGATATTTTGTTAAGATATAAATGAAAATAAATCGTTTTCGCGTGAAATTGACACAACTGTTAAAACCAGAGTCTGGCACCTTCAAGCTAACTGCACTGTTTTACGGGTAATTTGAGTTTTTAATGGGACTAATGCGCAATTACAAATATGAGGAGGTGAAGCAATATCACTAAACGTGGGAAATAAGTTCAATTCTGCCGATTTGATGTGATAAACATTCATCAGGTAAAGGTTAGGTTGGTAATAAAATTAGTACTTCTATGGTATCCACCATTATCCAACAAACAATTACATAAAAAAAATAATTAAGTACATACTTTGTCTTTATGTGCCAATTTAGTTAAAATGATCTTATATTCTTAACTTTGTTACTAAACATACCTTCTTATACGTATTTAATCACTATGATGTAAATCGTTTTCTTTAAGATTTTTGTTTACATTATGTAACAGCACGGAACCCTCAGTGCGCGTATCTGAATCAATAGATCACTGACTAGTCAGTAATCATAGTATGAATATTCATTACTCTGAATTTTAGATCCAAAAAAAATACACCAACATACATAATACAACGACAGTATTAGGTTAAAGATAAAGATGCAGACAAACCAGCTCAAACTTCATATCAATTATAAAAAAAAACTACGTTCTGAGGAATAATTACAACCAATTACGTTTAGCTAACTAATAATTACACGTCGTACAAACTAATTTGTTTTTCAACTGTTATTTTACCTTACTCAACTTTTTATAGGAGTTTTTTCAATCTGATGTTTACCTGAAAAACACAAAAACACTGTTAGAGAAACTTCCTTATTGGCATTTAAGTTACAATTCTAGTAAATTTTTCTTTATTCTAGTGAATAGCTAATGACCTTTCAATTCACCAGTTAATCCCGTCGTAGGTAATTAGTTCATCACAAAAAATACATCAAAATGTTGTCATCGAATTTCTGCGACACAGTTCCACGGTCCGTGGTCATAGGATAAACCGCGATGGCCAGTAAGATCACCTGGTAGGATCCCCTACCTATTAATTTTGTACGTGGGGGATCCTACCAGGTGATCTTGGTGGACATCGCGAACTTGCGACGATAGAACACTGTCACATTGACAACGTCTAGTCACGGTACCTCAAATGTATATATCAAAATGATATCATACTATTATAAAATCATTAGTTTTGATTTTATTCATGAAACAAGACGAAAATTCGAAATACGGAACGCTCTCCACGCGAGTTCTACTCGGAATTGGCCTGTTTTTTTATGGTGTAGTGAAGTAGAACGAGCACACAGTCCACATGATGGTAAGGGGGACCCGAGACTCATAGTCATTTTTAATTTTAAAACTGCAATCCTAAGACTGCAATCTACTGCACATGCGTTCCAAACCTAGAGGCCTAAGATAGAATGACTCTATGCTAGTAATTTCACCGGTAAGTAATAAGACATAAAACACATGAATGCGAGGTAAATTATAATTATACAATTATCATTATAATAGAAGATCATTACGTTCGTTATACATGTCATGTTCTTAACCCATTAACTGCCATCAACTAGGAATTGTTAAATCATTTGAACATAGGTACCAAGAGAGTTAGTGGCATTATATTAAAGTTAGTCGGTATAGGTGAAAAACTTAAGTAAACCACCTCTTGCATGTAGTTGTGCAATTTCAAGCATAGAATTGTAAGTCGTGAATCGAATGATCACCTCTGTGTTCTATCCACTAATATGAACAACTTTCAGTATGGAATCTTCCCTGAAATCACGAAAAAAAAATCATCTGCTTCATACATTTTGGTCGAGTACGTATTGAACTTTTCTATGAAACAGCTGTTTTTTTTTCGTGATTTCAGAGTTGATCCTGTAGTGAAAGTGGTTCATATTCGTGGGTGGAGTATACAGAGGTGATCATTTGATTCACGACTTAGATTACACCCTGTATATCGATACCTTAGTTCACAATTGTACTAATTACATTTGAAAAGTTATTGTTATTAGTATGTTTGTGCACCAATAATAAGTTCGTAACTATACTGGCAAAAAACAATCATTTAGTACGATTGTGCACTAAGGTATCGATATAATGACGAGCGATCTATACAACGTAGTGTTACCACTAAATTCAAGAATTCATTTACTTAGTTTTTTCACCTAGTTACAGTGTTTTGTTATTTCAATGTCCGCAAACATATCGTTTATAAATACGTCTATGTTTTGGTTACCTAAGTATATTAAAACTAAGAGTTTTATTTGAAAACGGCCAATATGGAAACACGGTGAATTACAAAATCTCCGATACTTTAATTTTTACATAATTTTCTTTCTTTCGTTCCTGTTAACAATTTGTTAATTTGTGATGTATCGTATACAGGGGCTAGCAAACTATCGGCAGCCAGTCTAGCCTTAATTAGGGGTTAACGGTGGTATTACATGGTTACTTAACAAGGTCGAAATTAACCAACCGTTTTGTTTGTCTTCGCCTTACAGGTTACCAAATTATACATCTGATTCTCGCCCCTTGCAGACTCTTAAGTTCCGATCCGACCCCAGCATCCGCACGCCGCGCCGTAGAGAATCATCATTTATCATTGTTACGTAACACGTTAAATAAACCTGATATGCACTAACGAACGTTGTAATAAGAGCGCTAGGGATGTGCTACAAGTCCAAATGCCATGAAAAAATACCTAGCGTTAGGGTGATGGAATCAGTAAAGGACAAAGCACCAATAATGGACACTTGATTCTTATTTTACAGAAGATAGGGGTTGTTCAATTGTTTTGCAACTATCAATTTTGAAGCGTATGAAATTTTAATTAAAAGTGAAGTGTCAATTACTGGTGCCTGTCAGCTAAAAGTGTCCATTATTTGTGCCGTCACCGTACAGGGTACTTGTACGTGCAGTTTTATAAAAAAAATGATATTTAGAAACATCAATAGGTACCTACAGACTAAAAACAGAGAACTAGTACTTAGTGAAACATTTGCTGGAAGGGATAAGTTATATTCATATAAAGTTTTTTTCGTGAAACGATATCTTTTTGTGCAATATCGAATTTACTTTCTTACATACTTACTTCAACAGAGCCTCTATTGTAGGCGGTAAAAACCATTATTGTCTTTGACGTGTTATGGTATTGTTTTTACCTCGGCCGCCATCATTGTCAAGTAAATAAGAGCTATCAAAACGTTGACAATACGATAACAGCTCAAAGATGATATGGTTTTCACCGTCTAGAACAGAGGCACAGACTGACAATATACCTTAAATAAACAGTACCGAATCAACAAATCGTATCAATGCACAAGTCTTGAAGTACCGACTACAATTTCTTACTTAAATCAACTCCCTTTGTCTCACTATTCAAATCCTTACTGTACTCACATATATTATCGTTAACTCTGTATTCTAGATATATTCTATCGATTAACTCCCATCTCTACGTTACATAATTCGGTAGCATGCGTACAATGAACGGAAATAATTTGCCGAAGCAAAACAAAATGCTCATCTATCAACAAGTGAAAGTGCAGGGGTCGGCAACTTGATCGATCGAATCAATAATCCATTTTGTATCGACTTAATGTATTCGAATTAAGATCTGAGAGATATAATGATCATGTTACGTTTTATGCGTTGTTCAATAATCGATTGCAGTGATGAATGTGAAGAAAGTAATAATTACCATTCATAATAACGTGCAAAAGCTTTGCTGCGAACTTTGATATTTAATTGATATTGTAATTCATGTACTAGAGCTTAAATTGTTAATGGATTTTATTTTAGTTACCGCTCATCAAAAACACTCTAAGGTAAAATTGTTTGACGCTCGGGAATTTGAACACAAATGTGGACATAATTTCTATTTTTATGGCTAACATAACCAAATCATAATTATTACATTATTCATTTCATTTAATTATGTGAACTAAATAGGTACAAACTAAAATTATCATTACGCTAATAGATTACTTCGAACTCACTAACTACTCATGACCTACAATGGCTATAAGTCGATTTACGTAAAAAAAACTTCACAAAATAAACACATAAATCTATAACACACAGCCTTTTGTCAACAAATACGATAGCAAAACTAGACGTGCATCCTATAACGCTAACCACATAACAAATCCGTCACGGGTGCTCCAGACGTATAATCATCTCTTCGCTAAAGATCGCGCCAATGGTTGGCGACGCCCGGTAACATTAATTAGCATGTATTACGCACTGCTCTAATCAGTGCATCTCACCGCAGCTGCTATGGAGCACAGCGAGTGTTTTACTCTTGCTTTTTACCAGTACCGATCAAGTTATTTATGTACCTACACGTTCCTAAGACGTCAAAAATATCTACACGCTTCTATGTCACTCACAATAAATTCTATGTAGCGTCAAGTATAAAACTATGGGAGAATGCAACATCTCAAAAATATGTCCCATTGCAGTATATTAAGAACACCTTATTCCAGTATATTAAGAACTTCGTAACATATCTATGAGAAGATACATATTTTTGCACTTGACTGTACACGTAAAATTGACACGAGAGTTGTATAGGTATTTGTTTTTTTGTTTAAAGGGTGTTTAAAAACCTACAATTTTCACAAATACATTTAAAATATGGAAGCTCCTAAAGTCAACAGTCAACTGAGATGGAATTGAAAGCTATTTCTCACTGACCTACTTACTAATATTATTCTGAAAACCAATAAATTAGGTACATTACTATGTTTTACTAACTAATGGGCTCTATTTTACTCGGTAATTCAATGGTCAATATTATGGTTTAAGATATTGTCTAGTGTCTCAATAAATACAGTTTGGCTTAAATAAGAGAGGGCATGCATGTTACAAAAATAAATAGGGTAGGACAAGAGACAAGTAATGCGACAAATTTTCCAAACCAACCAAACATTCTATAACAAAACAAAACTAGTTAACCTTTAATAACGGTTAATATTACATTCGATTTTATTTACTTAACAGTAAAGGAGGCCGAATTAAAACAATACGATAACATTTCAAGACACTCACACACAATATGGTTTAGAGCCCTAGGCCGTATTATGATCGGCTTTATCGCGATGGATAAACCATCCTTCACTCTCGCACTTACATACTGGTCAGAAAGTGACAGACGTTTTATGGATTCCACACGATACACACGACCATGATACTGCCGTGATATATCTACATATAATGCCGTTACGTGACATTTGGTATTTCTTATAATGCTAAATTAATGAGAAAAAAAATCTCGATTATTTAATCCGTGTTTGCGATTTTTAAAACAAGAATTTGGTAGATACTCGTAACCGCATTATTAATATATCGCTCATTGAATACAAAACTGACACATTCCAAAATAATTTGCTCTTGCATTAAAAATCTTATACGAACAGCTTCTAATTTTAAAATGCAACACTGACTCATTTTGAAATGTGTCCGTTTTGTATTCAATGAACGATATCACGGCAGAATAGTGAGCCCGCTAGTTGCCATGTGTTTATAATATACCTTACGTAATGTAACCATACGTGCGGTTCACCACATAACAGTTCTATAATGCTTTGATTGATGCGTCTGCACGCGACAGTACTGAAATAGATACGTTAAAAATAGACCTATCTGTCGTAGATGCGTGACCTCACGATCGTTATGCCCTTTAGCAAAAGGACACATCTGATAGAAACATATACATTGCAAATGCAACCTTATGTCATGTGCATAAGGTTTATTATCACTTTGGCTGTTGTGTTACATGTGCCCTTTTATTTTTTAAAGCGATATTGGCATGTCAGCAAGTGTGATTGCCTCAATGGTCATGTTCTGCGTCACACATGCCGACCTGTCTGGTGCCTGACTCGGTATTCAGTTGGCAGAACACAGTTCAATGGTCATTTTGTTGCCTAACCATCTTACAATGTATATTCTTCTTCTTTACCCCGTGTGGTTGCCGTTAGAATAGTGCCACTCCATGCCTTGCCGTGGATGTCGTAAGAGGCGACTAAGGGAATATAGGCTTGGAGTACGCGTTGGGCTTGCAACCGGTCACTAATACGCTGGTAAACATCTTAGCCTATTTGTGCAAAATGTGCAATTACAATAACCGTTTTCGGCCAAATAATACATTGGGACAACAAATTATGCAACTCGATACAGACCGAACAACACCATTATAGAAACACACCATCCGTTTCCTATTGTCAAAGTGTCGTTTCCACGGTCAACCCACAAATTTTCTGCGTCTGCAAATCTTCAAAAAGGGCACATAGCCAAAAACATCAGCGACCTCAGGTTGTCGACGTCAATCTGTTGTTATTGTCTTTATACTGTCGTCAATAATGATCTTGATAGCTAAAACTGTTTTAAACGAAAAACCTTCGATATAAATAAATTGCAATGTAGTGCTCAATGTCTGTATGGTGGTTATTTTATTGGATATTAGAGCCATATTAGAACTGAAAATCTCATTATTGAATAAACGTATGTACCTATGTACCAAAAAAATAAACTTTATTATCGCTTAGCCAGTTTATAAAATTACAGTTGCTGAAGCCTCCCTTTAGACTTAAAAAGTCTGTGTTGGGACGCCTCGCTCTTCTTCTTCTTTGTATGTATGTAAACTCTTTAATTAATGCACATAAACAATTACAATACATGTTTACATAGGCGAACTTATCTCATGTGGGATCTCTTCCACTTAACCTTGGAGTAGAATAAGCAAGGACAATGCCGAAGGATAGATAAATTAACAAAATTTGAGGAAATAACAAATGGTACAAACAACAGAGAAACAGGAAGAAAATAAAATAATATAGCAATATAATTATACTACCACACATACGTAAACAGCAGTGAAAAACTACAACAGAGGTAAGGATCAACACTTAGACTCATCCTGTTGATTCAGCCACAACTTCCTTAATCTTTCCTTCAATGAACCGACAGATCTAGATTGCCTCAAGCACAATGGATCGATGGATGGACGTAATTGAACTTTACTGCCTTGCTGGTAGATTCAAAAGACCCACTTAAAAAACTCCTTGTTTATAGTATGGTGGGCCTTACGAGGTTATAGCACAGAGAAGGTAAACGAGCACACCACACGTGCCACCTAAGTATGGACTCTGAAGCCTATAGATATTTTCAATTAAATAAATTAATATTCAACCTTATTTAAATAAATAAATAAGGGGACAATCTCACACCAATTGAAGTCCCAAACTAAGCTCTAGGCTTGTACTATGGGACAACGATATAAATACTTACATAGAAAACATCCATGATTCAGGAACAAATATTCGCGCTCATCACACAAATATCTACCCTTACCGGGATTAGACCCTGGACCACTAGCTTCTTAGGCAGGGTCACTACCCACTAGGCCAGCGCGTCGTCAATTGGTCGTTGTCGTTTGTTTTGGTCACTACGATATTTCTGGACTGTTTGGTACACAGGATAGAAAGCATACTATAAAAGAGAATATAGTTGTATAACGCTCTTGAAGAAAGCTAGGAAAACGTTTATATGCCTGGCCGCCAGTAAACACGCTAAACCGTCTTTTTCTTTCGTCTTACTTGTTAGAAACAAGTAATGCGTACATGGATTTTCCTGTTTTCTAAATATATGTTGAAATGAATGTCATCCAAATCCTGTCCCAGAATCTCATCGCATCTGTATAAAGAATTTCGCATAAGAAATGAGAACGGAAGCGTGAATCATATCATGTTTTAACCGCTTTTATCCGGGAAAAAGACTGCAAAGTTTGCAGTTGACTTGTTTACTGTTTGTACAAACACAGAATTACATAATTATTTGCAGTAAAGGTTGTGAAAAACAAACTTTAGTCAGTAACATTTCAAAAACATTATACATATTGTACATATAAAGTCAAATGAAATGGTAAACATTATTATTTTGTATACATTTTTTGTTCATACTTTTTAAGTCATAATTACCGCAACTCATAAATAATGCGTTTTTTCAAAAAACTGTTGAATTTTTAGATTTTTATAAATCTAACCTAACCAAACCTAATTTTATCTACACATAAGATATTTAAGAAATTCTAAAAAGTGTGCGGTTCCATGAATATTGGCGTTATAAGTTCAGATGGTTATAAGTTCCGATCATTAATATTAAAAATAATTATGAAGAGTATGAAGAGTGATCATTAGGTTGTAAAATTATATGAGATACATTTTCGGAGTTCCAATAATCTAATTTGCAATTTTATATGATCTTTGGCGCACCCAGATAGATTACAGTCTGAAATAGCACATAGGCTACTACAGACGGAGTCGCACGTAAACGCTAGTAATAGATAAATATCGGGGAACAATCTCACACAAGTCGACCTAGGGCGACAGCACCAGTGATGTACACTTTAAGCAGACAGGCACCAGTAATGGACACTTTAATCTTAATTCAAATATCATACGGTCTTAAACTGATTGTTGAATAACAAATGAATAACTTTTATCTTCTGTAAAATAAGAATCAAGTGTCCTTCATTGGTCCTTGTCCACTGGTTCTGTCACCCTAGTGCCAAACTAAGGTCAAGCCTTATATAACAGCGCTATGGATATTAGATAACGATAAACATACTTAGATAACAAAATATTTTTGATTGAAGACCAACGAACATTTAAACGGACTGGAGGGTTTCACATTAAACGTGCCACTTCTTTATTTATGGAATAGAGAAAGCAAACGAGCCCACAAGCAACCTGATGGTAAGGAAACCTCTTTATTTCTTCGAAATCGACCTATTAACATTCTCAGAAAAACGCTCTCGACTATTGAAGAAAAACGCCCTTGAACTAACATCTCGTGCGCAAAATACTCTGTGGTGAAGCAGAATTTCCCTATTACATTAAAGTAGAACATAAAAACTGAAGCCCGGCGACATTTTGTTCTAAAAACGAAACCTTATAATTGTTACTCTCCACAAATTATTACAATACCTCATTTATAAAAATCCGACTAAATCCAAATAATTCCGGAGTTAAAGTGAAGCTTCCGATTACCCTATAAGATACTAAATCGATTACAATTGGTCTACGCTCAATCGAAACAGTGACGCTAGACAATATGCTTAACGCTAACGTAAGCGATTTTCGAAAACTGACAAAGTGTATGGAATTGACTTAAGCGGTTGACGCGTCCATATAACAGCGCTTACCTGAATCCTATACATTTTCGATAACGACCTCGCAATGCATCTTGTCTATGTTAGTAATATAGGTTACAAAGTAACTGTTATTTATTCCGTAATATTAGTACGAACTGCTTATGATAAGTAGTAATTAGATTAAATTGCAAGTATAGCTTCCTTCGTGTGTTCCACGCGTGATAGACCTTTCCGCATTTTGTTAGCTATTCGTCTTTTCACTTTCTACATATACCTTGGTAAATGTAGCGCATGACTCGTAACTCGAATAATCGTGTGAACTTATTACAGCGTTAAAACACCAAATAAAGTTTGATGGTTATTTGGTAATATGACCTTTTGATCTTATAAGTTTTTACGCTACATCACTTTTAAAATGTCAGTTGTCGATGTGCTATAAAAATATTACGAAGATATCCAGTGCAATATGTAATGACTTTATTGTCAGTACTTTTTGTCCTACTGGACAGTGGTTAATTACACAGTACTTTTTGTCCTACTGGACAGTGGTTAATTACATAACAAAAATACCGTTTATTACAATTCAAATGACAACACAATGTATTTTAAAGTCTGGAAAAGGTCTTTATTAATGATAAAATAGTAACTTCCCAAGGAACGCACAAACAGGTGATACACAAAGGTAGAAGGTACAGGGATGAACAGACAGTTCGAGTCGCAGCCGTAGAACAGTTTTAATTTATTCTACTTTTGTTTCCTGTGCAAAATGTGGTTACAGAATTATCATCAAGTTTTTAGATTTTTAGGTAATTCGGCTTACCCCCCTCTGTGAATGATTTGATGTACGAGTATGTATGTTTCTTGGCAAATTTTTCTAATCAGTTTGGTCCTTCGCACCGCAGTTAATTTACAAACTTAACATTATTTCAATTAGGTCTTATGACCAAATTAACGTAATTTCGATATTAGTTCAAGTAGTTCTCTAGTGTGTTTTATAAGCCTAATTATAGAAAGGTTACACTTTATAAGTATGTGATTATTTTTTGAGTTAAAAGATATTCATAGTTCAAGGGCGATCCGTCTAATGCTGTCAATATGTCAATTTCGTAATCTTTGCTTTAATTCATCGGTCTTAAAATATCAATTAGTTTAAATGCCAAGTATAACCGATACATGAAAGTTTAAAACAAACTATAAATTAATCCCTACGTAAATAGGTAGAGTGTTTGTGGGGTAAAGGTCTCTGTTCGTTCCTATTAAATTATTTTCGTCATAATCAGCTGTAGGCCACGAGCGTCCGGTCCGTTTTAAATAATCAATTCATAGGATAAAACGTAGTGTTAAATAATCATTCAATATAAAGGCAAAAAAAAATTTTTTTTTCAATACTCCACCTTTTTTCAACTTGGTTAAAAACTACATATGATTTAAAGCGTAAAGAGTTATTCTTAATTTACATAATTTATGAATTAAAAGCAAATTAAAATGTTTTTTTGCACATTAAAAGATAACGGTACGTAATTCGTTAACATCAAAGAAGTCATTTAAAAATATTTAAAGTAGTTAACGCAAACATACATTTACTTCCCAGTAATAAATCAAATCTACAACTTCCTGAAACTTCTTAATTAGAATATTTTTATTTCCTACCATTCTAGAAGATTTGACTAAAAAAAATATTATACAACCTACACCAACATGAAATACTCGCAACTCTAACGTTACAACTCATTGCCGGAATACCAGAATTTTAGGATAGTAGATTTTCATTTAACTGGAATCCCAAAACGTAACCTTCAAATTAAGGTGTCGTTGGTTATCCATGTCTTACATATTTCGATGCTGGTGTTTTGGGAAACTGGAGTACGTAGACCGGTATTTTAAAATTTTGGTATATTCAGGAATGAGGGAAACAAGCGATTTTAACCAAAACCATTAAATCACTTGACATCCGTGTCCTTAAACCGTGATTAAGCTTGTCTATGCCCTGTCTCTGACACCCCATAAGGTAACAGAATTCTGGCAGGACAGTGAACAATCCGTATTAGATAATGATCATTAGAGGAGGAGAGAGGACCCTGGTCCAAAAGTAGGTCTCATACGAAAGGGCACTTTCGATGATGTTCTCAGAAAAGGAATAAAATATTTTAACAAGCACACCCCTGGCGATTAATATGAAGTACTTAGGTACCTACCCGTTATACTTTTTAGCATATGACACTCACACATTCATTAAAATCTTGTCAATTCAAAGGTGCACGAACTAACGTTCGATTATTTACTTATGTTTTAATTATATACGTTCTATTTTCGATTTCATGTAGTTTTTTTCGTTTATTTTACTTTTTTACCTGTAAAAAAAAACAAACAAAATTAACACTACATTATGTAACGTAATTGAAAAACACCCACTCCACATCAAATTAAATTAGTTCTATAATATGAGAGGCTGATTAACAAGGAAGTGCCGGAGCCCGGTGGCATAGAAAAATCTAGAACAGTTCGTTACAAATCAGCTGTTGGCTGTTGAGCAAACTAAGTATTGTTGTACAAATATACAAGTTCACAGCTAACAGAAATGTGGAGTGAACTCTGTTGACCCCGAATGAATAGAGATGACGAAGCTCCATTTGTGCAATAACTTGAGATTTGTTACTAAGCAAAAAGTAAGTATTTAATTTGAGAAATATTTTTACTAAATTCACCAAAATATATCAGCATAGGTCCATAAAATGGTAGTTTTTAATCATGCTTATATTTTATTTTAAAATTACTACCTATTGAAACAATCAAGACGGGAAATGATATGAAAAATAGTGGATAAAACTCCTCGTTAATATTTTTTCTATTCATTATACACTAATGCTGAGCTTTTATAACTTGGGTTTAGCTCGTCTTGCTTCTATATTGTTATGATATTTACATTATGGTAGTAGGAACTTATGCGATGCTTCTAATCAGCAGTGTCTCCTCTTAAAAAGCGCTGGTAGATTTTTGACTTTGACAGCAAACGTATTAAAACATCAGTAATTTCATTCCATGTTCATTTTTCATTTCATTTAAGATGGAATAGAGCCTCTCTGGTTACAAACCCCAAAAATTACCCACTTGCTAAACCTACCTAGGTACATTGTATGGTTATGAAAATGGTTCAGCAGAGCATAGTACAAGTATTGCGTCAGTCAAACTAAACTATCGTGCAGTGTGCAGATTACTTAGCATACATACTTCATTTTCTAAACATCACGATCTATTGATTAATATTTGGCATCTTGCCCGACGTTTAAATGGCCAAGCATTTAAAGAATTATGTCTGTTCAGTACATGTCGTTTTTTGCAAGTTAGCCCAATAAGAATAGTTCTAGAATGACGCAATGGAAAGTAAAAGGCGGTCTAATAAAAGTCACAATCACAACGCCTGCGGGTATTTCGAATAGTTAGGTCTTATGTCATTTTATGGCTACCTTAATTGATCCTAGGAAGTGTTATTGCGATGAGAAAATAACCCTAGTTCGGAGAATATACCTATATTTTTATAAAGTGAAGTACTTAACCTATAGTGCCCGGCCGTTTAGAAACAATCTTGACAGCTGTCACCACAGTACAATTGATAACCTATTCTTGGGTTTGAGGTTACAATTTGTACTGAAATGACAGGTGTCAGGGTTGACTTCTTATCGGCCGGGCACTATAGAGAAGAAGTTGCTGATGAAAATCGAAAATGAGATTTCATTTTTATCCATTTCAAAACAGATCTGGTAATTATCTATGGTCTCAAAGTAGTATCATCAGCTGCAGTAGTAGGTAGTATCGAGTCAGGTAGTTTAAGCTGTAACCATTTTTCTATATAGGTAAGTAGTAATTGTGACACGATTTAGAAATCTAGATAAATTACTCCAACTATTTGGATACCTTTGAGTAATTCCTCTTCTTCAGTACGAAAAGTCAAAGTGTCAAACGTGAAACTAGTAATGCTTCAGTAAACCAGAAAGTATAGATTTATTTTAAAAGAGTCAACATTTTGGAATAATTAAAAATTTAATTAATTCCGATGATACTTAGATATTTTTATCAAGTTGAAACATCGGAAATTGTAACTATTTTTAGCCAAGAGTAGTGTTTTTATAAGAGTCATTAAATTGTAAACAACTTCTTAACTAATAGACATATTGAATTGTTAGATATATGTTAGTCACTGGAACATATTGTATGCTAGTTGACTGTTGCAAGCTGCTGCTATGCGACAGAATTATCGGACCTCCATGTTTTATGTAGGCACCTATATAAAAGTAACAAACTAAACCACGTCGCTATGGACAGCCAATCAAATTGTTTTGTCAAACTTTGACGTGCCAGTGTTTCGTTTTCTATTGGCTGACGAACTAACACGTGGCTTTGTTTGTTTACATTAAGTTTCATTCTTAAACCAACGAAGTATAGTATGGAATATTAAGTGGAAGCGATTTGGGCGGACCCCGCAGAAGGACCTACCAGCAAATTAAGGAAGGACCAGTGTAACAGCTATTGAATATGTATTTAATTTCTTACGACATCGCAACAAGTAGATTACATAATATAATATTACGGTAATTATTGCAACTTTCACATTGAAAGTTTCGGCGTGCAGAAACAATCGCCGAATGCAGTCAGATGCGTTTTTGTGCAGCAGCCACTTATGTAAACACGCAGTTGGTTGTGTGAAGATTTTTTTGGTCCTTCGGATTTGATTACGCGTTATTTACTTTATAATTAGCAATTGTAACTACAAGGAGTGGTTCCCCCGTTTTTTGAAGCGTTTATACAATATATATGCTGTTTCGTGACTGGTGGTATACTCTATTCTACTCGGTAAAACCTAATTGCTTTTGGCATGATATCGTATCGTTTTTAACTCAGAACCGTAATTAAGAACCATCATAACGCTGACCATACGGTAACATAGTAGGTAGCATTTTATATAATGACCGCTGTATGTGCCTGTCAATGTGATTGCACGTAGAATAAGTACACTATCTTGTTTTTTTTTTATGTTTTTTGTGTATATAGTTGTGTTGTTGGAACCTCGAATAAATACATAAATAAAACAATGCTTATGAACACACAAACTCATTAAATAACGTATAGCACAGAGACAATTAAGCAGCAATGTTTGTACAAAGATTGGATCATGTTTCCAATTTTAGCTCCCGTATTTTTCCAAATGGTTAAAAAGAGCAATAGGTAATTACATACGCAACTGTAACTTCATATACGTAACAAGAAGAAGCTAACCTACTTACGTTTATCGTAAAAATGATTTAATTTAAATTGAAAATTACCGAGTGCAATATTTCTTCCATTAAGATTTCAATGCATTCATACGAAAGCGCATATAGAATATTTACTGTCCAATACTCGGATCTTCCTCAAAATAAGATCTTTTAAACCAACTTTATTACATTTGGCATAAAGTTCACATCGCAGTAAAAGCGGGAAAGACTTGCGATCTTTAAAAATAAACTATTTTAATGAGGAACTCCCATGTATGGTTTGGCGGCACAATTAAAACTCACCGATAACTCGCTCAACTGTCCCGAATCTCACTCGACACTCGTATATCATCGGCTGCCATAACACACCCATAAGTTTTAAGACGCATTTATTAAATTTATTTCATGATATCATTTATGAGGCATAGGTAGAACATTTTTAACTTCGTGGTTGGCAACCCTGGGGGGCCTATGTCCAGATCGCAGGTGACTGGGTCGATGGCAGATGGGTTACGTTAACCGCATGCCACCGTAAACGGGGTTCTACGGGTGATAGATCGCGGGATTCGTAGGTCACCTGCAGTAAGAGTTCCTGAGCTGGAAGGACCCTACTGTGTTCCATGGTGCCTTCAATGGAGTAGGCGAGGGGGGAAAGTCCTCCACCTGATGATGAGGGCAACTGCTACTGGAGGGCTACGTTTTGGAGCTATAGCGGTCCCGTAGCCTCTTCCTAAAGCGATTGGCGCAGCGCCCCGGGGGTTTTAGTTCATGCAAGTCAGGCTATAACCCGCCCTGCTCCCCGTCGGGGCGGGTATGCATGCATTTCCGCCGAACCAAATAAAAACCGGTAAAGTCCGAGGCGGATTCACGCAACGAGGCTTCCATACCGCCACAGTAGGTAGGAAATCGAATTCCGATTTGAATTCGATATCGAATCAAATCAGCGCGAGCGCAACTCACACATAACCATTTTTTAGTACTTATTTGATGTTTTTCTTTAGTGTTTGTACCAAACAATCATACCAAATTTGGCGCTTGTATGTTTAATATTTTAACAATCAAGTCTAGTATACTCTATGTATACATAATTATGATCTATACCCTATTTTGAAGTTCAATTCAAAGTTATATGTTATTCTGGCTCTAATAGAACCCCATGTGTTCCGTAGTCACCTTTCCCATGGCTTGATCATCTTTCCTCATCATTCCCATGGCAAGCTTCCGTAGCTTGGGTGGCGGCCCGGGGCGGCTTTCGTTTCTGAGAAGAGCTGAGGCGAGAGAGCAAGGCGCGTTTCCACTGTTCAGGGTCAGGAGGCACTTTCCTTTGATTGCCATTTGCCCGTGGGGCCATAGGGCGCTTGTTAGGCTTGTAGGTAATAATGATGTAATACTTGATAGGTGGCTCTCTGGCTGTAGGAAATTGCTATGTAGCATTAAAATGTAGCACATAAATTAGCCGTGTTATACATTTCCCGGCGTGACCCGTGGATAATGGTACGAGTATAACCCGGCAAATTTATATGTCAAACTGCTAAACAATTAAATTTGTCAACTATACAAGCTTTGTCCTGCGACGTCGTTGACGCAACCAACTTATTTATCGTTATTTATTCTGGAAGTGTTAAATTTTCCTTTCTAGATGTCTATTTTTTTCTGCATCTAAATTTTACATCAATCTGTAGAGGCAACTGTGAAGATAAAACAAAAAAAGAAGCCAATAAGGGTGCTGACATTCGCCGCAGATAAATTACGGACTTTTTTAAAGAAAAACAAGTATCTGGAGACAATTTTACAAAACTTACCCTAGTCCCGACCTAAGCCCTAGGCCGTGCACTAAAGGTACTATACCACGATAAACAAACTGAGGAGTAGATATAGAAGTAAATTACATACATAGAAAACACCCATTAATATAACGAATACTCGTGCTCATTACGCAAATATCCACTCTTGCCAGGAATCGAACCAAACCACTAGCTTCTACCAAGCTAACTTTTTTTTTAATGTTTTTTTTAATGCCACCCAGGTTCAGGGGGCCCTAGGATGGTACTACCAAGCTAACCTAACCTAACCTAACCACGTCAAAGTAATACGTCATCTCTCATCTCGTGCCGGCGTCCGACGAGCACGCGCCCCGGGAAAGTGAAAGGGCGCAAGCGCATCGTTACAGCACCGGCGCGCTTTGATCTGCGCGAACTTTGCGCCCGCGCAGCCGCTAGCCGGCGGGATTGATGTGTGGAGACACGCTTGATTATGACTGCAATATTTGATCAGATGCAATTTCGAGAGTGAAGTTTTCCTTGTTTAGGTATTACTCGATATAGCAAGTCTCCATAGGTTCTATTCTGATCGGTAAAATCGAATTGCCATTGTGTTCACATGTTATCATATTGTTTAAAACGATTACTGTCAAGTAAAAAAGAGCTATAATGACGTTGACAATACGATAACATGTCAAAAGCAATTAGGTACTTGGTCAGAGTGGAATAGCGCCTCAGAAGAACTAGGTAAGCAGCAATCAGAGAAGAGTGGCGTCGATTTATTTAACTCTTTTTTAATTCTATTACGATCGAAAAGTCACGATCGTTTTCATTTCGCGTCTAGCGTTGGAAATAATAGATGCATGGTTTTTTTTTTTTCTTCAATATGTTTTTTACAGACCCCTACCCCCCCTACCCTACTTATTACCCGACTTCTAAAAAGAAAGAAGTTCTCATCTCGTCTAAATTATCCATTGTGTCATTTGACCTATAAGAAAACATCAACGCAATAACTTTCGTCGCTGAAAAAACACTTTTACCACACAATTATTACGCAACACTTTTCAATTCAATGATTGCATCTCATTAGCGTTGTAACCGCCCGTTATTCCGTTGTAAACGAAAACTGCGCGTGGGCATGCAGCGACCGCAACCGCAAGCCACGGGAATTGCAGCCGCAAGTGCACTATGCTCTCAGACTCTCTAATTAAAACTTGCCAAGTTGAAACTTTAGCTAAACAGACAAAAAGGCCTTTAAATATTAATTTTAGTGAAATATTCAAACTAAGATTAATAGTCTTTGCCGCCTGATGGAAAACTGCAATTCGCAATATTTAGACTTTAAATAGTTATAAAGAGTTATAACATCCCCAGCTTACGAATGAATGACCTTGAAAAAGTATTATTGGTATGTCTAGGTTTAGTGGAAGGGTCGGAAGGGGTCGACCTAGGCGTTCTTTTTCGAATCCAATCAGAGATACTGGCCGAATCTTAAGTAGCTAGTGTACGTACCCGAAACCGACTTGCCTGCGTGACTTGATGTATGCATGTGGAAGAAGCGAAAGAGATTTGTCAGAATCGTAGCAGGTAGAAATAATTGGTACCTCTCTGGAAAGCAGACGTGATTTAACGTATGTATGTATGTAATGTTTAGGTGGCAACACTGGCGACTGTCTTTTAACATTTCGGTGTGTGTGTCACCACGATCGATACACCTTTCAGATTTTGATGCGTTTTTTTTTTAATAAGAAATATGTAGACTGCTGAGGTTAGGAATTTAAACCAATCGGTTTTCAATTCGTCGACAATATTTTAACTAAAGTGTCTGCTCTAAGGCCGAGATACCCACTGAAAGGCAGACATGCGTCATTTAATAAACCGGCGTCCGAATTAGAAATACACGCACTCACATATTATAAATGCTCTAAAAGGACAACTTAATCGTGCTGGTTATACAGGGTGACACCTAAGACGTAATACAAAATTTTATTTTCTGGATCTTCTCATGAGTACGATTAACTATTACTATGGGACTAATATCGAATCCGGTAGAAAAAAATTGAATCTCCCATACTAAAAGCAATCAGCTGGTTTCACAATTTGTATGGAGACGTCGATTTTATGTTTACGTTTTCGAAGTTGGTCCCGTATTAATAGTTGATCGTAATCATGAGTAGATTCGGAAAATAACATTTTGTATTACGTCTTACGTGTCACCTAGTATAACACATCGACAAATTGAAAAGCGAATACTTTCAGAGAACCACCTAGCGTATACCTCACTAAACTGTGAAACTTGAACATAAAGCACGATGGATATCACTTGTATCTAGGTTTCATGTGAACAGTTCGCGCCTCGGCGTGTAACCCTGCACGCGACCATATCTATCTAAGTA
This sequence comes from Acleris laterana, assembly GCA_963966035.1. Taxonomy (NCBI): domain Eukaryota; kingdom Metazoa; phylum Arthropoda; class Insecta; order Lepidoptera; family Tortricidae; genus Acleris; species Acleris laterana. Next base: position 5,203,313 of record OZ014457.1, read on the forward strand.
ATCGTGCACGTCTATCGTCAGTGTCTGCCGTCTGCCAAACTTGAGCTGTTAAGTTTAACACAACAGTTTCACAGACAACTTAAAAAGCTAGCGATTGTTTTCTAGTCTTCTTTGACCCACTTTAGATGTCTACATTGTATTTACAGTATAGTTTCCAAGTCAGTGACAGATGCCCTAGACAAGATGTATTTGGAGCTCGTTATCGTCATCCAAAATGTATAGGATTGACGTAAGCTGTCAGACCGTTGCGTCGAGCGCCTTTACGTCAATTCCATACATTTTGTTCGCTATCGACAATCGTTTACGTTAGCGTTAAGCAACTTGTCTAGCCTCACAGCAGACTTTTACGGAAGGTTCGGCAAAAAAGTCAAGTAAAGTAAAGTCAAGGTAAGTCGCCACTTGTTATTATAACTAGGAGAAAGTCTAAATAAATAAAAAATGTGCGACTTTATTTACTTTCGAGAATGTTCCCGTACTTTCTTTAGACCATGTCCGAAACTGTAGGAACTTGAAACTCCTACCTGTCACAACATCAAGCTATTTTTAGCCAAGCTATAGCTACGTTAGTTGAATACTAAAATTAAAAGGTGACATTGACTAGGTAGGTCCTTTTTTTTTGGGTAGGTAGATAGGTATGTTAATCTTTCATTTTAAGTACCTACCTAATATTATTTTTGCAATTTGTTGTGTTCGAGACTTCTAGCATATTTTAAAACCATCTACGTATAATCAAGCGCATTATTCCACAAATCAATGTTGCTATATCAATCTAATAAAATAATGCGACACATTTAAATTCGAAACGTAACAATAATTTTGCTGAGTTTCCTTAATTAACGAAACTTGGGAATCGATATGATAGTGATCTTTTCAACACCATTATCAAACTTTTCCAAAAGCTATCAAAAAGTTTTCAAATCAAAAAGGCCTATCGCGAACTTGATCGTCTTAATTCGAGTGTCAGGCGAATTGATAAACTTTTCTCACGCAGCGGTATAATTTATAGGTAAGTAATAATTTTCTATCGTGCCTGGTTTTACGAACGCGCTGTTTTAACACTAAACTTAGTATAATAGACATTAGAGCCTGTTTATGTCCTAATTAAAACGCTATTTAATAGTATGTTGTAATAGTTATTACGGAGCTACATTCAAGGACTTTGACCGCGATACCTTTACCATGAGTTACAATTACCGTACTCGCTAACGAGCCGAATGCTCTTTCCCTCGTACCCTACAAGAATACTGCGAGGTCTGTGAGGGACAGAGCATTCAACACGCTAGAGAGTACGGTAATTGTAACTGATGGTAAGGGCAGCACGATGGATCGAACGTATAAGGCTGCTTAATTGAAAATGCACGCGCTACAATGTGTTTTGTTCGCACTGACGGGACTACTTAATCTCTCCGCTTGGATATCACTCGATAGTCCGCACGACCGGCGTTGTTTACAGAATCACTACCCTGAATGCTCTTTCCCTCGTACCCTACAAGAATACTGCGAGGTCTATGAGGGACAGAGCATTCAACTCGCAAGCGAGTACGGTAATTGTAACTGATGGTAAGGGTACTGGGCCTCTATTCTACGCAGTACAACAATATGGCTTTTGACATGTTATCATATCGTTTTCAACTCGGCCGCCATTACTCTTAGGAAAAAAGCTATAGTAACATAAATGCAGTTTTTGATCTTGCAAAATAAAGCACTTTTTATTATAGCCATATAATATTCAAATGATGGCCAGTTGTTGCCTTTCAGTGAATAGAAACAAAAAGCAAGCTTTAAAAAACCCAACTGTTACTAACCAACTTTTAATCGTTATAAATCCTATATGATCATTTAAAATGAAAAATAATGAAAAAAACCTAAAGATGATTTTTAAATACCTATTCAATGATACCGCACTTGTCATAGTTCGTCGAATTTATTTTTCTTTTTTACAACATGGCGTCTGGTTGCCACCTTATTGAATTTTGATTACTGTCATATCTTTGGTGACACTCAGAAGATTAAAACAAATCGATTGACATAAGAATCATCTAAATCGGCCTACGCGTTTAGTTTCTAGAGCGACACAAAGGAACAAACATACAAGAATAAGCTGACGAACACATATTAAATACGGGCGCCTGTCGTATCGCATAACGTTTTTTGTCCTAAAAATGTTTGGCCGAGAATGTTTGGCATACTGTTGAATGGCATACTACTCATTTAACGTCCTAAAGCAAGTTTGTCCTAATATTGATAACTCTAAAGTCTAATTACCTAAAGCATAATATTCCTAACATGAATTGTCCTAATAATTATACTGCCTATTATTAAACTGGCTACAATTACAGCACCTAAACTAAACTATGGTAGGCGTGAAGTCAGAATCGTTACGTATTCTACCTTCAGGCAGGCCAGATTTCGGTTAGGTTAGGTACGACGACGAGCGAAGCGAGGAGGAGTGTTAGGTAGAACTGTGACATGTAGTCAAAACAATTTTAGCACATTAAATATTAGGAATATTACAATTATGCACATCAATCATTCGACAGTTGAATCTTAGCCACATCAAACGATAGGACAAATAATATTTAGGACAAACGATAATAGGAGCAACAATTTCGGACAATCAAAAATATGTGGAACAAAGTGTATGCCACACGATATTAGCACAAAAGACGTTATCCGACACAACGATAGGACTAATAATTGTATGCCTTTCGATATAGACCCTTTAAATACTCTTATATTTTCCGAAAACCCCGCCCGTACCTACCATGTAGATTAATCACCTTGTATAGAACCTTGTAACAGAAAAATCTAACGTATGATATCGTTGATTATACGACTATAATTTATATCACTTAAGAACGCGGTTGACAACACGGTTAGCCTAGTTGAGTGACCCTGCCTTTAGAAGCAAGAAGTTTCGGGTTCAATTCCCTGTATGGGCAAATGATTTTTATGTATTTAAATGTTTTTTCCCTATACCTTTAAGCATGTTTATTATTTACTTATTTATTTTTATTTATTAAGGGTAACGAACAGCTACACAAGCAGCAACTAGCTAGTAGCAGCTAGTTTATCGTTGTCTAGTACCCATGGCACAAGGGTAGGGCCATGGCCATGGCACTAGGGCTTAGATTCTTAGATCAATGTGTGTAAGATTAATATTTGACAAGCTATTTGATCCGTGTGATTGCAAGTTCCCTCAACTGTGGTCTCTTAGTATAAGTATTTATATACCTGTATATGAAGGTACAAACTACAGATTAGTTAACTCCCTCCGTACCCAAGTTGTATGGTGCTATTGCCTCGAGAAATTTACAATTTTCCGAAACAAAATGAAGACTATGCCCGTCTCCGAGCTATAAAGTATTCTGGTGAATTTTACATCGATCGGTCGGGTGCACCATGAAGACAGGACAAACAAACAAACACACTTCATGTATCACTATTATGATATTTTTTATTTAGGGCATTAGTTTAACAAAGATTAAATGGCGGTAAGCTAATTACCAACAAACAGCATAATGAAATCGGTAAAGAAGGAAGAAATGAACGTTTAGATGGAATTACTCATAATAGTCATAATTAAGCTGTTATAATCCTGTTATAACTGGTTCTACTCTTGTAACGTGAAATGAGATATCGTTCCGTGTCATAACAACCAACGGCAAAAACGGTATCACACGGATCCATATTATAATACCATAGTATAAAACCTATTTGATGATGCGACGCGGCGAAAGGTCGATGGACTCGAGTATTTGGAAATCTAGACGAAAGTATTGGTTCTACAGAAGCGGATACGGACGGACAACACAATATTTATTCCATACTTGTAGTTATTAAGACGTCATAGTTGATGTAATTTAAACTGCCTTATTTTTAATAATGTTATGGTACACAAGTCATCAACGTATAGGAGGCCAGATAAATAAAATCGGTGACGTATACCGGTATTCTTTTCATATAAAAATACCGGTATTCAAATTTGGTATCTCGCTTACTCATGAATATTTTTTTTCTTCAATATGAACTAAATACTTTCATAAGGCTTCCGTCACCTTCTGACACGTAAATAAGTACGAGAGTGTGCTTTATCCACATTTGAACGATATAGACGCAGCCATACTAGACCCGCTGGTATCGATCACTGGATAAAATCCAATATCTCTAAATTATCCATGGTAGATTATTATATTTGTTGAAAATCCAAATAATTGTAATGTAGAATTGGGGTCCATGTTGGCTCATATAAAATTGGTCTTTCGATTTTTTATACAAATAACGATTTGTGACTATACTCATCATTACTCCGAGAAAATTTTGCTCATACTTTATTGTTCATACTTTTTTAAGTCATAATTATCGCAACTCATAATGCATTTTTTCAAAAAACTGTTACTTTTTTTACATTTGTATAAATCTAACCTAACCTAACCTAATTTTATCTACACGTACGAAATGTAAGAAATTCTGAAAATGTACGGTTCCATGAATATTGGCGTTATAAGTTCAGATGACTATAAGTTCCGATCATTAGGTATTAAAAAAAATTATGAACAGTATGAAGAGTGATCATTAGGTTGTAAAATTATATGAGATACATTTTCGGAGTTCCAATAATCTAATTTGCAACTTTATATGAACTTTGAAGCAACCGTAGAATTGGAATACCGCCTAAGCTGAAAATTATTGTACTAAGTAAAGTATACGTAAATTGACTCATAGATATTTAATATTTATAACTGTAATTAAATACTTTACTCCCGCGTTTGAGGTAAACAATGGCCTTTTTCTAAATAAGAGTAAGAAATAATTTTCTCCTCCACGGCTCATAAAAATGGAGCAGTTTTCACCTTGAGACATGACGGCGAGACAAGACTATTTCATATGAGCTATAATGGGCATAATAGCGTCATAGCATTAGTCTTATACAACCAAGTGTTATAATAGCCATAATGGCCGGTGTCAAGGCGAATGTCGGCGCCTACCCTTATCTAGAGCCGCACGCGATGCCAAGCGGCTTGAAACAGATACATCAATCCAATTTTTCCTATAGCACCGTAAAACGAGGTGAGAAGGGATTAAGGGGTGAGTAGGGACACAACCTAAAATAAGTCATAGCTTGTTGCAAATAAGAACAAGTATTATATGGACTAACGTTACGTCTACTTATTGGAAATAATTTCAGTCTTATAATTAGTAACATATCCTTCATTAGGTTGTGTCCCTACTCACTCCTTAATCCCTACTCATCCAGTTTTACGGTAGTTCTGTTTGTCATCCTTTCATCATGTTTTGTCGTAATACCTACACCTAAAAAAAATATGGTTTAATTACCAGCATTCCCTACATTAATTTGATATGTGTCATGCGTTGTGATACTTGTGATACATTTCAAAATATCAAAATATACATAAGTCATGATTCGGAGTTAATTCATAATTCCGAATTTTTATGGACTTTCTTTTTTGATACCATAAACAAACCAATCAAACTAGTTGCTAATAGTTCGGCTAGGGTAGCCAATGGGGGGGTATGACGAATTCTCGAGCAGTCTTAATAGTTCAAGCCTATCCTAACTTACGTAGTACAATTGAATTTTGCATTTAATCTAAAATAGGTCCAGCATAACATAGGGGTTTCGGAAAAAATAACATTCGGAAAAATAAATAGTCGAAAAAACGAATATTGGGGGAAAAGACCCATGCCGGTTTGGACCATCCTGTATGAGATACTTACAAGCACAAAACAAAGTGATAATTTGATACATTCAGCGTTTGCTCCCTACCATATCGTTTCAAATAGGAATATATTGTAACGTATCATTAAAGTGATTGGTCTGTTCTACACCCACATTACCAGTTCACTTAAATAAGTTCAAAGCTTTAGCTGTATAGCGGTTACATAACCCTTTTATAAATCGTTCGGCAGCACAATGTGCATAATACAGCTAATGTCCGATATCCGGTCTCTATCTAGTCTATGTATACTTTATAGTCATTACGAGTAATATGTGAGGAAGTTCCTGTCAAAGGTTGCAGCTTTGATAGATTGCTTTTGAAATCACAGCAAGTACGTTTACGGACTTTAGTTGAACTACTATAGAACCTTCTTGAATAATAAGTGCTAACTATACTCTGTTCAATGTAGGAAGATGCCTGTGACAGCCGTATTTCGTAATTTCAATCACTTACTTACTCAATTTAAAAACAGAAGATTACCTAATTATTTGAATTCCTGAACGGTGGTGCAACGATTGTACCAATGTAGTATTTATGTAAAGATAGAGAAATAAGTGTGGTACTTACATGTTTATACAAACTGTCACGGGCATTATCTTAGACTAAACAGAGTATAATAATTTGCTTGTCACAATTTTTTTTTTTTGGGATAGATAAAAAAGTTTTTAATTTTCTTGCGTACCATAACAATGTATGAAAAAGATTGTCATTATTAACATTTTGTGTAGCCCTACGTCAGGTTTATTTTATAATATAGCGATTTCCTAATACACATAAAGGTGTCAGGTGAAATCAGTCTGCTTCCTGCTTTATATATAGGAATATCTCCAGCCTTTCTCATGAAGGTTAGCAGAAACATGTACCTAAGTGAGAGATTAATAATAAATAAACATTACCAGAGACTAGAGAGCGCTAAAATAGTGGCACATCTGACAGGAAACTGGTTAGCGAGACGTTTTCTACCACATATGACGAGCCTAGGCTGTGTTCACACTGGGCTAAGTCTAGACCGTTCCAACACATTCAATTGAAATACATCATAGGGATACAATTCTTGGTGGTTACAAAATATTTATGGTCGTTTCCAATATTCAATTTGTTTAAAAACAATGTTCTGCTCTATAAAATGTTAGTTTTATTAATTACGCATCTGATATAGCTTTTAATAAAACAGAATACATAATATATTATCAGTATGCTATTAGCTAGCAGTTCGAGAACAACAATTCATTTTTTTTTATCTGAAAGATTCTCTGAGAATCCCCAATATCAAAATAGTTTCGAATTTGGAAAAGAGTTTAGATCAATGAAAAATGAAAGAATGGCCAGCATCGTAATCTAAAGAGGTTGTAACAACTTTGTTACAGTATTCTTACTGTATTCGAATTATAATATGAGGGCATTGCCGTTTCGTATCCACAATTAAATTCTAACCATCCTAATCGTTAACTGCGTAGATCGTAATAATTGATCAATTTCTCAATAATGTATTCCACGCCATATTAATTTAAAATTAACAACGCTTTCTTAGGGTTAATGGAATCTAACAATACAAGCTATGTGCTATAAATAGCATGGTCATTATAAAAGGTTTAAACGCTGATTCATCGGGGTACCAGGCGATGATAGGCAGTTAAGAGATTACTTTGAACTTGTTTTGAAATTTCTTTTTGCAACTAGAAGTGACGAGTGTAATTAGAAGAGAAATTAAAATTAAAAGTGTAACAAAAGATAGATGTGAAATGATAACTTGCTAGCTTGTTGAGTCAAGGTTAAATGAGTCAGATTCGCAGACCGTTTTGGTTTTTAATATTTCATTGATTCACTTTCGCACAAAAACTACCTTTAACATTATATAGATATACACCTTAATGTAGGTACCAGGAATACAAAACACATGGACATTATTGCCAAAAACATAATACAACTGCTTATGGTTAAATCGGTTAAACACCACACACACCACATGGTATTTTCTACGTCACAGCTAGTGCTAGGCTTCCATAATCAAAACGGGACAAACAAAGTGACGTCATCCCGACTCTAGTCCAAAGTCTAAATCAAACACTGATTATATTTAAAAAAAAACTCAGAAATTAATAACCAAAAAAGTTTTTTTTATTGGTATGGTTTTGTGATAAACCTCTAAAAGCATGATTTTTTCAGAACACCTTTACAAAAAGTTCCTATTGTCTCTAAAACGTCTCTGAGTACGACAGTATAGATGAATTAGCGAGAGCGTGGAATTGCATATGTAGTGGTATGGTGTGTGTATAGGCAAGAGAAAGAGAGAGAGAAATACTTAAATACTTCTCTCTCTCTTTCTCTTGCCTATAATCTCACAATACCACTACATGTGCAATTCCACTCATCTATACGTGTTATTCTGAACGCATCCTAAGGCGGTGTTCTGCGAACGCATCTCTAGCTTTCACCCGTGCGAACCGGGCACAATGCGGGAGACTGCCGGAGACATCTGGTCACATCGTTATAATTAATTTAAATTAATTGCAGCGCGCGTTGTTTACGAAAAGTTGCATTTTAATTTGGATGCGTTGTGAAATTAGAAAGGTTTAAACAAGTGAAGGTTTTTTTGGAAATAACAGCCACTCTCGGAGTCGGTTAATGACGACTAAGTCATTCCTTAGTGCTGATTTCTCATACACAAGTTTGAAAAAGGAACTAGTTAATAAAAACTGATTCATGTAAAAAACATGTGGTTCTTTTTTATTGCTATAAGAATAACCAAGATAACAAACAAAGATTTTTTCATATCTCTTTCTAGTCTAGTAGACAGAATTTTACGTGAAGTTTATTATGGCCAACTTGTCTAATTAGCAGTTTAAAATGCTTGTATGACCGATTTTAATTTTAATATCACTTTTTGTGATCTCTTTTACGGTATTTTCATATATTGTTGAGAAATGCGATTTAAAAAAAAACCATGCATTCCCTATTCTCTCTGAAGTTTTTGGAAACTGACAGCCGTACTCAGTCAACTAATGACCATTTATATTGATAACGTGTTTGCTCTTGATTAACTCTTACCCTTGGAGGGCGAAGATTTTAGTCAACGTAAAGCGAACTCACCCAGAAGATGCCTATTCATCGTAGCTTTAGATAGGTTCAGATTACATACACTCGGAAATACAGACGCCGGAAGCGCGCATTCCACTCTTTTGCATTACACATTATGAAGGACGAAGTCATTCCTTAGTAATGTAATGATGTCTTATACACAAGTCATAAGTTGGCTAGCCATAAGTACTGATTTTATAAAAAAAAAGTTTACCTGAATCTTGTGGGACTGGTTAAGATGCAGGCAGGTAATACCCATATTAATTAGTTGCTGTTATAATATCCTCACTACATAACAGTGGTTCTATGTTCTTAATGTAGTTCGGCAATCTTCGTTTTTGTATGAAACACGAGTGACAGATATACTGTTAGTTTCGAGTGCAAGAGTGATAGCGATAGCCAGCCGAACTCTATTAAGAAGCTGGGAGTACTGTCAATCGTGTTAGGATGATTCGATTTTACTTTTAATTGAGAGATCGTCGTTTCCAACTATATTCCCAAACGCAAAGGCACACGATAAGCTAAATACCATTAGTTAATTTAGTAGAGCGTTTTCCACATTCGACGCCATGGTTCCCATTTCTAAGCAAACTTGACCCGATTGGTAGTCGAACTGAACGTGGTAATCGGCGCTAGGGTTGCCATGAGTCTGTTTTTTTGGTTTGGTTAATATGGGAAAATTCTAAGACAAATTTTCAAAGATTAACGAAAAATTTAATTAAATAAAAATAAGATAATGGTGAAAACCTTGCTTTCTAGTTACATCAACGGCAATATTTGCAACAATTGTCAATCTCTATTTGTATAAAAGAAGAAACTTACTGATCGCTCAACGCAAGGCCAAAAACCACTGGTCCTAGGGATTTTAAATTTGGAGAGAATATTCCTTGGATATCCTATCAAAATTTTATTACTTGAAAGGTTTTTACATTGAAATATTAATTTTGGGTTGTTATTCCGAAGATGACAACGTCCATCAACATCTTTAGCAACTTTTTTTACTGTCCTTTGCAGTTAGTCACTGCTTCACCCTTGCATTTGGCATTGTACCCCAATAGTGGGGGCACAACCTACCCAATCTTTAGCACTGCTTCTAAGAAGCCAATAAATAATTAAAGGCTTACGTAAACGTTTTAAATGCTAAATAACTTTTTTTTGTTGAAAATATCTACTCTCATTTCTCCGGTATTTTGAGCTAGTAACCCTATGGCACGGACATTTTCCGAGGAATGCGGTCGGCAAGTGTACAAACATTGCGGCGGTGAGGCAAGGCGGTCCCTTCTGGGCTAACGCCACGTTCGATACGGTAATTCTATATTCTGTTTAGGACTTGTTGCGAAATTGTGGACGCTTGTGATGCACTTGGTTGGAATTTAGAAGCGTCCAAAATGGCGGTTAACTTAGTCTCCATTTTTTTCAGGCAGCTATTTCCATCTCTATTAATTCTAATTGGTTTTAACTATGCCTCTTTTTCGATATGGCAAAAAATGCGATCAAGAGAAATCTAGAATAACAAATCAACACGTTAACGGGAGTTTTAAAACTGGCGTCTGTCAAGAGTCCAATAATTAACGGAATAGCCAACAAAGTTAAGTTGGCAGTCCAACTTAAACAATGTGTTATGAATTAACCGCAAAACCAACAGAATAGATCGCTAATTGTTTGTAGTTGGCATGGTCCGTTGTTCTGTTGGGCTCTATAACCGATTTTTGTGGATATTAATCAACAAAACAGTTTTATTACAATATAAGTTACAAACCCTTAGACAACCAAACGTGTTTGACCAGGATCAGTTTATTACCTGAAAAAAAAATCAATGATTAGAAATTAATCAAGTGCCAAAATCACTTACAATAAATAATGGTAAGAAAAGTTATAAAAAAATACCAAAACCGCAAAACAACTTGCCACATACTATTACCTATTTCTCGTTAAGGTAAGTAATGCTTAACCTGATTTTTTGTCATTTTATTTTCTCGCTTCCAAATCAATTAGGTACAGTTTTTTTCAACAAATCAATAAAAAAAAAGTAGCCTATTTGGGTGTCCCACAGCTGGGCAAAGGCCTCCCCTCTTTTCCGCCATTCATCCCGATTGAGTATGCTCCCGCCATTCGCTTTGAAACGCGTCTAAGTCATCCCGCCATCTCCTTTTTGGTCAAATAAAAAAAATAAAAAAAAAAAAATCATTCAATTCCGCTTACCTTAATATAAACGCATTCCTGCAACAAATTCATTATACATTGATTACTGCGTGAGTGACGGCAGTATGCAGAAATGCGAATTTGCGTTTCGGGTCATCATTTAAATAGGCATTAGGCGTGTTTCTATTTCCGGTAGCTTGTTACTGAATCTAGCATTCCAAGTACTCTTTTACACCTTTACTGTCAGTGACAGTTTCATAACGTTATTATAACATTATTTAAGTATAACGTTATTACGATTTCGTTACGGTGTAGCATAACGTTATGAATAAATATCGATATATTTTAACGGAATTTTGAGCACTAACGAAATATAACGTTATGATAACGATATTATTCATAACGTTATAAAGGTCTGCCTGTCACTAACAAGCAAGTAAAGTCAGGCTAGACATAAAAAAACCGAAAAAATATAAATTTTAATTAATAGTTAGCTAAAAAAAATTCAAAGATGTTAATTGAATAAGGCCGCTTAATAGACGCATATAAGTTTTTGGCGACTAGTACACGACACTTATAGAACCAAATCTGTAAGGCATAACCGCTTTATAAGTTCATTTTTGTTTTTTTTTTGCATACATATTTCATATAATCGAATAATGATTCATGTAGGTATGCTAATTATTTATTACAGATGCATGTTTTCGGGTAGATAAAATTACCTACGTGTAAAAAGAAAACAGCTTCAGGCGTTACCTATTTAACTTCCAATTTCTAAACATAAAATGAGAGAAAGGAAGTAAAAACCAAAACAAAAAAATCGTTAATTACATGCGAAATGTAAATGTATAATTAAGACGTAACAGAGAACAATAGAAATGAGCGGAGTCACGGAAACGTGCATGTAGTTATAGTTAACTCATTGACGACTAAGAACGCCATATTGAGTCGAATTTGTATGAAACTTTGAAAGGCTGGTACTAAACGTGTCAGACACGCAAGTGATCGTCCA